>JAAALK010000285.1:66576727-66616339 GCA_019279435.1 Zizania palustris | reverse complement strand
AAAACTATCATAAAAAGATTGCTTTATGAGTTGGTATGTTTCCTTTTCCATTTGGGTTATCCATTCAAGTTCAATCTTACTTGTGAACTAATAAACTCTTATCTCTGTTTTTGATAATATATGATTAATCTCCTTTCATAAAACTCCCTCCCCCTAGGTGAAGTCTAATCCCCATTATCTCCTTGAAAGAGAGATGCCCTAAACCACTAGACGATAGGATTGTACATAACAATTCCTCGTTATGTTATAATGATAGTATGGCCATTTTTTCGAATTGTCAATATACTTAAAAGAGTATAACTAGATCTAAAGCAAGTAGTATTTCCTACCTTTTTTGTTATGCTTTTATTTGTAGTATTTTTTAGTTGATGATTAGGTTAATTCATAGATCATCCCCTACTTTTTAGGAAAATTCATTTATGAAAGATATAAAAATAAGAATTGATTAATAAAAGATATTCAAGATTGCTCGATTATGGGCAGTGAACTAGTGATCTGACTGATGAGTTTTGTTCAGTTCCTTCCCTCAACTATGCAGGGGCTAAGCGGGTTGTTGGGGAAAGCTTTCCAACTATTTTAATTAGTAGGGATGAACATGTATCTATCAAGATTAGTTTGCGGAATATCCTTCGCATGTAAGTTTCATGCTCTCAACTTGCATGTTGTTATGAACCTCAACGAATGAAATAGCTGGCACGAGGAGCGGAATTAGGCCTGGCGCAACTTAAGCTCTAGTCTCAGGCCCAAATAATTTCTATCTTATAAGACCTCACTCTTAAAAAGGTCCAGCCTCACACTTTCAACCCAGTATGGGGCTGGACTGGAAATGGGCCTCACTCCTCCCCGCCTGCGTGAGCAGCGCAGCCCACCAGCACTAAGTCGCACGCCCCTTCTGGCCACTCAGTTGAGTCGTGTAGTGAGCCGCGTCTGCCCTGCCAGCCTGCACCCGCGCCTCCTCCTCCGTCGCCCCCGGCCAGTGCGGCAGTACCCGCGGCACCCCCAGCCAGCGCCCTCTCCTGTCTTCTCCTCCCTTCCACCCTCGTGCTGCCATCTCCGATGTGCTCAAATTCGTGGTCTTTCCTCACCTGCATGCACTTCTCAGTTCTCACTGCTACTCACACCATCAGATTTGCAAGCGGGAGGACCATCAGAGTAGACGCGTAGTAGTGCGCAGTTGCCGCAAGTTTCTGTTTGTGGGAAGAAAATCTCATCGAAAGGATAGGTAAGGATTAGGATTTGGTGCAGACCAATCTTTACGGCTCGTTACAGACAGCAGAGTGTTCTTTTTCTTTTATAACTTACATAATTTTCATCATTATAATATTCTATACATATATATAAATAGGAAACACATATTATCTCATGAAATATATTAGATAAATAAAAAATCATAGTTCATATTATAAAATAACCGACAACCACATATTATCTCATGAAATTATGCAATGCAATACAAACCATAATAATGTTAGATCAATTAAGACACTTTGAATTCATACTATCTAATCTGTACTAAGAATTAGAAAAACAGAAAAGCAAAAGCAGAAAAGCAGGGTCCAGGCTGCATCCAAATTTGTACTAGAAAAAGCTGCTTTTTCACAGCAGAAGCAGTTTTAGTAAACCCATTTGGTTCAGCTTCTTCTTTTTCACAACAGAAGCAGATTTTAAAAGCAGAACCAAACGAACCCTGAATTGAGCGAATTGTGGTTGTGGTTTTGGTTGTGGTTCTTTTTGCGATTGCAAAATTCATGTCTTTTGGTTAAATTCTAGTACGATGTGGTCCTTATATAGTACTATGTGAATTTACCGTGAGGTTTTCTATGTGGTAGGTACCGTATTAATGTTGGGTTTATTTTATATTCCCTATCTAGACTACAAGGATTTTAAATTTTGAGTTGAATAGACATGTTTGTAATAAATTAGTCCAATTATAATATATATATATATATATATATATATATATATATAACCGGTCAGTCTCCTCCGTTACCTCCTCCGCTAAGCCTTATTTTCAATCTAAGGCTTAAAAAAATCCTGTTTCGGCCACTGACTGGCACTCCAGAACCATATGCTGTTAATGCTGATTTGAATCTGAAGCCACTGACGTGAACACAGGTGATGAATCAATTCAGCTGCTAACTACTTGATGATGACTTCCCCCTTTGCATTGGTCCTTTAGTCCTTCTGATAGAAAAAGTATGCGTTTGAATGCTGACGAAATGTGGGGATGGAAATTGCACATAAACTCAATTTAGTATCACTGTATCAGAAAAATGTGGAGAAGTGTACGGGTTAAGTGATGAAAATCAGATTTATGTTGCCAAGGAAATGCTATGACATCAATTCAACGATGCAAATTTACTTGCTTAGGGAGAATAAGTACAGATAAAACATAATTTAAGTGAGCGGCTTAAATTTTATTACATAATTTCCTTCAACATTTTCATATCCGATTTAAATTTATTTGCGTAGAACATGGTTTGTCTCTTTCCTTTCTGACGAAGGGCTTGCTTCTGGACTCTGGATGTGCTGATTGATTCATGTACCTAAATGTAGGAAATAGGAACATCGGAAACCAACTCGATCGATAGATTTTGCTTGTCGTACAGAACCACACTAATATAAATCTAGACATGCACCTACTTCAGGATAGATGAAATAAGTTTTGTCCTGGTAATGAACCAGGCGTGTGTGATATCTGTCATCTGATATGCTTCTTTCGGTACCTGCCTTTGCCATGTGAAAAAGAAATATACTACAATCAGAGGCAGCGACTTGAAGGAAGGGTGCAAATTAGCAAATGTGAAATGTGCAGTCAACCATTCTCGTGCATGTCAACGTAGTGTCAGCAAGCATCCCAGAACTTTTGTAATGTAAATCAGGTTGATCAATGGCTATGCATGAATCCCTATCCCGGGCGTCTTCGTGGTTTTGCCAGTCACCGGCTATATCTGCTAAGTATGAAACTTAGTAGTGTTAGATGTTTGTTTACCTAGGTTCTACAACTAGGTAGGATAACTTAGGGTTACCTCTTGAAGATGAAGATGTCATGGCACGGTGCTGTGGCGTTGGTCAGGTGAGGTTGCGGCGTGGAGCGAGGTGAGGTTGCGGTGTCGAGTAGAGGAGCTTCCTTTCACTTCAGCGCACTTAGTGATCGGTTCAGAAAATTAGGGTTTGTGGAGAGACAATGGCTGTGAACCATGGTTTTCACACGGTTAGCTTGGACCTCTTTATATTATGCTACGTAACAGGGGCCCTCATAGGTGGTTGAGCGCCCCCGATCAGGGTGAATGTGGACAGGGGAACTCCTCCCATCACGAGAGATCTCAAACTAACATTCTACCATAGATCTGTACTTACTTCTTAACTTAACTAAACACGACAATTGTTCCATTATAGATCAATGAATAGAGCATGTTGCATCATAATAGTTAGTTATGTACTACGTGACTCAAAAACTACAGTACACTTTTTTCATTCTGAACCAGATTCTTAACTTATTTTGGGCCCATAGAATCCATAGATCATAGGCTTTCCTTTTAAACTCATGTCGGCTAAGTGTTGTCTGAACACAATGGGTGGTAAGCCTTTTTTAGCAAAGCAGCAAGCATTCGCTTAGTACATATATACTCTAGACTTATAGTAAGATTTTGGATTTTTCCTTAACAACATAATACTTAATGTTGATGTGCTTGACAGCAACACTCTTCTTATTGTTATGGGAGTATAGTATTGTTGGCTCATTGTCACAGTATAACTTAAGTGGCTTTTTAATACTGTCGACCACACTTAAAACCGGGAATAAATTTCTTAAACCATAGTGCATGTCCAGTGACCTCATAACATCTAACAAACTTGGCATACATCATGGGGGATGCCGTCACCGTTTGTTTAGAGCTTTTCCATGATACAACTCGCTTTGTGAGTGTGAATATATAACCTAATGTGAACTTCTTATTATTTACACATCCCATAAAGTTGAGTCTGAATAACCTACTATTTTTAGGTTATATGATCTTTCATAAGTTAGCATGAGGCATTTTATGCCTTGTCTATATCTTAAGGTTTTCTTAACTCTTTTCTAGTGATCTATGCTTGGATTTTTCTGATATATATCAAGCATCTCCAGTACCAAAAGCTAAGTCAGGGTGAGTACATACTTGAGCATACATTAAGCTTCCGACAGCATAAGAATATGGAACCGATTTCATTTGATTGCTCCCGTATTAGTTCCTGGGACACCAAAAGTTCCCAAACTTATCACCTTTTACTATCGGAGCAGGCGTAGGCTTACATACATGCATACTATATTTTTAGTTGCCCTCTTTATTTTCCTTAAACCCAAATTTTCTAGTGGTCTCATCAAATTTGAGGTACCATTGCCTAGAGGCATGTTTAAGTCATAAATGGACTTAGTTAAATGACATCCCAAATTTTCTTTCCATTTGGGTTCTCCATTCAAGTTCAATCTTACTTGTGAACTAATAAACTCTTATCTCTGTTTTTGATAATATATGATTAATCTCCTTTCATAAAACTCCCTCCCCCTAGGTGAAGTCTAATCCCCATTATCTCCTTGAAAGAGAGATGCCCTAAACCACTAGACGATAGGATTGTACATAACAATTCCTCGTTATGTTATAATGATAGTATGGCCATTTTTTCGAATTGTCAATATACTTAAAAGAGTATAACTAGATCCAAAGCAAGTAGTATTTCCTACCTTTTTTGTTATGCTTTTATTTGTAGTATTTTTTAGTTGATGATTAGGTTAATTCACAGATCATCCCCTACTTTTTAGGAAAATTCATTTATGAAGGATATAAAAATAAGAATAGATTAATAAAAGATATTCTACATTGCTTGATTATGGGGAGTGAACTAGTGATCTGACTGATGAGTTTTGTTCAGTTCCTTCCCTCAACTATGCAGGGTCTAAGCGGGTTGTTGGGGAAAGCTTTCCAACTATTTTAATTAGTAGGGATGAACATGTATCTATCAAGATTAGTTTGCGGAATATCCTTCGCATGTAAAGTTTCATGCTCTCAACTTGCATGTTGTTATGAACCTCAACGAATGAAATAGCTGGCACGAGGAGCGGAATTAGGCCTGGCGCAACTTAAGCTCTAGTCTCAGGCCCAAATAATTTCTATCTTATAAGACCTCACTCTTAAAAAGGTCCAGCCTCACACTTTAAACCCAGTATGGGGCTAGGCTGGAAAAGGGCCTCACTCCTCCCCGCCTGCGTGAGCAGCGCAAGCCCACCAACACTAAGTCGCACGCCCCTTCTAGCCACTCAGTTGAGTCGTGTAGTGAGCCACCTCTGCCCTGCCGGCCTGTACCCGCGCCTCCTCCTCCGTCGCCCCGGCCAATGCGGCAATACCCACGGCACCCTCAGCCAGCGCTCTCTACTGTCTCCTCCTCCCTTCCACCCTCGTGCTTCCATCTCCGATGTGCTCAAATTCGTGGGCTTTCCTCACCTGCATGCACTTCTCAGTTCTCACCGCTACTTACACCATCAGATTCGCAAGCGGGAGTACCATCAGAGTAGACGAGTAGTAGTGCGCAGTTGCCGCAATTTTCTATTTGTGGGAAGAAAATCTCATCGAAAGGAGAGGTAAGGATTAGGATTTGGTGCACACCAATCTTTACGGCTCGTTACAGACAGCAAAGTGTTCTTTTTCTTTTATTCTAAGCTTGATCTAGTCTTTTGATCCATGGGAGCAGGTGGTGTTGTGGTCCTGGATTCGACACTCTCTTTACGGCGGGCAGGGGCTCAGATCTCGGAACTGCTCCAGGTTTTCTGTGTCGGTGACATTGAATTGAGCGAATTGTGGTTGTGGTTTTGGTTGTGGTTCTTTTTGCAATTGCAAAATTCATGTCTTTTTGGTTAAATTCTAATACGATGTGGTACTTATATAGTACTATGCGAATTTACTGTGAGGTTTTCTATGTGGTAGGTACCATATTAATGTTGGGTTTATTTTATATTCCCTATCTAGACTACAAGGATTTTAGATTTTGAGTTGAATAGACATGTTTGTAATAAATTAGGCCAATTATAATATATATATATATATATATATATATATATAACCGGTCAGTCTCCTCCGTTGCCTCCTCCGCTGAGCCTTATTTTCAATCTAAGGCTTAAAAAAATCCTGGTTCGGCCACTGACTGGCACTCCAGAACCATATGCTGTTAATGCTGATTTGAATCTGAAGCCACTGACGTGAACACAGGTGATGAATCAATTCAGCTGCTAACTACATGATGATGACTTCCCCCATTGCATTGGTCCTTTAGTCCTTGTGATAGAAAAAGTATGCGTTTGAATGCTGACGAAATGTTGGGATGGAAATTGCACATAAACTCAATTTAGTATCACTGTATCAGAAAAATTTGGAGAAGTGTACGGGTTAAGTGATGGAAATCAGATTTATGTTGCCAAGGAAATGCTATGACATCAATTCAACGATGCAAATTTACTTGCTTAAGGAGAATAAGTACAGATAAAACATAATTTAAGTGAGCGGCTTAAATTTTATTACATAATTTCCTTCAACATTTTCATATCCGATTTAAATTTATTTGCGTAGAGCATGGTTTGTCTCTTTCCTTTCTGACGAAGGGCTTGCTTCTGGACTCTGGATGTGCTGATTGATTCATGTACCCAAATGTAGGAAATAGGAACATCGGAAACCAACTCGATCAATAGATTTTGCTTGTCGTACAGAACCACACTAATATAAATCTAGACATGCACCTACTTCAGGATAGATGAAATAAGTTTTGTCCTGGTAATGAACCAGGCGTGTGTGATATCTGTCATCTGATATGCTTCTTTCGGTACCTGCCTTTGGCATGTGAAAAAGAAATGTACTACAATCAGAGGCAGCGACTTGAAGGAAGGGTGCAAATTAGCAAATGTGAAATGTGCAGTCAACCATTCTCGTGCATGTCAACGTAGTGTCAGCAAGCATCCCAGAACTTTTGTAATGTAAATCAGGTTGATCAATGGCTATGCATGAATCTGCTTAGTATGAAACTTATTAGTGTTAGATGTTTGTTTACCTAGGTTCTACAACTAGCAAGGATAACTTAGAGTTACCTCTTGAAGATGAAGATGTCATGGCACAGTGCTGTGGCGTTGGTCAGGTGAGGTTGCAGTGTGGAGCAAGATGAGGTTACGGTGTGGAGCGGAGGAGCTTCCTTTCACTTCAGCGCACTTAGTGACCGGTTCAGAAAATTAGGGTTTGTGGAGAGACAATGTGGCTGTGAACCTTGGTTTTCACACAGTTAGCTTGGACATCTCTGTATTATGCTACGTAGCAGGGGCCCTCATAGGTGGTTGAGCGCCCCCGATCGGGGTGCATATGGACAGGGGAACTCCTCCCATCACGAGAGATCTCAAACTAACATTCTCCCATAGATCTGTACTTACTTCTTAACTTAACTAAACACGACAATTGTTCCATTATAGATCAATGAATAGAGCATGTTGCATCATAATAGTTAGTTGTGTACTACGTGACTCAAAAACTACAATACACTTTTTCATTCTGAACCAGATTCTTAACTTATTTTGGGCCCATAGAATCCATAGATCATAGGCTTTCCTTTTAAACCCATGTCGGCTAAGTGTTCTCTGAACACAATGGGTGGTAAGCCTTTTTTAGCAAATCCGTAAGCATTCGCCTAGTACTTATATACTCTAGACTTATAGTAAGATTTTGGATTTTTTCCTTAACAACATAATACTTAATGTTGATGTGCTTGGCAGCAACACTCTTCTTATTGTTATGGGAGTATAGTATTGTTGGCTCATTGTCACAGTATAACTTAAGTGGCTTTTTAATACTGTCGACCACACTTAAAACCGGGAATAAATTTCTTAAACCATAGTGTCTGTCCAGTGACGTCATAACACGTAACAAACTTGGCATACATCATGGGGGATGCCGTCACCGTTTGTTTAGAGCTTTTCCACGATACAACTCCCTTTGTGAGTGTGAATATATAACCTAATGTGGACTTCTTAGTATTTACACATCCCATAAAGTTGAGTCTGAATAACCTACTATTTTTAGGTTATATGATCTTTCATAAGTTAGCATGAGGCATTTTATGCCTTGTCTATATCTTAAGGTTTTCATAACTCTTTTCTAGTGACCTATGCCTGAATTTTTCTGATATCTATCAAGCATCCCGGTAGCAAAAGCTAAGTCAGGGCGAGTACATACTTAAACATACATTAAGCTTACGACAGCATAAGCATATGGAACCGATTTCATTTGATCGATCTCGTATTGGTTCCTGGGACACCAAAAGTTCCCAAACTTATCACCTTTGACTATCAGAGCAGGCGTAGACTTACATACATGCATACTATATTATTTAGTTGCCCTCTTTATTTTCCTTAAACCCAAATTTTCTAGCGGTCTCATCAAATTTGAGGTACCATTTCCTAGAGGCATGTTTAAGTCCATAAATGGACTTAGTTAAATGACATCCCAAATTTTCTTTGCCATCTATGATAAAACTCTCGGGTTGTGCCATATAGACATTCTCATTTAGATCTCCGTTGAGAAATATCGTTTTTACATCCATCTGATGTAACTCTAAGTCATAATTCCACTGAGGCCATAATGAGATAGGTCAAAATGTCTCATTATAGTCTATTTTTTCTCTTTGAGTGAAGCTTTTAGCAACAAGTCTAATTTTAAATCTTTCTATATTTCCCTGGAAGTCACGTTTGACCTCTTAGACACACTTATAGCCTATTGTTTTGGCTCCTTTACGAATTTATTCTAATTTCCAGACATTGTTGGTACTCATAAACCTCATCTCATCGTCCATAGGTTCAATCCACTTGGATGAGTGTGGACTTCTCATATTGAGAATCCAAGTTGAGATGTGCCTTGGTTTTATCTACGATGAGTGATTGACATGTATCTGCTCTCCGAAGGGTTTATCATAGTATTTAGTATTTTTGAGTTGTGCACCGAAGTGTGCATCGAAGAGTTTACCGAAGGGGTCGGTATCTTGTGTATGCAACAAAGTGTGCACCGAAGGTTTTATCGCAAATAGTAGTAACACACTGAAGGGTTCGGTGTGTACAAAAGGGTGCTGCAAAACGATGTTTGCTTGTCTTGTGATGTGCAGTAAGTGGATGCAACTTGGCTGTCAACAACGAGGGATCATGACCAGGTGAAAAGTATGGTGCCGGAGGATCAAGGAAGGTGGGTGAAGTCAAGTGTGGTCTGAAGGGTGTTCAGAGGCTCTCTAGATGGAGGGTCTCGGACACAAGTGCACTGAGCAAAGTCAAGCTATTTTTTGGTCGCACATGTGGCTTGGGAGATGTGCTTAACTCCAGTGCGTGCAGGTCCTATAATCTTAGAAGAAAAAGGGTTCAGGGTGTGCTAATCAGTTTGACCCTACTACTGATAAGGAGTCTAGGAAAAGAGAAATCATTAGTAGTAGAGCCGATCAGTTGCCGAGCCGATGACCATGATGGGAATAAAATAACCATGAACGAATACACCAATCGGCCATAGAGTCGATGACTATTGCAGAGTGATTGGTGCAGACACGCCATCGGCCAATAGAATAAGGCAATTGCGGATTGGGGCCAATGGACATCTCCCGAAGGCGAACAAGATAGAACATGGAATCAAATATAACCTATCATCTTGTACTCCAATAAAAATAAATAAAACATGCCAGATAACATGTCAATATCATCAAAATCATCATAATAACAAGATTGGACCTAACCAAGACAATAGCTAGTCACGATGAACTCAACGATATTTCAAAGTATTGGGCATGCTTTATTTAGATGAATGGTATAAATCATGAAGCAGATACAATAGAAAGAGATGTCAGACTTAACGGATGAAGCGTCAGACTATGACACCTAAATCACATCAATCTAAGAGATCAATCTAATGCAACCTTAGACCTAGCCAATACACCAAGATAAACCAACGACCGTACTGACCCAGTTGATGCCTTCAAGAGATCAAAACGATGCAGCCTTAAAGAAACACTGACTTAACCGATACAACCGTTGGGGTGGTAGGACTCACCTCTTCGCTAGAGTTCGAAACGATGCATCATAGCTCCGAGTGCCGAATCCCACCGGGATTAACCTTGGGAAGGCAAGGGTGGCGATGCGCCGAAGAGTAGTTGTTTGTAGGGTTGTGTTGTTGTTTTCCTCGCTAATTAGATACATATTTATAGTCCAGAGACTTGTCGTCCAAGTAATCTATCCTAACCGATTCTGGATAATCTTTATCTTCTCTCACTTTTATCACCATAGGCTCTTGCATACCCAGTTGAGGAGCCATGCTGAATAGCGTGGGCCTCATGGCTCTAGAAGTGATGAGTCATTATCAACGATAGTCAAAGAGGACAGAAGAAGAGAGGAGATCTGCTGTTTCATGGGCCGCGTGTGACTCAGGTACACGGGCAGCGAGCGACTGTCGGGCAGAGGAGGCTGCGAAGTTGGGCTGGCCCAATCCGGGTACATGGGCCAGGAGCAGCAGAAGATCCACTGGGCTGTTGACCAAGGTTGACTCAGGTACACGGGCGGTGAGTGATTGCCGGGCTGAGAGAGCTGCGGAATCGGGCCAGCCCAATCCGGGTACCTGGTGCAAAGTCGGTGGAGGCTTTGTCAGTTTCGGCGCAAAACTGACAACCGTCGATCTTGTATCCGACTGTCCAGAAGAGAAGCCGTAATCGCTACGAAAACTTAGCTTCCGGATAAGTCATCTGTATCTCTAGGCCCACAGTCAGTCAGTCATGTCTGTAAAAATACCTAAGGGCAGTAGAGTCTTTTCCTTTATTCTTGCGTCTGTAAAAACCCTAAGGGGCAGGTGGAATGTTCCTAGTGTTGGGAGCCTATAAATAGGACCCCAATCCCTAGGGTTTGGACTACCCTTTTGGCTGAAATCAATACTGAATTCCTTTAAAATATTCTCCTATGCTTTCCTCTTATTGGGACTCTATCTTCGAGCCCTTTCCCCCTTCTTTCCGTGGCTAGCGTGACTGGTATCTTAGGGTATCGACTACTTATCATGCCTTCTTGGATGAAGTTGATATTGGGCACTACATCAGTCTTTCGCTCACTGAGCCATACCAGAACGAGCCGATGTTGGCCGCTTCTTGCTATTTTGGTATGATGCCTTGAATGCCTTCATTTTTGGCCACAGGCCGATGAGTCCCTATTTGCTCAATGTTTTCTTTTTGACCTTCCTTGATATCGACTCATTGGCCGAACCCTCCTTCTTCCGTTCTAAATCAGTCCACCGCCTTAGCACCAAATCCACTAATTCTCGGGGAAAGTACATTAAAAGGCACAACAAAAAGATAGGCCCTGTAGATACCCGTGAACACGTAGATCTCCTTACCCTTTGGTTAGATAGGTTCATTTTCTATGTGCCTACATTGGGTCCAACTTTTCAGTTTCAATTCTTGGTTGAACAACTTGCCGCTCTAGTAAAAATCCCTCTCGACTGATACCTCCTTAGAGCCATGTACCACCTCCTTCATCTTGCATCGGCCAAGTTATCAGCTAGTGATCCTATTGGTTGCCTCAATGGACCGTGGTGGTTCATTCAACTTTTTCTCAATGTCTATATAGCCAATGTTGTCGATGGACCCCTTTTCGCTTCCATGCGATTTCCTATCGATTTTCTAGAATCGACTACTCCTATTTATCACCAATGTTGCTCCTTGGGTGAAGCGGCCGCTTGCCGTTCTGCCTTCCCTTTATCTTCTAGACCTCTAGTCGCCTACTTTAAGGGCTTCTATCTTGGATTCTCTGATCGGACCTTTTGGTATCCCTAGGAGTACTCGGAGTACGAGTGCTCTCATTGTCTGGTTCTACCTGATGTGATCTGAGATGAGGAATCCACCCGCAGTTTCAAGGCCACGATCCTCCCTTGTCTTTTGGCTATCAATTTTACCATCGAGCACCCCCATAAGGGCTCGTATGAATTCTACCACCCATCGGTCCTTTTGAGGCAGTTGAGTTTTGGTCAGTTTCCTCCCCACTTGTTCTTCATCAACTAGCTCCAAGTACGTGGAGAAGTCAGGGGCTGCTTAGGGTGGGATTGCCTCTTCCACAAGACCGATGGGATATCTTTTGGTGACCTCGCTTCTTGGTCGGCCTGCCGAGAATCCTCCATTGATTTTCGTCGATAGTGGGGAGAGCTAAAACAACACATGTTTAATCGCTCCTCACTGGTTTACCTAGAACGTCTTCACGTGGATGATGTTGCACCGGGGTTCGAGGTAACTGCTTTAACTTCCCCTCTCATTTGTTTCCATCATTTTTCATCATCTGATTAACTTCTCTTACTATGGGAGGAAGACCTCGATGACCCTTCTATGAGTCTCAGTGGTCGGCCGATCCATTATGGTCTGGTATCGGCCTCTACAAACCTAGGTACTAGCACCCCTACTCCCTCAGCATGGGTGAGTGGGAAACGTTCCAAGGTCTTGGCGTGCAAACGTCAAGCATTGCCTTTAGTCCTGCGCTGATCCACTAGGGATCGGACCAACCAAACACGCCCACTAGCTTCGGCTTCGCGGTCAATCATAAATTCCTAGCTCTTCATGATTGTCCTTTCTTTGGAGTTTGCTAATGTCTCCTTGTTTCATTCCATAGCAAACGTCGATTGCTTCTTTGGCTAATCCAGCCCTTGATGTCACCATCTCCCTACCAATGACTTGAACTCCTTCGACTACCAACGTTCATGCTTTTTGTGTTAACAATATTTCCCTTTCCGTATCCTTGACGCCAGATGTTTCATTTCTTCCTAGTTGCCCCTTCCTAATGTCTACTCTCTTTATGCAGCATTTGACCATATGCATGATGATCCCACTGCTTCCCAGTAGGTCCAGGCTACCAAGATGGCCACCATGGGGTCCTCGATTCAAGTCAGTACGCCGGAGGCTGATGCAATCGACCCTGTTATGCCAATTGTTGTTGACGCCTCTGTTGCTCTGATGGGACCGCTCCCGAAGCCGCCCCTGAGGCCGTCGATGTTGATGTCGCCCGCTAGGTATCTTTATCACTCGTTTTCTGACCCTCCATTGTTTGTCATATGATCAACATTGGCCTTGGCTGCAGCCGATGCTTGGTGCCGTGAGCCCGTCTGCCCCCCTAGGGTAGCCTTGAAGGGGAGGACTCACACATCTCTCTAGTGGCTGAAACAAAGACAACATTGCCGCTTCTTCCACCGATGGTGCTCCACAATCAGCCATTCCCACCAAGCCTACCAACGTGAGTATTCTTGTATTTATCGTGATGTCATGACCCTCTTTTGCTTGACTTCTTTCATTTTCTTTAGTCCTTCGTATATAAGTTCCCTTTTGACGTTGGTCCCTATCTTGAGGATGATGAGGAAGTTATGGGCGCTCCTGCACCGATCGTGGCTCAGCTTTCTCTAGAGGTGTTAGAGGTTCTATCGGATATTCTGCGTCACATTGAGGACCCAATAGAGGTCCTAGTCAATTACTCGGGGTCGATAAGGGGGCGCCTCAACGACATCCTAACCCTTCCTTCTCCGGAGTTGGTCGATGTCCTCATGCTAGCTGCGTACATGGAATTCCATCGGCCAGATGTGCAACTGGCACTGAGGAGGATGGCCGATTGTGCCAACTATGCATCGCAGTGGAAGGCGATCGAAATCCATGTCGCAGTGTTGGTGGCTGAGAGTACCCTCTTAGATCAGCTTCAGGGCGAGTAATCAGTCACATCGCAGGAGTTAGACCGGTTTTGGGTGGAAGAAGTCCATCTAGTCTCAAAGCTAGATGACGTGTGGGTGAAGATTGCTACAAAGGAAGCTACCTTGACCTCCCTTCTGGATAGCATCGAAACTCAAAGATATCGACTTACTGGTGCCGTCCACCTTCCACAGCACCGACGCCACACCCTCCGAGATGTCCCTTGCTCAAACGTCGAAGACCGTGCTATCCTCTAGAAGGTTGATGATATCTCCCCTTGTATTGTTGTTTGATGCAAAACGTGATACTTTTTCAATGTATTATCATTGATTTTCTCGAAATTGATTCTACGTTTTGTCTAAGGGCGATGCCTCCACATCGGCCGTCTAAAGGCGATACCATCAGTATCGACTGTCTTGCATGTAGACCATTAGGCATTTATCCAGACGCTTGGGAAATATTTCTTCACATACTTGCTATTCAAAGATTTCCCGAACACTTCCCCGTCTAACCCTTCAAGTAAATAGGCATTGCTGAGAACCACTCGATGTACCCGAAATGGCCCTTCCTAGTTAGGGGACCAATTACCGAACCGATTGTCCTTAGACCCGATCGGTAGGATAAATTTCCATACGAGTTCCCCGAGTTCAAATGATTTCGGTACCACTTTCTTGTTATAGAACCTAGCAACCCTTTCTTTGTTTTCTTCAATCTTCTCGAGGGATCTTAATCGGACCTGCGCTAGATCATCTAAGCCATTCATCATTAAATTATAATAATCATCGGTCGTGAGTTGATCTTATTGTGTAATCCTTCTCGAGCGGATGTTATTTTCCCTTGGTAGTACTACTTTGTGGACATAGACTAATTGATATGGTGGTACTTGGGTGGATCGATGACGCGCCATCCAACACTTCAGTTGTTCGTTGATTTTACATTTTATCAACTTTAGCAAACTCTTGTTAGATGCTTCAGCCTGACCATTGGCTTAAGCATAATAGGGTGATGAATTTAAGAGCTTGATCCCCAAGCTCGCCGTGAACTGCTAGAACTCTTCCGATATGAAAATCGTCCCCTGATCCATGGTGATGGTCTATGGAATACCAAACCGATATACTATATGTTCTCTGATGAATTCAATAGCATCGGCGGATGTAACCCTTTTGCATGGAATAGCCTCAACCCACTTCATGAAATAATCGGTGGCTGCCAATATGAACTTATGTCCTTTACTTGACACTTGGTAGGTTTGGCCAATCATGTCGATGCGCCATCCCCTGAAGGGCCAAGGCTTGATTATCGGGTTCATTGCTGATGCGGATGGCCTCTGGATAGCTCCGAACTTCTGATAGTTTTGGCACCTATTGGACTGAAATGGGCGACCAGAGGGGGGGGTGAATGGGAGCTTTTAAAATTTCAGACTAAAACTAGCCTTCTGTTTTAAATTCTATCTCCTGTAGAACTGGCTTCGAACACACCCTTCGGAGGTATTTTATAGCTCCAAACATAGGCTTTGCAAATGGTAAAAAGTCAAAGACTAGGAGACTTCGCTCACCCTCACAAATCCATAATCACAACTCTACAAGGATAGTGCAGGCTCCACTCACGAGGTGCCTTTGAGCAGGCTTCGCACTTCACACTTCATATGAGCAAGTTCCCTCTAAGTGCTTCGAACAAATACTCCGCACTAGCAACTAGTACTAGGCTTCGTATTTCGAAAGCCAAAAAGCAAACAAAGCCAACTTCGCTGAGGACCTCGACTAAGGAAAGAAAACATGCCTCGAGCCCAACTTTACTTAGTGCTTCGCTAGTAATCAGAGAGGACTTGCCTCCAGTTTACACAGAGCAAACACACACTAAAAGATACGCACACATCGCATGTACAGAACACTAACACACTTCTCTAGAAATGAAATAGAGCAAAACTCTAGCTAGAACAGAACAAAGTGTAGCATAGAGAAATCAACACATGCAGTGCAAAATAGGAATACAAGTTCAAGCAATAGACAGAGAATAGAATAAAAATTTCATTGCATGAACAGGGAACACAAAAAGACTCACAATACTGAGTACATGAATGTGGTGGCTAGATCTGAGTGTTCTAAAAATGGTTGCTCAAAAGTGTTACCTAGACCTAGCCAACCTCACTATTTATAGGCACAACTCAGATTTGAGAATAGACTACTTTACCCCTAGGGTTTACACTGTTTTTGTCTCATCTAGACTAGGGGGTACAGATGGTAGTCTACTTTACTAGAGGCTTCTTTTGTCAGCTTCGTAGAGGAGACAACATCAGCTTTTTCAGAGCAGACACAATCAGCCTTTGCACAATGGAAACTTCTGAAGCCCCCCTTCGCACACAAAGTGTGCTAAAGCTTAGGTGACAAGCTTCGAATCAGAAGGCATTCGCTTCACCGAAGACAGTCTTCGATACAGCGACAGTTTTGAGCCGAAGCCATCAAAGGTCTTGAGCCTTCGCACCATCACCTCCGGAGTGGACCACCACAGCTTCACACCTACTCTCAGCTTGAGCTCTGTTAGTCCATGTACCGAAGCCATGCATGGCCGAAGTACCTTAAGTCTGCCACACTCCGAAGCCTGACCTTCGGAGTACCTTCGCCACCTTCCGAAGTCTCTCCGTCCAAGGCCTCCGCATGAAGCATATCCATAAGCACACCTTCACAGTGTCTCAACCCCGAGCACACTCCACGAAGACCGTTATCCGGACCATTCCTTTGATGTACCTTGCTTGACTTCTAAGACCTTCGTCAAATGTACCTTCGAGTGCCTCCCTCTAGAGCTCACTTCAAAAGCCTTGCCTCAATTCTGAGGACTTTCTCCATCATACTCCAAAGTTACTCCTTCTGGAGCACCCTTCGAAGTGCCTCGGGGTACATTCAGCTAGAGCCACCCTCCGCACTTTCTGCCTTCGCCTGGTGCACCTTGACCCGAGGACCGACCTCGACCCCACGCAGCCTTCGTGACCGAGCTCCCCACTCACCTGGCATCAAGCTTCCTACTTGACCCAGGTTCACTTGTTATGAATCGTCTATCACCTCCGATGCCTCCTACACACAACCGACAAGCAAACAAGATTTTCCAGTACCCTAGAGACCTCTCCAATAAGAAACCTTCAGTACACACTCTGCTGTACCACCCAAAGTACCGAGCCCTTCGGTACCACCATGACATCGTGCTCTGCCGGACCCCTCCGATAGACACACTCCACTGCATAGCTGCAACCAGCAACCACCGAACCCTTCGGTAAACACCTCCGAACCCCTTCGGAGGGACCCCTTCGACCAGAAGGTGACTTGTCAATCACTCATCACAGACTTGAAACCAAGGCACATCCCAGCTTGGTTTCTCAGCACCCTTTATAATATATTATGCATTCCTCCACCATAGTTGGCCAAAACTAGCCCGTTCTTCCAAGCAACCATTTCATCTTCTAGGACAACTAGTGTGTTCCACATATTCCATCATGTACTTCACACATCACCACTTTTGCCTCTTCGGTTCTTATGCACTTGAGGAAGACCCATTGGTCGTCCGATGGTACATGTCTTTGCCGAGAAGCACATATTTCGTCGCATAGTACCCAAGTCTCCTTGGTGTTGATGTCGAAGAGTTCTTTAAATAGTTAATAATATCATGCCTCTAATCATCGACATCTATTTCTGTGACATCCACCTCTATTGATCTGGCCATCGGCTTGTATCTTGAGGCCGTTTGTGCCAAATCGTTTGCCACTGAGTTCTGCTCCCTTGGGATGTGAGTAAGGGCTATGCTTCGGAAGCCTGACATTATATCCTAACACTGATTGTGATATTCTTTTAGCACGTCGTCTTTGCATTCGTACTCATTTGACAACTACCTCATTACTAGCAAAGAGTCTCTAAGAATCTCTACTATATTGATGCCTACTTCTTCCAATATTTTCAGCCTCCTTAGTACTGCTTCATATTCGGCCTGGTTGTTGGTGGAGAAAGGTTCGATGGTATATGCAAACTTGAATGCTGCACCCCAAGGGGAAACAATCACCAAGCTGATACCACATACATGTCTACACACCGATCCGTCAATGAATAAAGTCCATGGTGTTGTGTTAACATAAGTTGTTGCCTTGTCTATATGCTGGACTAGGAAATCGGCTATTGCCTATCCCTTTACTACCTAGGCCGATTCATACCTGAGATCAAATTCGGTGAGGGCAAGGACCCCTTTCCCGATACATCCCTTCAATACCAGGGCTGATAGCATGTACTTGTTGACATCGACCTTACATACTGTTGGGGGACAATATTTCATCCTTCGGAGATTATGGAAGCCTCAACATCCACACAATTAGAAGAAACGAAGTCAGAAGCTTTGCTCTCCGAAGGTTCTAAAAGCATCAAGGATTCGCTGTATTAGGAGCCTTATACCATAAAAACCTCCATCAAGGCTTCAGCGTGATGAAGCATTCCTAGAGCCTCTTTACCCGAAGGGGTACTGCTAGCAAGGACAGAAGGCCAGCAAGGACAGAAGGATTATTTTCTCACTGATTAGATTAGTCTTTTACCCTTTTAACCCTACGAAGAATATTAAACAATATCTTCTAAGTCTTTTGTAATTAGAGGGTAAAGGAGTCTTTTCCCAATGTATTCCGTCTATAAATACCCCTCTTTGCTTTATAAGGGGTATCAGATACTCATATATTCAATACACACTTCGAACTATCTCAAGCTATTATCCATTTCGGAGGCTTCAAATAGTCCTCATAAACAAACACTTCGTTTGTTAGTCATTCAAGTTCTTTAAATTGTTAGCGTATTCTTTTACGCCAATAGTTGGTGCCGTCCATGGAGAACCTAGTACAAAAACTTCGTTCTCTACCAATCCTTTTATGAGGACATCCCTACCAATGATACAACCATACATGAATACCAAGATCCAATTATTCAAGTTCGAGCATGACAATTAAATCTCAAGGTCAACTCGTTTTTAAGTATCTTAGTATACTATCTTGAGAATAAATTACTATATAATATTATTATTATTGTTAGGAACCATGGAGATGATGAAAATCACTTGGAGATAAACAAAGAGTTGAAGAAGAAACAGGAAGGATGTCCAAATCAATTTCAGAGTCCAATCCAAATACAATTCGTGTCCAACTCGGATTCCAGGAGCAGCGTGCACTAAAATCATCGCCCAGGCCGCACACAAACTCTGTTTTTGATGTTCCACCCATCCACGGAAAGATAACTTCATGACCTTTCCAATTCCGCTGGTTTCATCTCAAAATTCATTCTAAATCAACGGGAATCGTCAAAACAAGATAGAGTCTGGAATCTGTCAGCATGCTGTTATCTGCGTTATTGGGCCTTTTGGGCCGTGTATCCAGTTGAGCCCATTAGGGGTGCGTCCCAAACTACTATATAAGGTGTTTATACAGTCATCTAGGGTTTTTGGGTTTAGTTTACACGTTGTTTTGATAGCCGCCGCTTCGCCGGATTTGTAAGTGAACCCAATTCGTAGATTCCAATAGAATTTTTAGTTCGATTGCATTTTCTGCGTTTTTGCTTGTGTTCTTCGATTCGCAGGCAAGGATTAGCCTTCTTGGCGAGGTCAATCAGGTTGTGCTTGGTTGATAACCAACGGAGCAGTGGTGTAGCGATTGCAAGGGCCGATCTCGTGGATCGAAAGCCGTATCTTCCGTCAGGTGGGGGATAAACAACGATTTGTGGAGAACTCGACGTTGACGATCCATGAGATACACGGCCCAAAACCCTAGGTGACTGTAGAAACACCTTTTATAGTAGTTTGGGACACACCCCTAATGGGCTCAACTAGATACACGGCCCAAAAGGCACAATAACGCAGAAAATAGCATGCTGACATATTTTGGACTATATCTTGTTTTGACGATTCCTTTTGATCTAGAACGAATTTTGAGATGAAACTGGCGGCATTGGAAAGTTTATGAAGTTATCTTTCCGTGGATGGGTGGAACGTCAAAACCGGAGTCTGTATGCGGTCTGGGTGATGATTTTAGTGCACGCTGCTCCTGGAATCCGAGTTGGACACGAATTGTAGTTGGATTGGACTCTCAAATTGATAATTGATTTGAACGTCCTTCCTGGTTCTTCTCCAACTCTTTGTTTATCTCTAAGTGATTTTCATCATCTCCATGGTTCCTAACAATAATAATATTAGGTAGTAATTTATTCCCAAGATAGTATACTTACATACTTAGAAACGAGTTGACCTTGAGATTTAATCGTCGTGCTCGAACTTGAATAATTGGATCTTGGTATTCATGTATGGTTGTATCATTGGTAGAGATGTCCTCATCATCCTCCCCTTCTTGATTTGGAGTCGTCCTTGACTCAACGTCTATTTGTTCCCAATCAACTTCCATGATAATACAAGAGTTCCATATACATGCATCTCTTCTATTAATCCACGAAAGTATTTCTGAAATTGAAAATGAATGCATATCATAGTGTAGCATCTGAAGTTTAAATATATAAAAATTAAATCTAACATGGAAAGCATGCACCTTAACTTGTTCCCTCACAATCATGATCCTATCCCAACTGGTGATGTTCTCATCATTCTCCCTCTCTTGAAATAGAGTCGTCCTCGACTCATACTCATCTTTTGCTCCCATGGTTGGTTTTAATTCTTCAATATTAAATGTGGAACTATCCCTAGACTTGGGAGGCAAGACAAGTTTATATTTATGTAACTCAACATAAGATAAAAACCCGGGAGGCATATCAAATTTACACTTATGTAGCTCAATATGAGATAAATACTTAGTGATAACTGGTGGCAGAGTATAAACTATATTAGTAAGAGAACAATAAGGAGTTTCACAAATCACAACATAGCACACATCTTGACTATGAATTTCAGTTTGATCAGTTTTATGTGCAAGGATAGAAGAATCTTTTAATTTGATTTCATGCTGAATTTTAGATCTAATATCAAGTTGTTTGCTCTCATTAGTTGTCGTCTCAATATCATCTTTAACAATTTCATCAAAAGTTAATAGTAACAAAGTAGATTTCACATTCTCCTGCACAACGGTATAGTTATTAGTCCTATCATGGTGAAGTGCATCATTATCAAATTGCAAAGGGTGTTCTATTATTTCAGCTAATGAAGCAACCTCAACGGGTACCTGTAAGGACTTTTTACCTGATAGCTCAACTAGTGCAGAGATGGAAAACAATATGCTTGCTGATGTTTGTGCAAGTACATGTGCATGTGCATGACGAACACTTGAAGAAGAGAAAGCTTGGTTAGTACCGGTGTGCTCGTCACTCGCGGTGAATAGGAGTCTCTTGCCTTGTATTGTTGTTCCTGCAATTCTTTCTCTGCAATGATGGCAAGATGGAACAAACGACTCAGATTACTAAATTCTTTATAATAAATGATATCTTGAATCTCATGCCTCAATCCATCATAGAAGCGCCGCATCGTTTCCTCCGAGTGCTCCACAACACCACAACGGGTCATGCTCTCACGAAGCTTAGTATAATACTCTCTCACAGACATGTTACCTTGAACTAAGCATTGTAGTTTCTTACACAATTCATGATGATAAGAAGGAGAGACAAATTTACAATGCATAGCTCTTTTTAAATGACCCCATGTATTATGTTGTAATTGAAGTTCAATTATATCTTCCCACCAGATTAAAGCACGATTTTTAAACATACTAAATTCTTGTTTAACTCTATGTTGTTCAGGAACTAGATATAAGTTAAATTTATACTCTACGGTCATCTCCCAATCTAGGTATTCTTCAGCATCATATTCACCATAAAAAGATGGGATGGTAAACTTACTTCTGATAGAAGAAACATTGTTACCATGATTATGATTTGTCACACCTTCCATACCTTCCATGGTTAGTAGAAAAGGAAAAACACTTGTAAAAAATATTAGCCCTATCAACTATTAGGTAGTGGAATGTATTCTCGCTCACACTCAAGCATCTTACACCACTTTTACAAGGTTCTTACCATCACAGGGCAGTGGATGGCAAAATCTTGGTCGTGGCACAATTCATGACTGGTTGGTGACTTCCAAAGAGAGTGGTCTACGATTGCAAAGACTAAAGTTGCACTGATCAGAAGTATATATGTGGAGCTATAGGAAGGCCAAATATTTGAGTGGAACACAATTCAATAACAGATAGTAATGCTGAATAAATGTTCAAACTATTAGTCCTAATTGCTGGTATACTCGTGTTCTAAGAACAGTAGTGACACAAGAAGGAATCAAAGATGAAAAGGATGAATTGCAAGGACAGTGTAGAAAACGACACCAGCAACACTATGAAACAAATAGGGCAGGGCCTTCGGTATTGCCTCTTTTTTCTCTCTTCTTTTTTTATCTTCTTTTTATCTCTTTTTTTGTAACTAATTACCAAGTGCTAAGTATCAAAAATATGCCCCAAGATTAAGCACATCACAATGTTTTGGCTCAAACCGATGGAAGATGATATTGGTACAGGAAACCCTAAATAACCGGTGCTGAAACTTCAGAGCCCAAAACGAAGGCCTTCCTGATTTTTTACATTTTTTGACAACACCGATACTCATGAAATCACTATAGCCCAAGCTGACTTTTAGATATCTACCTGTGGTAAAATTTTCAGCTCAATCGGAGTTACGAGCAAAAAGTTTTGGCCATTTCAAGGAGAACCCTCAGAAATCGGATCTGTTCCCCCTAAATCAGATCTGTTGGTTGTGGCGGAAACAGAAGCGGATGGGGATTGGTGGGGGTGGAAAAATTATGCAGCGGAGTAGGGGAATTGTGGCGGAGACACGAAATAATCTAAAACACGAATTAACCAGCAATGAAACACAAATTTGGACACGAATTCAACACTACGGACTTTGAAAGAGAATTATGCAAAAGGCTAACAATGTCTCGGACAGGGAATTTTTTTGTTTGGTTTTTCTGTTGACTCTAGGATGAATATGAAATCAATCTAATCTAAGATACATGACCTGACGGTAAACTAAGCTCCGATACCACTTGATGGAGAAGGGGGTGCCCGATCTTCCGTCAGGTGAGGGATAAACAACGATTTGTGGAGAACTCGACGTTGATGATCCGGCTTCCGATCCATGAGATCGGCCCTTGCAATCGCTACACCACTGCTCCGTTGGTTATCAACCAAGCACAGCCTGATTGACCTCGCCAAGAAGGCTAATCCTTGCCTGCGAATCGAAGAACACAAGCAAGAACGCAGAAAACGCAATCGAACTAAAAATTCTATTGGAATCTGCGAATTGGGGTTCAATTACAAATCCGACGAAGCGGCGGCTATCAAAGAAACGTGTAAACTAAACCTAAAAATCCTAGATGGCTGTATAAACACTTTATATAGTAGTTTGGGACGCACCCCTAATGGGCTCAACTGGATACATGGCCCAAAAGGCCCAATAACGCAGAAAACAGCATGCTGACAGATTCTGGACTCTATCTTGTTTTAATGATTCCCGTTGATCTAGAACGAATTTTGAGATGAAACCGGAGGAATTGGAAAGTTTATGAAGTTATCTTTTTGTGGATGGGTGGAACGTCAAAAACGGAGTTCGTATGTGGCCTGGGCGATGATTTTAGTGCACGCTGCTCCTGGAATCCGAGTTGGACACGAATCGTAGTTGGATTGGACTCTCAAATTGATTTGGACGTCCTTCCTGTTTCTTCTCGAACTCTTTGTTTATCTCCAAGTGATTTTCATCATCTCCATGGTTCCTAACAATAATAATAATATTAGGTAGTAATTTCTTCCCAAGATAGTATACTAAGATACTTAGAAACGAGTTGACCTTGAGATTTAATTGTCGTGCTCAAACTTGAATAATTGGATCTTAGTATTCATGTATATTGGTAGGGACGTCCTCATCAACCTCCCCCTCTTGATTTGGAGTCATCCTCGACTCAACGTCTATTTGTCTCCAATCAACTTCCATGATAATATAAGAAAGTATTTCTGAAATTGAAAATGAATGCATCTCATGGTGTAGCATCTGAAGTTTAAATATATAAAAATTAAATCTAGCATGGAAAGCATGCACCTTAACTTGTTCCCTCACAATCATGATCCTATCCCAACTGGTGATGTTCTCATCATCCTTTCCTAGAGCCATGCCTCCTAAACAGAGCCTAGGCACTAGTCCCCTTCGAAAGTCTTCTCGGACCTCTGGGTTGGGATCTTCGAACACCACCGAGGTTAGAGGACCCTCCGTGGTCCCCCCACCTCAAACTCCCAAGTAAATACTCATCCTCGAGCATACGAAGCCCCTTCTGTGGCTCTGTCTGTGCTCCAAACTGATGAAGTCCCTCCTGCGGCTCCGTCTATGCTTCGAACTAACTTTGCCAGTTCTCGAGACCCGAAGGTCCCCTCCAGAGGAAACGAAGACTGTCCTGATGATGTGGTGACCAAGATGGCTTGTCTTCAAGATGAAGTAGGAAGATTGAGGCAGGAAGCTGCCGACAGGCTTCATCCTCAGGCTAGCCCTGTCATCCAGGAGGTGCCTCAAGATGACGACCCTATTTACTATCCCGAAGCTTTTGAGATTCAGAGAAGCACCTAGAATGCTTCCTTCGATGATGAATCTCTGCTACACCAAGACTTGCAAAAGGTGTGCTTCAAACCCAAGTTCAGAACTTCGAAGCTGTGCAAGTACTCTACAGAGGAAGACCCCGGAGAATTCTCCTACTCTTATGCTTTGGCGATTGAAGCCAGCGGAGGGGTTCAAGACACAGTGGCGAAGTGTTTCCCCCTTGCGCTCGAAGGAGTTTCTCTGCGTTGATTCTGGTCCTTGAAACCAGGATCTATTAAATCCTAGGAGCAGTTGAAGAAGAAGTTTGTGAGAAATTTCCAAGGGACCTTCGTGCCCCCTATGTCTAGAGGGAGTCTTTTTCAGGTGATGCAGCAACCTGGAGAAATTCTGCGAAAAATTTTCAAGCGTTTCACTCATACGAATTTGCAGATAAGAGGGTTGTCTGCATCATCCATTGTTGATGCAGCGCGGGAAGGAGGCATGTGAGGAGCCATGCTGAATAGCGTGGGCCTCATGGCTCCAAAAGTGATGCGTCATTGTCAACGATAGTCAAAGAGGACTGAGAAGAATGAAGATCTGCTGTTTCATGGGCCGCGTGTGACTCATGTACATGGGCAGCAAGCGACTGTCGGGCAGAGAAGGCTGTGAAGTCGGGTTGGCCCAATCCGGGTACATGGGCCAGGAGCAGCAGAAGACCCACTGGGCTGTTGATCAGGATTGACTCAGGTACACGGGCGGTGAGTGATTGCCGGGCTGAGAGAGCTGCGGAATCGGGCCGGCCCAATCCGGGTACCTGGTGCAAAGCTGGTGGAGGCTTTGTCAGTTTCGGCGCAAAACTGACAACCGTTGATCTTGTATCGGACTGTCCAGAAAAGAAGTCGTAGTCCCTACGAAATCTTAGCTTCCGGATAAGTCATCTGTATCTCTAGGCCCACTGTCAGTCAGTCGTGTCTATAAAAATTCCTAAGGGCAGTTGAGTCTTTTCCTTTATTTTCGCGTCTGTAAAAACCCTAAGGGGCTGGTGGAATATTCTAGGCCATTGTGCAGCCTATAAATAGGGCCCCAATCCCTAGGGTTTGACTACCCTTCCAGAATTCACTTTTCAATCTATTGGGTCACTTTTGCTTCCTGAAGTTTCTCTCTCCTGTGGGTGCGCCGCCAGGCTGCTTGCTGCTGTTCATCCTGTTTGTTCCCTGTTTTGGATGATTCTATTCCTTCTGCTTCATGTGTAGCATCTCATTATTAGCTCTGCTGTTTCATTTTGTTGCGCACAACAAATTTATTCCTGAGTTTTGGTGCTTCTGTTGCCTCTGTTCTTCACGCAAGTAGTACTAGTTCTTGCTGTTGCAGGTAGTAATACTTCTCTGTAGCAACAGTACACTAGTACTATAGCTTGCTTTTTACTGCGTAGCTTTTTGATCGAGTTGACAGGGCCAAAGTCCATTTTTCTTGTGTGAAGTCCAACTCTGTGAAGCAGGCTTCGAATCTGTAGACTTCGAATCAGCAGACTTCGAATCTGCAGACCTCGAATCAGCAGACTTCGAATCTGCATACTTCGAATCTGCATACTTCGAATCAGCAGGCTTCGAATCTGCATACTTCGAATCTGCAGGCTTCAAATCTGCAGGCTTCGAATCCGCATACTTCGAATCTGCATACTTCAAATCTGCAGGCTTCGAATCTGCATACTTCGAATCTGCATACTTCGAATTTGCAGGCTTCGAATCTGCAGACTTCGAATCTGCAAGCTTCGAATCTGCAGACTTCAAATTAGCAGACTTCGAATCAGCAGACTTCGAATCTGCAAGCTTCGAATCTGCAAGCTTCGAATTAGCAGACTTCGAATCAGCAGACTTCGAATCTGCAGACTTCGAATCTGCAGACTTCGAATCTGCAGACTTTGAATCTGCAGACTTAAATCTGCAGCATACTTCGAATCAGCAGACTTAGAATCTGCAGGCTTCGAATCTGAAGGCTTTGCCAAGTAACTTACTGGAGACAACTTTGAACAGTAATCTCTCAATCGATTGCTGTGATTTATTTCTGTGAAGTTTTGATCGATCTGTTTACGTCTTGCTCCTAAGTCTTTTGAGGTGCGTTGGGTGTTGGAAGCAGGCCATTGTTTCGAAAGAACTTTTTAGGCGCCCATTCACCCCCCTCTGGTCGCTACTTTCGGTCCTACAAGTGGTATCAGCGCCTGGTTAGGGTTTTTTCCATACGTTAACTGGTTCTAAACCCCAGTAGTGATCATTACATCTCCTGGCAAGGTCCCATCCTTGGAAGCCTATGGCTATAACTATTGGAAGACTCGCATGCGAGCCTATCTCATGAGCCAGGGCACGGACATCTGGGACATTTGCGTTCACGACACGTTTGTTATTCTGCCAGTTGCTGAGCATGGTACTCCTAGTATCATTGACCAGCATCTTAGCAACAGTAAAGCGGTGAACATTCTCTTTTCTGGTTTAGGTCCCACTGAATTTGAGAGTGTGAGCCATCTCTCCACTGCGAGAGAGATCTGGGCTACCCTCAAGGCACACCATGAGGGAACAGCCTAGGTCAAGGCTCGGCTCTATCAGACCTACAGGCGTGAGTATGAGAACTTCACACAGAAGCCGGGTGAATCTGTTGAAGCTTTGTTTGGTCGTTTTCAATCGATCATTAACAAGCTTCGGGACAACAAGGCTGAGGGTGCTCAGTTAGTCTCAGATCACGAGCAGGCGCTCAAGGTTCTTCATACCTTGGACCCAAAGATCTGGGAGATCAAGGTATCCTCTATCGTTGAAAGCACTTCTTACGATACCTTGACCATTTCTGAGTTGTTTAGCAAGCTGAAGGCCACTGAGGTAGATATCCAGCTGAGATCAAATCTCACTGGTTCTGGATCAAAATCCCTGACCCTTGCTACACCTTCCGTTGATCCCTCTTCTGTGAGTTGTGCTGGGTTCTCTTTGATGTCTATCACTGAGGACCAGCTAGAGTCTTTGGGAGATGATGATTTGTGTCTGTTTAACAACCGGGTGCGTCGTGTCTATGACAGAAGGATGTTCAAAAGACACGGCACAAAATCCGGGTGCTTCGAGTGTGGTGATCCAGGACACTTCATCGCCGACTGCCCCAAGCGCAATGGACACAAGAAGGGCACCGGTGGTGGCTTCCATGACTCAGGCAAGCACGAGAGCTCCTCCTTCAGCAAGGGCAAGCCGAAGACCAGATTCTTCAAGAAGGCCCTGAAGGACTACCGGTGAGAGAACAAGAAGCGTGACAATGCCTTCTTCATCGAGATAGAGAAGAGCTACTCCAAGCAGTCCACGTCTTCTTCCTCTTCATCGAGCTCAAGCGATGAGGAGATCGTCATCAAGAAGGGGAAGGACAAGGATGATCCAGTGGGCCTCTGCTTCATGGCTTTCAGGGACAGACCGAAAAGCCACTCACACTAGCGCCGAAGATCCCACAAGAGATTCTGCTCAATGGATCTTGGGGATAAGGAAGAGAAGAGCTCATCCGACGACTCCGACGATAACAACGAAAAGGTATCATCCAATGAACGCGAAATCGTTGATTTACTTGAAAGCAATCGTCAGGAGTTGAAATATCAGGAAAAACTGCTTAGGGGGGCCAAGAAGAGGATAGATGAGTTAGAGAGTGAGCTTGCCATAGCCAATGGTATAATTGAGAGTCTATCTTCTTCCCCTTGCTTGGGTGATAGCAGTGAGTGCCCTAAGTGTGAGGTGCTTTTGTGTGACTTGTCGACTCTGAAGTCCAAGTACAAAGAAAGGGTTGATGAGAGGGACGCTTTGGCCACTGAGCTTGAAAGCGCTCAGCTGGAGTTGAAAGATGCTCAAGCCACTGTCGTCGCACCCTGTGTTGATTGCCCATCTCATCTAGCTACCTTAGCTGAGCTGAAATCTAAGGGCAATGAGCATTTGGGTGTTTTGGAGAGGTTGAGAGCTGAGCTTGCGCAGACTAGGCTAGAGCTTGAGACACTGTCAGTTCCACCCACTGTCCGTGAGAACTGTCTGTCTCTTAGAATGGAATTAATCAAGCTGAAAGCTGAAAAGTCTGTCCAAGTAGAGAGTGAGTGTGAGACCTGCTTGTCTCAGGTGGAGGTTCTAGCTTCCTTGAGAGAGGAGCTAGCTGATTCTCTGAATGAGAACTTTTACCTTCGTTCTATCCTGAGTTGGATCAGTGCCAGAGAGCCACAGCTCGGCATGATGATCCAGCAGTTCAAGAGGCAGGATGGGTTTGGGGTAGGTTACACCTACACCAAGGCTGACTTTGAGAGTGCTATTAGCTGGGCAGTGGAGTGGAGTAAAATGACTCCTGAGCAGAGATATCCCAAGACCCATTCGACTGAGTCTTCCCAGGCTTGTCAGCCCAAGGATGGAGTGATCCATGAACCACCGAGAGCTCCACCCAAGAAACCCATCTGGGTTCCAAAGCCCAAACTTCTCCACACTCCTCTAGACTCTCTTCCTGGACCCTCTCAGCCCATGAAGACAACACCTAAAACCACTAAGCCCAAGAACCCCAAGCCTCAACCACATCCCAAGAAGCCCACCTACCATTGTGAGTATTGTCAGAGAGACTGGCATCTTGCGGAGTTTTGCTTCAGGAGGAAGCGGGTTGAGAGAGCAGAGAGAGCTCGTGTTGGTCAGGAGCAGTTCTACCAGCAGGGTGGTAGACTGCGTGTTCCTCGACGCGGGGAGAGGCTGGAGGCCAGGCCGCGTCGTGTAGGTGGTAGTAGAGGAGACGGCTTTCTTGCCCGTGCTCCAGTTGGTGGTGTCCGTTCCGGCAGAGTTCCAGGCCATGTTGGCTACGATTCTGGACCTCATGGCCGCAGGTTTAGGGAGAACCGAGGACCGCGCTTTGAGCCGCGTTTTGGTCCAAATTCTCATGATGATTTCTGCTTTCCGTCTTTTGAGCAGATGGCTCGACACTGGTTTAGCTCTTTTGCTAAACCTGGTGCCGGATCATTTGCTCCCACTTACAGCCACTGATTGTGCAGGATCGGGGACTGAGGACGTGTGGATCATGGACTCAGGATGTTCTCGCCACATGACGGGACATCGCAGATGGTTCTCCAGTCTCACTCCCCCGAGCTCCAAAGAGTACATCACATTCGGGAACAGTGGTCAAGGGAAAGTAAGTGGCATAGGCTCAATTCGCATTTCAGATCATTTCTCTTTGAAGAATGTTGCTTTGGTTAAAAATTTGAACTTCAATTTGATTTCTGTTTCGCAACTTCTTGAGGATGGGTTGGAAGTGCGTTTTAAGAAGGGCAATTCTTCTGTGTTTGATTCTAGAGGATCTTTGATTTGCCAGATTTTACCATTTGGTAAAGTTTTTCGAATTGACTTCTCTAGTTATTTTGGCCCTTCTCGTTGTTTGATAGCTGGATCTTCTTCTGAGCTCTGGAAGTGGCATAGGAGGTTAGGCCATTTGAGTTTTGATCTGCTAGTCAGGTTAAGCTCTATGGACCGATCCGAGGATTGCCCAAGCTTAAAATGGAGAAAGATCTAGTTTGTCATCCCTGTCATCATGGGAAAATGGTTGCCGCTTCTCACTCACCTGTGACTCAGGTGATGACTTCCTATCCGGGCGAGCTTTTACACTTGGACACTGTTGGTCCAGCTCGGGTACGTTCAGTCGGTGAGAAGTGGTACGCACTTGTCATTGTTGACGACTTTTCTCGATTCTCGTGGGTTTTCTTCTTGGAGTCTAAGGATGAAACTTTTCAGTTTGTTCATGACCTGATTTTGAAGCTGAAGAATGAGAACAATGGTCGGATGCGAGCAATTCGCTCCGACAATGGCTCTGAGTTCATGAACTCTCAGTTCGTCAGCTTTTGTAGTGATTAGGGTCTGGACCATCAGTTTTCTTCTCCTTACACTCCCCCACAGAACGGAGTTGTGGAACGAAAGAACCGCACACTAGTCGAGATGGCCAGGACTGATGCTCGATGAGCACAAGACTCCTAGGCGTTTTTGGGCTGAAGCCATGAACACGGCTTGCTATCTGGCCAACCGCATTTTTCTCAGAGCTTACCTAGGTAAGACCTCATATGAGTTGCGGTTTGGCAGACAGCCCAAAGTGAGCCACTTGCGAGCGTTCGGCTGCAAGTGCTTTGTGCTCAAGAAGGGAGGGCATTTGGACAAGTTTGAGTCTCGTTGCTAGGACGGTGTTTTTCTTGGCTACACTTTGCTTTCTCGACGCTTCCATGTTTGGAACCTCGAATCCTAGCTGCTTGTCGAGACCTGTGAGGTTTCATTTGATGAGTCCTTGCCTTCTTTAACTCCTTCTTTTGAGCCTTCTGATGGTGAGCTCGGAGAGTCCTTCGAGGAAGATGAGGATACTCCAGCCGCTAATGAGGGTGGGCCTTCTGCACCCCCTGCAGAGCCCACACCTTCTGAGACTTCGACTAAGGACGAGGCCGGACCTCTGATTACTTCTTCCACTTCGATCGAGCCCCCTCAGTCGAGTCCAGAGGTGCCAGCTGCTGACTCCGGTGAGGTGACTTCAGATCACCAGGGAACCCGAGCAGTTCAGCGTGATCACCCCTCAGAGCTCATCATCGGTGATTTGACTGAGAGAACTTTGCGTTCGTCTAGTAACTCTCTTGCTGTGTTTTCCGAATCTGCTTTTGTTGCATCTTTTGAGCCCAGAGATGTTTCTCATGCTCTTTCTGATTCTAATTGGATCAATGCTATGCAAGAAGAGCTTGAAAACTTTGTCTGTAATCGGGTTTGGACACTAGTTGAGCCGCCACCAGGATGCAACCCCATGGGCACCAAGTGGGTGTTCAAGAACAAGCAAGGTGAAGATGGGGTTGTGGTGCGCAACAAGGCTCGATTAGTTGTCCAGGGTTTTTGCCAGAAAGAGGGTATTGATTTTGAAGAAACTTTCGCCCCTGTTGCCCGTCTTGAGTCCATTCGCATTCTCTTAGCTTTTGCCGCTTCGAAGGGTTTTAAGCTTTTTCAAATGGACGTTAAGAGTGCTTTTCTGAACGGGTTCATAGAGGAGGAAGTTTATGTTAGCCAGCCCCCTGGTTTTGAGAACCCTAAGTTTCCTCGACATGTTTTTAAGTTGCAAAAAGCTTTATACGGGTTGAAGCAAGCCCCTAGGGCTTGGTATGACCGGTTGAAGCAGTTTTTGTTGGGGAAGGGATTTGTGATGGGTTCTGTGGATAAAACTCTCTTCTTGCTTAGAGATGCTTCCGATTTTTTAGTCGCTCAGATTTACGTGGACGATATTATCTTTGGCGGTACTATTGATGCTCTTGTGTCCAAGTTTTCTGAGCAGATGCACAATGAGTTTGAGATGAGCCTCATGGGTGAGCTCAAGTACTTCTTAGGGCTCCAGATCAAGCAGACCAAGGACGGCACCTTCATCCACCAAGGTAAGTATACTCATGACATGTTGAAAATTTTGACTTTGGTGGTGAGTTGAAGTCGCAGATGACCCCGATGGGCACATCTGGGGGTCTGGACAAGGATGAGAGCGGCGTCAAGGTCAATGAAAGGGAGTTTCGAGAGATGATCGATTCGCTGCTGTACTTGACAGCAACAAGACCAGACATACAGTTCGCCGTGGGACTTTGCGCGCGATTTCAGTCTTCACCACGCGCGTCTCATCGGCAGGCTGTCAAGCGCATCTTCAGGTATCTCACTTATGCGCCCGATCTCGGTCTTTACTACTGAGCATCATCATCTCTTTATTTATCTGGCTTTTCGGACGCCGACTTTGGTGGGTGCCGGTTGGATCGCAAGTCGACTTCCGGTACTTGCCAGTTTCTCGGTTCTTCTCTTGTTTCTTGGTCTTCTCGAAAGCAATCTGGAGTTGCTCTTTCGACCACTGAGGTTGAGTATGTAGCTGCTGCTAGCTGCTGCTCACAGTTAGTTTGGATGATTTCCACTCTACGAGATTTTGGGCTATTCTTTCCTACCAGGGTTCCATTGTTTTGCGACAGCACCAGTGCTATTAGTGTAGGGAAAAACCCGTGTCTTCATTCAAAAACCAAACACATTGATGTGCGCTTTCACTTTCTGTGGGATCAATATGAGAAAGGTGTCATTGACCTTGTTCATGTTGATACCCATCATCAGTTGGCTGACATTTTCACCAAACCCCTAGATCAGTCTACCTTTGAGCGTTTACGAGGGGATTTGGGTGTTGTGTATCCTTTCTAGGATATTTTGCGTCAGTTGTTCTTTCTTCTTTACTCTTTTCTTGATTTATTTTTGTGTGTGTTCATATCATACATATTCACATATCACACTTTTGAGCTTGCTTCTGTTATATGATTGAACTGCTTTACTTATTCTAGCCGGTACATGCTTTTGATTACTTGTCAATGATCATGTCTTGTCTCAGTTCGCTTGATAAGTCTGATATATGTCATATGCATGGCTTTTATGCTTTAAAATTGAAAAATGATCACCATTGCTTCTGGTAACTAGCATGCGTAGGCTGAATGTTCTTGCTATCTGTTACATGCCTTGTAGCTAGTTCCTGACTTAGATGCAAATATGCAACTTGGATATCTGTATGCTTTAAACATGGAAATGAGCTATAAAAATGATGAAAAATCGAGAAAAATGAAAATTCCATGCCTTTTTATGCATAACTTGAAAAGATCCAGGTGGGTTTGCTTTGTCGCATTACATTTGTTCTGGACTGCATACCATAGCACTTTGGTATGAACTAGGACAGTGTAGTGTATGCCAAGACCAATGTCTTAAGCTTCTGATATGATGGTCCAGATCTGGCCTAGGCTTGACTTGGTCGGTCAGCATAAGGTTTGACACACAAATAACCCCTGGCATAAATGAAAAAGAGAAAAGAAAAAGCTTGAAAATTGAAATGATAACAAGTTTGCTGAAGCACTTTGATTCGGACAATGCGGATCTTGGTAGATATCAGTTAGCTTTTGCATCTCATGCTTTACCTTGCTTGTTTCCTGGAAAATGTGGTGAAGCTTTTGTTTGCAAAAACTGAAAAATGCGTGCTAATGACTTTCTTTAGATATCATCTGTTGCACTGATCATGCCATGTGTCTTAGACAGTATGTCTTTTGCTCTACTTGTTAGATGTTGTAATTGCAGTCAATCATATCTAAGAAGCATGCTTTTTACACTCCACATGCGCCCCAGTTGCATTTATTACATATTTTGAGGGGGAGTTGCATTTCAGGGGGAGTTTGTGTCTCTTTTGAGTGCTTGATGACTTCACTTATCAACAAGGGGGAGAAATTTTGGGATACGAGTTCAAGGGGGAGTTTTGGCTTTCTCTGGGATTTGTTTCTTACTCTTTTGATATCCTTGTTGTTGTTTCTGAGATCGCACTCATTTTGAGATTTTACCTTTGGTTAACCATAATGACTGTTTCTTGCGTTTGTTCGGCTTTTGGTCATTAGGTTAAACTTTTACTTCATTTTCTTCTTTGGTTTTCTTGTGTTTTTGTTTTTTCGTGTTTCCACAGTTGTTCGCACGTACTGAAGAGCTGAAAAAAAGAGGAGTGTTGACAATGCACTCATCAAGGGGGAGATTGAGGAGCCATGCTGAATAGTGTGGGCCTTATGACTCCAGAAGTGATGAGTCATTGTCAACGATAGTCAAAGAGGACTGAGAAGAATGAAGATCTGCTGTTTCATGGGCCGCGTGTGACTCAAGTACACGGGCAGCAAGCGACTGTCAGGCAGAGGAGGCTGCGAAGTCGGGTTGGCCCAATCTGGGTACATGGGCCAGGAGCAGCAAAAGACCCACTGGGCCGTTGACCAGGATTGACTCAGGTACACGGGCGGTGAGTGATTGCCGGGCTGAGAGAGCTGCTGAATCGGGCCGGCCCAATCCGGGTACCTGGTGCAAAGCCGGTGGAGGCTTTGTCAGTTTCGGCGCAAAACTGACAACCGTTGATATTGTATCAGACTGTCCAGAAGAGAAGCCGTAGTCGCTACGAAATCTTAGCTTCGGATAAGTCATCTGTATCTCTAGGCCCACAGTCAGTCAGTCGTGTCTGTAAAAATTCCTAAGGGTAGTTGAGTCTTTTCCTTTATTTTCGCGTCTGTAAAACCCTAAGGGGCTGGTGGAATATTCTAGGCCATTGTGCAGCCTATAAATAGGGCCCCAATCCCTAGGGTTGGACTACCCTTCCAGAATTCACTTTTCAATCTATTGGGTCACTTTTGCTTCCTGAAGTTTCTCTCTCCTGTGGGTGCGCCGCCAGGCTGCTTGCTGCTGTTCATCCTATTTGTTCCCTGTTTTGGATGATTCTATTCCTTTTGCTTCATGTGTAGCATCTCATTATTAGCTCTGCTGTTTCATTTGTTGCGCACAACAAATTTATTCCTGAGTTTTGGTGCTTCTGTTGCCTCTGTTCTTCACTGTTGGCGTAAAAGATTACGCTAACAGGTTTCTGTAGAATAGAAACTAACAAACGAAGTGTTTGCGGAGAGAACTGTTCTAAGCCTCCGAAAGGATAACAACTTAGAATAGTTCGAATGTGTGTATTGAATAACTTGTATTCGGTCCCTATTACAGGGTGAAATGGGGGGTATTTATAGGACTAAACATTAAGGAAAAGACCTATTTACCCCTCTATTACAACCGACATAGTGGAAAATATTCGGTACCCTTGATAGGGCTAAAATGGTAAAAGACCAATCTAATAGTATAAAAGATAAATCTTCCATCTTAGCTGGCAATAAAGATCTTGAATTGCCTTAGTTCGAAGATGTACTCTGAACGAATGCCTATCTTCGTACTTCGAGCCTGGCTCAGGGTATCTTCGAAGATGGACTTCTGGAAACCTTCGAATCCACTATCTGCTTTTATGTTGTTGCGGCAATAACCCCGAAGATGAGGTATTTTCCCCCAACAGTAGCCCCTCGAATACTCTTCTCCGTTTAACCTGTAATGTTAGGACAGCAGTATACGGAAGGAAAAATAACCAGACATAGGGGTTATTAGATTTCAATTCATCTCCGAAATGTACGAAGATGTAAGCTCCGAATCAGTCTTAAGATAACTACTTTTCGAACTATCTTAGAACCGACTCGGGAAGTTCGAAAGTCTTTTAGACTTAGAGGAAATAGCCGTTAGCTTTCTGTTCCTAACGGAAACTGTAGAAAGCGTTAATTTCGGAGAAAAGTAACGGCAAGAATGCGAAACGACATGAGCTAACGGTAAGAATGTAAAGTTTAGGCTATAAATAGATATCCTAGAACTCACCCGATTACCTTTTCACTGCTCTCTCGCAATCAAACATCTTTTGAGCCCCTTGAGTTCTTTGAGCCCTAGCCTCCATTTCCCCAAAGCAACCCAGTGACTGCGATGGTGAAGACCAAGGGTTCTGGAGCCCCGTCGACTTTGGCCCGGCAGCAGGCGGCTGCAGCAGCAGCGGCTGCAGCGTTGGCGGCGGCACCTCCGGCATCTGCAGCGACATCCATGCCGGCAGGAGGAAGAAATCCCCAAAACGTCGATGATCAAAGTCTCTGCCCGCCATCAACGAAGTATCTGGAACAGTCTTTCCAACTGGGATCTTCTACCTGCAAGAGGGAATCGCTAGCAATCACGGTAGAAGGAAAGATCAGTACCGGAGTGATGATTCGCAAGCCCAGGAAAGAACTCATTCCATCGCCAAGGCCCGGAGAAGTAGTTGTACTCGAAGCCTTCTTCGAAGCCGGCTTGGGCCTCCCAGCAGTGGACTTCCTGGCGGAGGTACTCGATCTATTCCATGTCACCCTCCCTCAATTATCTCCGAATGCAGTAGCTAGACTGGCTATCTTCGAATGGGCATTGAGAGCCGAAGGCTGTGAGGGGAGGGCAGAGATCTTCGCTGCACTGCATAGGGCTTCATGTCAACCTAAAACCTTCGTAGGCCCCGGAGGTGAAAAAGTAGTGGTATCCTTCGGAAGCATTAATTTTAGACTTCGGGATGAATATGCCCTGCAATTCCCTGCTAAAGCCATCAATGCAAGATGGTACACTAACTGGGTTATGAGGTGGTTCTATGCCGAAGTTGGGGCGAGTAATCCTCTGGCCGGACCTCTGAAAGAAATTCAATTCCGGAAAGAAGCCTTAGTGCATCCCGGCCAAGGTCAGCTCGAAGCCCGCCTCAACCTACTTCAGCGGATCAGCCGGAGGTTGAGTATGCGAGACTTAGCCGAAGAGTTCCTCGGGTTACAAATTTCTCCACTGATGGCCAACTGGCCTATCGTCTTCGAAGAGGATTCGGAAGGCGGTCTTCGAAAAATTACCGTGACTTCGAGCCCTGCAGGTAACTTCGAAGACAACATGTATTATGCATATTCATTCGAAGAAAAACTAACTTGATTTATTTTTTAGCTTCTTCAGCCCCTATTACTTCGGAGCAAATCGTAAGGGCTTCGGAGAAGATTTTGGGCGCTCCAACTCCGACAGAAAAAGAATGGAGAATCAAACTAGTCGGGAGTTGGGAGAGATTTAATAGAGTATGGGGAATGCTGGAAATCACTCCGCCCCCTTTGATGGAATGGGTGCCTTCGGAGAAAGGACCCAAGAAGAGGAAAGCCGAAGCTGGGACTTCGAGCTCCGCAAAGACTCCGGTGAAGAAGGTGGCTAAGAAGCCAAAAAATCTTGCACCTTCGAATCCTGCACCTTCGAGCTCAAGGGCTTCAGTTTCCGACTCCCAGGAGGATGAAGGGAGATTGCTTGTGCGTCTAATAGAAGAAGATGAAACTCAAGGGACTGCACAAGCCGAAGTACCTGCGAACGTGCCGGAGTCCCAAGATAATGTTGATCAACCAAGGACTTCGGTAGTTCAGGAAGATGTATCTCAGGACGAAGTTCTTGTGAATGAGAGTGGGGTTGAAGTTACTATAGCTTCGATCCCCGAAGAAGCAACGAGGACTGCTCAGGATGATGCTCCTGCAGTCCAAGACTTAACGGCTGATTCGGATGAAGAACTAGCCTTCGATCCACCGAACAGTCCGATGATGACTCCACTACAAATGTCGAAGGTAGACTTCGAATAACTTTTTCATGTTTATTTTGAGTATTTATACAATGTATAATACTTTTCATTATTTTTATAGAGTCCACTCCTATGGAAGAAGTCCGTCAAGAGGAAATAATTCCTGGACCTTCGACAACTTCGGAGCCAGCCCAGAGAGTTACTCAAATGGGACCTGGAAGAGGCAAAAGACATATAGAGCCCCTCCCTGCTGTGAGCTCCGGATCAACTCCGTCTGATTCAACAGACGAGAGCCAATCTTCCGGGGAGGGCCAGTCTCCAGTGGCTTCGAAGACCACAGGCCAAAGCTCCGGTCCTTCGCTGAACGAAGATGACCAACAGGCAATAAGCATGCTCCCCTTGCTGGCTCCTTTCTTAGGGCAAACAACTGGTCTTTGGACTTTGCTCGAACCTTTGGATCGAGCTAGCCGTGACATTGGGGAGACTAACTTAGTACCATTTTGAGCAAGGCGGATAGGACGGAGCTTAATGCCGCCATAGAACGTGCAGCCTATCAGGTACGGAGCATCTGCGAAATATCATAGAATTCATCTACGAATAAATATTTACCTTAGTTTTTTATTTTTGCAGCAAACTGTCTTGGCCCGAGCTGCGAATATAAGCAATGACGAAGAGATCGCTCGTCTTCGGGAAGAAAATAGTGCCCTTCAAAGGAATTTTAACATCTCCGAAAGTCGAGTGGCTCAAATGGATAATATAATATCAACAGAGCGAAGGGCCAGCCAAAGTTTGGAGGCTGCGAAGAAAGAGCTCGAAGCAGAAAGGATTGTGCTTCGCGCAGAAGTTGAAAAGCTGTGGGCGGAGCACGCTACTGCGGGGTCCAAGCTCGTTCGACTCCAAGAGGAAGCTAGCCAACTGTTAAACCAGAAGAACATTTTGACCACTGAAAATGCTAGGCTTTCTGGGGTTTTGGGCGAAGTCACTTCGACGAAGGATGCGCTGAACGAAGACAAGTTGAAGTCTGAGAAGGTGGCTGCGGAAGTTATGAGTCAGTTGTTAGATGTCCTGGAGTACTTCGGTACTACTGGGATACTTCCTTCTGACGATAACATCACTCTTCTGCGCCGGTTGAAAAGGATCCAAGTAGTGGTGAAGCAGATGAAGACAGCGGGCATTAGATACGGAGAACTCTCCAGACAGGTGTCTGCTGTTGGCCTACTTCACTACTACGAAGATCTGGGCCGATCGATAACTCCGGACGCAGGAGGGGGCCCAATCACCTTCGACGACGAGCGACTTCTAAAACCTTCCGAAGGTGTGGCTGCTGCTTGGCGAGCCTTCCAAACCTCATGGAGAGCCGAAGGTCGTTCCGCGATCAAGGCTTGGATCGATGAAGGCCAACGCCAGAAGCACGTTCGGACTCAAGCTTCGAGCAGTCAACCTCCTCCGAACCCGCAGGTTTAGAAGTACCTTAGGATTTTTGGCCATGTAAAGCTTTATGCTTATAAACATTTATCAATGAAAATCTTGTTTGTCATATTTTTAGGCTTTGCCTCTTACGGAAGACATCGAAGTGTTAGACCTTAACGACGAAGTTCGCTCATTATGGGCTACCTTCGATCTTCTTAAAGCTTATAAACGTCCTCGATTTCTAATTCCTCGAGATGACTCCAGCGTAATTGCTCCCGAAGTAATCAAAGATGTATTGTCTTATATTAAAGAGGAAGAAAAAGAGGTTAACGTAAACACTTCGTCTTCTGAAGACACTATTTGGTCTGAAGACGAAGATGAAGCTCGAAATAAAAAGCCTGAAGAACTTGGAAGCTGGGAAAGGAGCCCAGAACGGCTTCGAACTTGGGCCGAGCTTCAACAAGAACAGAAGGATTTTAGAGCTTCGAAGGGGAGCAAGAGAGTTAAACACAAAGTTATTAGAACTCCCGGTGCTGGAACTAGTCGTTCCACCCCTAGCTCTAGGGACCGAAGAGGTCTCCGATTCCTTCTTGGTATAGATACCAATTTTTCATAATGTAATCTGTAAACACATTTGTTTGAATAATGAATACCGATTTAAAATTGTCTCCATATTTACTAGCCCCTCTTTGGGTATAAGCAACTTCGAAATGTATTCAAAGATGGTTATGCGCAAAGAAAAACTTCGGAGTATAATTTTTTGGGGGTTCGGAGCCCCTCTGCAATTTAAAGATCTTTTAAAATCTTATAAAATGTCTTCGACTATTTGCAGTCGGAAAAATGGCAACTTAGTACCTTTGTTTTATGAAAGAAATCACTTGAGATAACTTTCAAGATACTTTAGTATCTTAGATAATTTGTCACTTTGGATTGC
>JAAALK010000285.1:66295408-66575727 GCA_019279435.1 Zizania palustris | reverse complement strand
CTTTTGCTAAGATGTCCGCTTGCACATTTTCTACTCTTGGTATACTCCGAATGGAAATACCCTTGAAGTGTGCTTCGATTTTACGGATTTCTTCTAAGTACTTTGCAAGCTGTGGATGCCGAACTTGGAAACTTTTATCTACGTGCCCTGCTACTATCTGAGAATCTGTCTTTATAATTATTCTTGTAGCCCCTAGAGCACGTGCTTTTCGGAGTCCCAATAAAATCCCTTCATACTCCGCTATATTATTGGTAGACTTAAAGTTGAGTCTTGCGGAGTACATTGCTCTTTGCCCTGAAGGTGAAATCAACACTGCTCCAATGCCTGCTCCGGATGCTTGGAAAGCCCCATCGGAGTAAACAATCCAAACTCTGTCACTTGACTTCTCCGGAACCAAATTTGCAGGTGGAGTCCATTCTGCTACAAAATCTGCTAGGACTTGCGATTTGATTGATGTCCTTGCCAAGAAACATATGCCGAAGGGTGCTAGCTCAACTGCCCACTTCCCAATCCTTCCAGTGGAATCCTTACTTCGGAGCATATCTCCTAAAGGATACGAAGTTGGTACAATTACATTGTGTGCCAAAAAATAATGTCTTAATTTCCTCGAAGCCATTATCAGAGCATAAACGAACTTCTCAAGTTCAGAGTATCTTGTCTTCGCTCCTGATAATGCTTCGGATACAAAATAAACAGGATTTGGACCAACTTCCCATTGAAATCCACTTCTCTGACAAGGACTTGCGCTGACAGCAGAACCTGTAGCAGCAAGGTAAAGGAGTAGGGTTTCGTCCGCAATAGGCACCGTGAGTGTAGCAAGATTACTGAGATACTCTTTAATATCTTCGAAGCTTTTCTGACACTCCGGTGTCCATGCAAAATCTTCAGACCCTTTCAATGCTTTAAATATAGGCAAGCTTCTCTCCGCAGACCTTGATAAAAACCTGCTAAGTGCTGCCAGACGCCCAGTCAGCTTTTGCACTTGCTTTAAATTTTCCGGAGGAGCCATCTTTTGTAGCGCAGTTATTTGAGTAGGGCTAGCTTCAATTCCCCTGCTTGAAACTAAATACCCTAACAACTTTCCAGCCTTAGCTCCGAAGATACATTTTTCGGGGTTAAGACGAATCCCACATGCCCGAAGGCTATTGAATGTTTCTGCTAAGTCTAGGCTATGCTGGTGCTTTAAAGCACTCTTTATTACAATATCATCCATATAGGCCTCCACATTACGACCTAATTGATGACCTAGAGCCTTAGCAACTAACCTCGAAAAAGTAGCCCCGACATTTCTTAAGTCGAAGGGCATTCATACATAACAGAAGACTCCCGAAGGAGTTACGAAGCTTGTCTTGATTTCATCTTCGCGCTTCAACCATATTTGATGATAACCAGAATACGCGTCAAGGAAGCTTAATAACTCCGAACCTGCGGTGGAGTCAACCAATTGATCAATTCGGGGCATGGGGTAGGGGTCACGTGGGCATGCTTTATTCAAGGATGTGAAATCAATGCACATGCGCCACTTCCCGGAAGACTTCTTTCTGACGAAGACTGGGTTGGCTAACCATTCTGTGTGAGCCACTTCTCTGATAATCCCAGCCTTCAACAATTTCTCAACTTCGTCCTTCGCTAGAGCAGCTCTTTCTGCAGACATTTTCCGGAGTCCTTGCCGAATAGGCTGGGCCTTCGGGTTTACAAGTAAACTATGTTCAATGATATCCCGATCGACTCCGGTGATATCTTTGTCAGACCAAGCGAAGACATCCAAATTTTTTTCTACGACCTTTTCCAAGGAGGTTGCAACTTCTGGGGGTAAATCTTTACCAAATTGAAATGTATACTCTTTACCATCTTTAACAATGACCTTCGTTGCAATTTCTCCCTCAGGACTTGGTCTCGGAAAGGACTTCTTCGAAGCTTCGGAGGAGGCTGAAAAAATTCCTTCATTATCTTGTACACTGTTTACTTGTCTTGGATCAAGAGGGGGACCATGACCATATTCCGCTCTCCGAGCAATAGCTTGATCTCCGAAGACAGTAAGGACTCCTGCTTGTGTGGGCATCTTCATGAACAAATAATTGTGATGCGCCACAGCTCCGAACTGGTTTAGCATGCCTCTTCCGAAGATGACGTTGTAAGCATATGGGGCATCTACAACATCGAAGATTACTTCCTCAGTCCGGGCCAATAAACCTTCTCCGAAGGTAACTTCTAGGCCTATTTGGCCAAGTGCATCAAGCGGAGGTCCTGCGAAGCCTTGCAAAGGACGAGCCGCTGGAAGGAGATGCTTCCTGGAAATGCACAATTGATCGAAGGCTTGAACAAAAATGATATCTGCCGAACTACCTCCGTCAATCAACACCCTTCGAACTTCAGTGCCCGCAATATCAGCAGTGATAACAAGTGGATCTGCATGCGGGAACTTAATGCCAGCTGCATCCTCCGCAGAAAAGGATATCGGCACATGAGACCACTCCGGCATTGCAGCTGCAGACGACGAAGTTCCAATATGGCCTACTTCTCTGACGTAGTCCCTTCGCTGTCTCTTGGACATGCTTCCAAGGGTACCTCCGTCGGAGATGGGGAGGACTACTCTTTTTCCTCGATCTTTCCCTTCCTCTTGCTTCGGAGGTGGCATAACATTGGCCACTGGAGGGTGTCTTGCAGCATCAAAGTTTTCTATCCGTGCCACAGCCTGGACCGGCTCCGGGCGCATTGCAGCTGGAACTCGGTCGGTAGTACCTCGACCCGAAGTTCTTTCTAGGTACTCTCCCCTTAGGGTAAGTATAGCCTTGCAAGTATCAGTTGCATGGCTTCGATTTTCTCCATGGATGCAGCAGAAAAGGGTCTGGCCCTTTCCAGCCGTTTTCCCTGGCGGCCTCCAGCCGCTGGCCTTGTTCCCCGTAGACTGTGGAGCTCTCTGTGTAAACTTCTGTGGGGGTGCAATATTCATGACTTCAGAACGAGGGTGCTTTTGCCCTCTTCTCCGATCATGTTGAACTTCGAAGACTGGTTCTTGCGGCTGTGCCGAAGTTTTCACTTCTACTTTAACTTCTTGCAATATGGACGAAGTAGCGGCAGTCCTTCGAAGCCAACCCTCTTCTGACCTCGCATACTCCTCGAAGTATGACATCAACTGAGAGACCGAGGAGATGCTTTTCCGATGAAGCTTATCCAGGAGGCCTTGATGAGTGACGCCTTCCCAAGCTGCATCAACTACCGAAGATGCAGACAACCCCCGGATTTGCGACTTCGTATGAGTGAAGCGCTTAAAATACTGCCTCAATGTCTCTCCAGGGAGCTGTTTCACCTGGAATAGGCTTCCTGTTGACATGGGAGGCACGAAGGTGCCTTGAAAATTGCTTATAAACTTCTTCTTCAGCTGCGACCATGAATTAATTGATCCTGGCTTCAAGGACCAGAACCACCTTAATGCCACTCCTTGGAGAGCTAAAGGGAAGCACTTCGCCATGGTGCCTCGAACTCCTCCGCTAGCTTCAATTGCTAGGGCATAAGAACGAACGAACTCTCTGGGATCTTCATCTCCGGCATACTTACAGAGCTTCGAAGTTTTGAACTTTGGATCAAAGCGAACTTTCTGCAGCTCAGGATGCAGCGGAGATTCATTATCGAAGGAGGCGTTCTCCGGGGCTTCGGGATAATCGAGATCGTCGTCTTCGGGCACTTCTGGGATAGTTGGGATGGCTTGAGAGCGAAGCCTGTTCGCAGCTTCTTGTCACCACCTTGCTACCTCAGCTTGAAGGTTGGCCATTTGAGTGGCCATATCTCCAAGATTATCTTCATCTCCTCCGGAAGGATCTTCCGGGTCTCGAGAACTAGTAGGATCAGTTCGAATTGGGATAGAAGGTGGAGGAGGGACTCCGGGTGGTCGAAGTATGGAAGGGGTTAGCGGAGAAGCTTCGTATGTTCGAGGGATAGAAGCCCCTTCCGGAGTTTGCGGAGGGAATGTCGAAGGCCCTCCGGCTTCAACCGTGTAAAATGGTATCTCTCCGGAGATCCGAGAAGACCTCTGAACGGGATTGCGGGGTGCGCTCCGCTTAGGAGGCATGATGTAAGAGGTTGGTAGAGAACGAAGTTTTTCAGACTAGGCTCCCCACGGACGACGCCAACTGTTGGTGTAAAAGATTACGCTAACAGGTTTCTGTAGAATAGAAACTAACAAACGAAGTGTTTGCGAAGAGAACTGTTCTAAGCCTCCGAAAGGATAATGACTTAGAATAGTTCGAATGTGTGTATTGAATAACTTGTATTCGGTCCCTATTACAGGGTGAAATGGGGGGTATTTATAGGCCTAAACATTAAGGAAAAGACCTATTTACCCCTCTAATACAACCGACATAGTGGAAACTATTCGGTACCCTTGATAGGGCTAAAATGGTAAAAGACCAATCTAATAGTATAAAAGATAAATCTTCCATCTTAGCTGGCAATAAAGATCTTGAATTGCCTTAGTTCGAAGATGTACTCCGAACGAATGCCTATCTTCGTACTTCGAGCCTGGCTCAGGGTATCTTCGAAGATGGACGTCTGGAAACCTTCGAATCCACTATCTGCTTTTATGTTGTTGCGGCAATAACCCCGAAGATGAGGTATTTTCCCCCAACATTCACGCAAGTAGTACTAGTTCTTGCTGTTGCAAGTAGTACTACTTCTCTGTAGCAATAGTACACTAGTACTATAGCTTGCTTTTTACTACGTAGCTTTTTGATCGAGTTGACAGGGCCAAAGTCCCTTTTTCTTGTGTGAAGTCCAACTCTGTGAAGTAGGCTTCGAATCTGCAGACTTCGAATCAGCAGACTTCGAATCAGCAGACTTCGAATATGCAGACTTCGAATCAGCAGACTTCAAATCTGCAGGCTTCGAATCAGCAGACTTTGAATCTGCATACTTCGAATCTGCATACTTCGAATCTGCAGGCTTCGAACTGCATACTTTGAATCTGCAGGCTTCGAATCTGCATACTTCGAATCTGCATACTTCGAATCTGCAGGCTTCGAATCTGCAGACTTCGAATCTGCAAGCTTCGAATCTGCAGACTTTGAATGAGCAGACTTCGAATCAGCGGACTTCGAATCTGCAAGCTTCGAATCTGCAGACTTTGAATCAGCAGACTTCGAATCAGTAGACTTTGAATCTGCAGACTTCGGATCTACAGACTTCGAATCTGCGGACTTCGGATCTGCAGACTTTGAATCTGCAGCAGACTTCGAATCTGCAGACTTAGAATCTGCAGCAGACTTCAAATCAGCCGACTTAGAATCCGCAGGCTTCGAATCTGAAGGCTTTGCCAAGTAACTTACTGGAGACAACTTTGAACAGTAATCTCTCAATCGATTGTTGTGATTTATTTCTGTGAAGTTTTGATCGATCTGTTTACGTCTTGCTCCTAAGTCTTTTGAGGTGCGTTGGGTGTTGGAAGCAGGCCATTGTTTCGAAAGAACTTTTTAGGCGCCCATTCACCCCCTCTGGTCGCTACTTTCGATCCTACAACATGAACACATGCCTCCTCGACAAGCTTCATCGGAAGCATATTTCCTCAGTGGCGCAGCTAATGGCCTACTTTGAGGAATATGCTAGGTTGGAAGAAGGATGACTCCAAAGGACGGCTTCGTCTTCACCAACCATCCTTCAAGAAGTCAAACTTGAACCGAAGTCTTCAAGTCCACCACAGGTGTTCCCCTTCAACAATAATCAGCATGACGGACGAAGAGGACAAAAGCATCCTCGCTCTGAGGTTTTAAATATCGCCCCTCTTCTTCGAAATTGCCCCCCTAAAAATTCAAAGGCTCAGGGAAACAAGGTCAGTGGCTGGAGGCCGCCAAGGAAGCCGGTTGGCCGAGGCAAAGCCTTCTTCTATTGTGTACATGGAAAAAACCGAAGCCATTCTACTGACGCATGCAAGTCTATATTAGCTCTATGGAGCGAGTATCTCGAGAAGAGATCTGGCCGAGGCACTACTAACTGAGCCCCTCCCGCGACATTTCTAGAGCCGGAGCAGGCTGTCAGATGTGTGGACAGCTTCGAGGCCCCAAGACAGCCTTTGGTGGCCAGTGTTATGCCACCTCCAAAGAAAGAAGATACACAAGATTGTGGCAAATGGGTAGTCTTACCCATCTCTAGAGGAGGGGCCCTAGGCGGCATTTAGAAATGTCAGCGAAGAGAATATGTCCACGAAGTAGGGCATATTGGAACCTCCACATTAGCTGCAGAAGTACCAGACTGATCTCATGTATCAATATCCTTCTCCGCAGTGAAGCAGTTGGAATTAAATTCCCTCATGCGGGCCCTCTTGTTATTACAGCTGACATTGCAGGAACAGAAGTCCGACGAGTGTTGGTTGATGGCGGAAACTCCGCATACATTATCTTCGTCCAAGCCTTCAATCAATTGTGCATCCCGTGGAAGCATTTACTTCCAGCAGCTCGTCCACTTCAAGGCTTCACATGCCCTCCTCTCGATGCCCTCGACCAAATAGGCCTCGAGGTCGCCTTCGGAGAGGGGCACCTAGCTAGATCGGAGGAGGTGATTTTTTATATCGTCGATGTCCCTTACGCTTATAATTTTATCTTTGGAAGGGGAATGCTAAACACATTTGGAGCTGTGGCGCATCACAATTATTCATGCCTAAAAATGCCTACGCAAGGAGGAGTACTTGCTGTCCTTGGTGACCAAGCTGTAGCGCGGTGGGCGGAGTATGGCCATGATCCACCTCTTGATCCTAGACAGGTAAATAATGTACAGGATCATTCGGAGGATACCTCCGCGTCAAGTGACCCCTCTAAGATCTCCTCCCTCAAGTCAAGCCTTGAAGGTGAAATTGTAGCGAAGATCATTGTTAAGGAAAACAAAGACTATCCCATTCAGCTTGGCAAGTAACTGCCTCCGGAAATTGCTACTTCACTGGAAGAAGTAGTTAAAGAGAATATGGATGTCTTTCCCTGGTCTGATGAAGACATTCCTGGACTCGACCGAAGCATTATTGAGCACAGCCTACTCGTCAACCCAAGGGTCTGACTTGTCCGTCAGGGGCTCCGCAAGTTGTCAGAAGAAAGAGCATATCTTGCCATAGTAGAGGTTGAAAAGTTATTAAAGGCCAGAATTATTAGGGAGGTAGCCCACACAGAGTGGTTAGCTAACCCCGTCTTTGTTAAGAAAAAGGCCTCCAGCAAGTGGCGCATGTGCATTGACTTCACATCCCTAAATAAAGCATGATCACGTGGCCCCTACTCCATGCCCCGTATTAAACAACTCATCTACTCGACTACCGACTTCAAGCTTTTAAGATTCCTCGACGCGTAATCTAGATATCATCAAATATGGTTAAAACGTGAAGACGAATCCAAGACAAGCTTTATAACTCATTCGGGATTATTTTGTTATGTCAGAATGCCCTTCGGCTTAAGAAATGCCGGGGCAACTTTTGCAAGATTAATTGCTAAGGCTCTAGGTCACCAGATAGGTCACAATGTTGAGGCCTATATGGATGATATTATAATATAGAGTGCTTTGAAGCACCAACAACAGAGTCTAGACTTAGTAGAAACTTTTGAGAACCTCCGAGCATGTGGAGTTTGAGGAGCCATGCTGAATAGCGTGGGCCTCATGGCTCCAGAAGTGATAAGTCATTGTCAACGATAGTCAAAGAGGACAAAAGAAGAAGAGATCTGCTGTTTCATGGGCCGCGTGTGACTCAGGTACACGGGCAGCGAGCGACTGTCGGGCAGAGGAGGCTGCGAAGTCGGGCTGGCCCAATCAGGGTGCATGGGCCAGAAGCAGTAGAAGACCCACTTGGCTGTTGACCAGGGTTGACTCAGGTACACGGGCGGTGAGTTATTGCCGGGCTGAGAGAGCTGCGGAATCGGGCCGGCCCAATCCGGGTACCTGGTGCAAAGTCGGTGGAGGCTTTGTCAGTTTCGGCGCAAAACTGACAACCGTCGATCTTGTATCCGACTATCCAGAAGAGGAGCCGTAGTTGCTACGAAAGCTTAGCTTCCGGATAAGTCATCTGTATCTCTAGGCCCACAGTCAGTCAGTTGTGTCTGTAAAAATACCTAAGGGCAGTAGAGTCTTTTCCTTTATTCTTGCGTCTGTAAAAACCCTAAGGGGCAGGTGGAATGTTCCTAGTGTTGGGAGCCTATAAATAGGACCCCAATCCCTAGGGTTTGGACTACCCCTTTTGCTGAAATCAATACCACTCTTTTGGGTCACTTTTTGTCTCTTGCATTTTCTCTTTCTCTTCCTGTTCATGTGTGCGCCTCCAGGAAATGTGTTGCTGTTCATCTATTTTATTCCCTGCAGTTAGATGTTTCTATTCCTTCTGCTTCGTGTGATGCATCCCATTTATTGGCTTTGAAATCTTCGGTTTGCTCACAACGTTTTTGTTCCTAGTGGTGAAGGCTTCGATTTGCTTCTGTTCCTCACGAGAAGAGTACTAGTTCTTGCTATTGCAAGTAGTACTGCTATACTGCAGCTACAGTACTCGCTGCCAGCTTTTTACCTTCTACTGCACAGCTTTTTGATCGAAGTTGACAGGCTCTAGCAACTTTTCTGGCTGTGTTTCTGGCGAAGCTCCTTTTCTGTTCGAAGCCCCTTAGCTCCGTGAGGCAGGCTTCGATCTAACACCTTCGAAGGCTTCGTTCAAACTTTGAACTTCGTTTTGTGTCATGTGTTGCTAGCTTCGAAGTACTTTTTGAACGGACAGCATCGCATACTTCGAACGACAGTGCGAAGGTACTCCGGCTCTAGCTGTTCGAAGTCCACACTTTGATAGGTTTCGAAGTTGGCTTCGAGGCTTGTCGTTCTGCTAAGCTTCGCTTTGGTTTCTTTGTGGCGTGTCAGCCTTCGCTTCTCTTTTCGAAGCTTGCTCTTTTCGAAGGTAGAGTGTAGGCTTCGAATTTGGTGCCTCTGTCGTGTGACAGGCTTCGCTTCTTTGTTCGAAGGTAGTCCGTCTATGTATTGCATTCGAAGTTCTCTGTTTGAAGGTTTAGGTTCGAAGCCCTCGGTTCGAAGTTGAGTCCGAAGCCTTGTCTTCGAAGTACATACTTCGAAGCAGGCTCCAGCGTTGTCATACTTCGCTTCGAAGCATACTTCGCTCCCTGCACCTTCGAACTAGGCTAGACCAAAACACCCTCGGCATCTTCGACAAGCTTTGCAACTGACCTCCGAAGCAGGCTTCGTCACCAACCTACGAAGAAGGCTTCGACCAGCGAAGCAGTCTGCGACAATCATCTCCGAAGCAGACATCGACAGGCGAAGCACGCTTCGCCAAGTTCCGAACAGGAGACAAATTTGGACAGTAACTTCTCATTTCACTTTACATACACTTAGATCATTTCATTGGGAAATTTAGGCCTGACATACTGTGTTTATCTATCTAGTTGCACTTCTTTAATAGTTCTCTGTTTGACATCAGTTGCTTCTAGGCTAGATATCTTTAGACTCAAGCCTCCTGTTTATTTTTCTACTGCTTAGTCTTTTTGAGGTGCGTTGGGTATTGGGAACAGGCCATTGATTCAAAAGAATTTTTAAGGCGCCCATTCACCCCCCCTCTGGTCGCTACTTTCGGTCCTACAAGTGGTATCAGAGCGAGGTTAGGGTTTTTTCCATACCTTAACCGGTTCTAAACCCCAGTAGTGACCATGACGTCTCCTGGCAAGGTCCCGTCCTTGGAAGCCTATGGCTATAATTATTGGAAGACTCGCATGCGAGCCTATCTCATGAGCCAGGGCTTGGACATATGGGACATTTGCATTCACACCACGTTTGTCATTTTGCCAGTCGCTGAGCATGGTACTGCTGGTATCATTGCTCAGCATCTGAGCAACAGTAAGGCTGTGAACATACTCTTTTCTGGTTTAGGTCCCACTGAATTTCAGCGTGTCAGCCATCTCTCCACTGCGAGAGAGATCTGGGCTACCCTCAAGGCACACCATGAGGGAACAGCTCAGGTCAAGGCTCGGCTCTATCAGACCTACCGGCGTGAATATGAAAATTTCACACAGAAGTCGGGTGAATCTGTTGAGGCTTTGTTTGGTCGTTTTCAGTCGATCATAAACAAGCTTCGAGACAACAAGGCTGAGGGTGCTCAGTTAGTCTCAGATCACGAGCAGGCGCTCAAGGTTCTCCATACCTTGGACCCAAAGATCTAGGAGATCAAGGTATCCTCTATCGTTGAGAGCACTTCTTACGATACCTTGACCATTTCTGAGTTGTTTAGCAAGCTGAAGGCCACTGAGGTAGATATCCAGCTGAGATCAAATCTCACTGGTTCTGGATCAAAATCCCTGGCCCTTGCTACACCTTCTGTTGATCCCTCTTCTGTGAGTTGTGCTGGGTTCTCTTTGATGTCTATCACTGAGGACCAGCTAGAGTTATTGGGAGATGATGATTTGTGTCTTTTTAACAACCGGGTGCGTCGTGTCTATGATAAGAGAATGTTCAAAAGACACGGCACAAAATCCGGATGCTTTGAGTGTGGTGATCCAGGACACTTCATCGCCGACTGCCCCAAGCGCAATGGATACAAGAAGGGCACCGGTGGCAGCTTCCATGACTCCGGCAAGCACGAGAGCTCATCCTTCAACAAGGGCAAGCCGAAGACTCGATTCTTCAAGAAGGCCCTGAAGGACTACCGGCGAGAGAACAAGAAGCGCGACAAGGCCTTCTTCGCCGAGATGGAGAAGAGCTACTCCAAGCGGTCCACGTCTTCTTCCTCTTCATCGAGCTCAAGCGATGAGGAGATCGCCATTAGGAAGGGGAAGGACAAGGACAATCCAGCAGGCCTCTGCTTCATGGCCTTCGGAGACAAGCCGAAGAGCCGCTCACACCAGCGCCGAAGATCCCGCAAGAGCTTCTGCTCAATGGCTCTTGGGGATAAGGAAGAAAAGAGCTCCTCCGACGACTCCGACGACGACGACAAGAAGGTATCATCCTACGAGCGCGAAATAGTTGATTTACTTGAGAGCAATCGTCAGGAGTTGAGATATCGGGAAAAACTGCTTAGGGGGGCTAAGAAGAGGATAGATGAGTTAGAGAGTGAGCTTGCCGTGGCCAACAGCAGAATCGAGAGTCTATCTTCTTCTCCTTGCTTGGGTGATAGCAGTGAGTACCCGAAGTGTGAGGTGCTTCTGTGTGACCTGTCGACTCTGAAGTCCAGGTACACAGAAAGGGTTGATGAGAGGGACACTTTGGCCACTGAGCTTGAAAGCGCTCAGCTGGAGCTGAAAGATGCTCAAGCCACTGTCGTCACACCCTGTGTTCATTGCCCAACTCATCTAGCTGCCTTAGCTGAGCTGAAATCCAAGGGCGATGAGCATTTGGGTGATTTGGAGAGGTTGAGAGCTGAGCTTACCCAAACTAGGCTAGAGCTTGAGACACTGTCAGTTCCACCCACTGTCTGTGAGAACTGTCTGTCTCTTAGAATGGAGTTGATCAAGCTAAAAGCCGAAAAGTCTGTCCAAGTAGAAAGTGAGTGTGAGACCTGCTTGACTCAGGTGGAGGTTCTAGCTTCCTTGAGAGAGGAGCTAGCAGATTCTCAGAATGAGAACTTTTACCTCCGTTCCATCCTGAGTTGGATCAGTGCTAGAGAGCCTCAGCTTGGCATGATGATCCAGCAGTTCAAGAGGCAGGATGGGTTTGGAGTAGGTTATACCTACACCAAGGCTGACTTTGAGAGTGCCATTAGCCGGGCAGTGGAGTGGAGTAAAATGACTCCAGAGCAGAGGTATCCCAAGACTCACTCCACTGAGTCCTCCCAGGCCTGTCAGCCAAAGGATGGAGTGATTCATGAACCATCCAAAGCTCCACCCAAGAAGCCTATCAGGGTTCCTAAGCCCGAACACCTCCACTCTTCTCTAGACTCTCTTCCTGGACCTTCTCAACCCAAGAAGACTACACCTGACACCACCAAGCCCAAACATCCCAAGCCTCAACCACATCCCAAGAAGCCCACCTATCATTGTAAGTACTGTCAGAGAGACGGGCATCTTGCAGAGTTTTGCTTCAGGAGGAAGCGGGTTGAGAGAGCAGAGAAAGCTTGTGGTGATCAGGAGCAGATCAACCAGCAGGGTGGTAGACTGCGTGTTCCTCGACGCGGGGAGAGGCTGGAGGCTAGGCCGCGTCGTGTAGGTGGTGGTAGAGGAGACAGCTTTCTTGCCCGTGCTCCAGTTGGTGGTGTTCGTTCCGGCGGAGCTCCAGACCGTGTTGGCTACGGTTCTGGACCTCGTGGACGCAGGGTTAGGTAGAACCGAGGACCGCGCTTTGAGCCGCGTTTTGGTCCAAACTCTTTTGATGGTTTTCGCTTTCCATCTTTTGAGCAGATGGCTCGACACTGGTTTAGCTCTTTTGCTAAACCTGGTGCCGGACCATTTGCTCCCACTTACAGCCACTGATTGTGCAGGACCAGTGTAACACCCCAAATTTTCAAAACAATAAAAATATTATTAAATTCAATTTCTGGGATTATATATTTCTGAAAATACTTTTAATACTCTTTTATACACTTTTGAACTACAACATAGAGTGTATGGCCAAACCAGTAGCTGAAAATTTTTGTATAGACTCCCAAGGCCAAGAAATGTTTTTGAGAATTTTTGCAAATTTTTACCCACTTTGGAAATGCCCCAAAAGGTTTAAATTATTTTCTGCAATTATTTTAATCAGAAAACCTTGAAAAACAGTATTGGGCTCCCCTCCCTCCATTCTCCCTCACCCGGCCGGCCCAGCCCACTCAACCCGCGCGCTCAGACTGACAATCGGACCCCACCTGTCGGCGCCGAACCCTTCCCCTCGCGCGCGCACCCGACATCGTGGCCCCACCCGTCAGCCTTCCCGTCGCTCGCTCACGCCCGCTGGCCAGTGGCCCCCATCTGTCAGAGTCGTCGTCTACCTCGCGCCGTCGCCCCCAAATCACGCCGGCCGATGACCCATTGCCTCGGATCCGCCTCGCTGGCCCCTCCCGCATTGAATTGGCGCCATTAAACGACCCCCCGCGCCTGGCCGACCGTTTTTTCCCCGTTAAACAGCGCCTTTACGCCACGGGATCGCCGCTACGCGTGCATGGCCGAGCCATCGCTGGCGAGTAAAAGCTCTCCCCCGGTTTCCTTGCATGCGAGCCCCCTCCGACGCCTTATTTAAACCCCCCTACCTCCGCCGCGTTCGGTTCACGCATCCATTCGCACTTAGACCCAACAGAACGCCCACACTTCGCCTGTTAGCGCCCTCCCCCTGGTTCGTCTCCGGCCACCGTTCGCCATCGCCTCGGACCACCTCTGCCCGTGCCTCCGCCACCAACGTGACCGCAAGGACGACCCCTACCTCGGCCACGCCTCCGTCGGTCAAGGAGATCGCCGGAACACCATCGCCGACGAGGAGCCCGAACCACTCCGCCGTCTACCCTCGCCGCCGACCGCGCTCCGTCGACCCCTCACCTCGCCTAAGGTACCATCGTGACCGCCGTAGTGTCCTCTTTCCATTTTTAGGTTTAGCTAGGGTCGCCGTCGCTCGCCGTGGCTGCTGGCCCGCTCGCCGTCGTCGGAGAAGACGACCGGCACGGGTCAAGTACCTGTGCCGTGTCGGATTCGATCCACGCCGTGCGATCTGGATCCGACGGTGACGATTAATCCCCGCGTGCGGTTTAATCTGATCCGTCAGATCTCGGCGAAGGGGTACATTTTAATCTCGTGCGTCCGATAGTTTTAAAATCCCGCATCGCATCTGAGCCGTCCATCGCGTACCGATTCAAACGTTTTAATCCTGGCCGTCTATTATAACTTAAGCGTCCCGCCTCGCCCTCGGGCGTCGGATCTGGATCCGACGGTCCAGATCGACCCGGCGCACGCGCACAGTGCGCGGGTTCACCGTGGGCCTGGCTCACCGTGGACCCGAGGAGTTTAAAAATTGAAAATGAATTTCAGAAATACTTTTAAACTTGTAAAATTCATATCTAATGCATTTGAACTCTAAAAATTACCATTCCAATTTCAGAAAATTCATAAAATTATTCTCTACCTGTTTATGCAATAAAAACAGTAGGTTTACTTTGACATTTTCATGTTTATTCAAATAAATATTTAAATGCCTTTAGGATTAAAATATGAATTCAAATGTTTGAACTTCAGAAAAATTCATATTTATTCCGTTCTATTCATATACTGCAAAACACTAAATTACCATGAACTTTTCATTTCAAAACTTATTAGGGAACTTAATATGGGACTATTCACATTTGTTTTCTAAAAAGGACAACCCTTCATTTTAATCCCTTTAAAATTATTTATGAAATAACTTTCAGAACCTTAACAATGGAAATTATTTTACTTTTAACCAAACCAACAGTAACTTATGTGCTATTAATGTAATGTTATATTGTTTGATTGAATGTGCTCTTTTTATTTTGCTTTATTATATTAAAAAGACTACGACGTCGCCGAGGAGCCGGAGTACTTCCCCGAAGTCCCTCCCTCTCCTTTTGCTGAACAAGGCAAGTCACCAAACCAATCTTTTGAGCATATTGAACCCATGTTTGATTAAACTATCGCTAAAACACATAGGTTATATGTGCATTAGTCAAATGAACCCTTACATTATATTTATTTAGGATCCCCCGACCTTGATGTGCAACCCAAGCCATGCTATCTCGCCTAACCTCCTTGTCACCATATGATCAATGATATTAGCTAGTGTCCAATGTATTGACACGATCGCTAAAGGATAAAAATGAGTCGTAGCAAAATGGTTCTATTATATGATCCCCGTTACTTCTTATCCTTAGAAATTCTGTTGGTGATGAGTTATGGTTGTGAGTGTATGCATGGTGGGTTCCGGGTGCAAGCTAGGGCATTGGTCGGTAGCACCCGGGGCACTATAAGGACCGGTCTGAGGGATCCGTTGCAATACACTTACGTACTAACCACAAGTCTAGTGGGTAAGTCCTAACTAAGGTATGGGTTGTTCCAAACCGAGGCCACCATTTGGAGATGGGTCAAGTTGCACCTGCAGGTGACTTGTAACAATGTGGCGCAAAAGGGGGTGCGACGTTAGCCGGGATGCGGCCCGGCGCGCCGGCGAAACCTAGAGCGGGTGGTTATCGCTTGGAACATCTCATATTGAGGTTTTGGCACGAGTTCCCGTGAAATGGGTCATCTCGTTTGGGATGAGTGTGTGCCTTGTGGGTACAGTAGTACATCTCTGATCAGAGTCTTAAATCTTTTCGAAAAGCCGAGCCCACGGTCAAGGGCGGGTTGCGTGACATCCCCCAGTTAGTTTACTTTGAATATGAATGTGCATGATGGATTCACATGTAAGGACCGTTGAGCGAGGTGGGGCTGACTGTACCCCTCGAGTTAGTCGATGTTGATGATGTTCATGTTTACTTTCCGCATGATTAAAATATGATTACACTAAATGCTATAACTGCAACTGCATTATTCTGCAATGTTAGCCATTATCCTTCCTTGTTTATTATCCTGCATTATTATTTGCATTTGCGGTGGCTTGTTGAGTACTTTTTGTACTCATACCCGTTGGACCCCACAGAGGATGCTTACTACGGAGACGGTCTGGAGTAGCGACCCAGTCGGGAAAAAAAATCCTGAAGAAGATGTTCGTCATGCCGTTTTCTAATTATTCTACTTTACTGTTTTCATTAAAACAATGTTGTAATAAATATGGTCTGCGTACCATGAACTCTGTCGTATGTACGATTGTCGCATGATGAACCTCTTGTATTATTGTTTTTCTTATGAAATTCAATAATGTCTCGATTTGTTAAATCGGGGCGCTACAAGATGGTATCAGAGCCGACTCGACTGTAGGAAGCCAAACAGACCCGCCTAGCCATTAGCCACAGGAAATTATTTCTCGAAAATCTACTTCATAAACTTTGTTCCTCTCCTCACTTTTATTCAACTTGCTGTTTTGTAGATGTCTGTCTACCAAGTCCACAGTTACTGCCGCCACTACGAGGTCTTCGTCCGGGAGCTCCGCATGATGCTCACCTTCCTCGGGTTCCTCTTCGAGCCCGAATTCCAAGGAGTATATCCCGACGTGTTCGCCGGGCCTTGCGACGTCTCCCTCACCGTCCACGGCTCCGGAGAACACCTGCCGCCCTACACCACCGCACTTGGAGGCCCGACTTTCGACGTCGCGTGCCAACGAGTCGCCCTCCAGGCCCTCATGGAGCTGAGGATGATCTACGATGATCGTCTTCAGAACTCGTCCTTCCGGCTCGTGCCGAAGCGCACTCCCGGAGCCCACCGTAGCATCTACCTCGGAGTTCACTCCGTGCGTGATCCGGTCATGGCCCGGCAGTCGCGTCTTCTGCAGGCCATGGATGATCTCCACACCGAGGCGGTGCTCGACGCCGACGAGCACCATGAGGCGGTTGAGTTCCTTCGTGAAGAAACGAAGAACTTGATCCAGCAGAATGGCGAGTTGCAGCGCAAGATTATGCAGCTGCAGAAGGATATCGCGGAGATGGTTCCTCTTCTTCCAAGGAAGAAGAAGCCCATCCGTGAGCCCCTCCCTCGCCCCAAGAGGATCCCAGCACGACCGTCCCCCGCCAGGCCCTCTACAAGCGCCCCTCCTCCATGCCCCGGCCTCGTCTCCGACTCCATCATCGAGAATTTTCTCGAGCCCACCATCTCTCTGGAGCCGCGCACTCGTGGTTCCGAGAGCACGGAGACCGCCTCTGGTGGCGAGTAGGCGTTAGGAGTCGCTATTTTTAATAAGAGCAAAATCTTGTATGTGGTGCTGCCCACGACGAGTGTGTCATGGGTAGAATAAAAAACTTGATTGTAATGAACAATTTATGCCACTATATATATTTATGTGCTTGAATCTTATATGTTATTTTTGGTTGTATTATTGTTTCGTCATTCTTTGCTTTATCGCTATGAATATTCAGAAGATGGCCGATCACCAGAACACCGGCTCCAACAACGGAGCAGGAGGAAGCCGTGATGCGCCTGAGGGTGTTATACCCAACTGGGGTGCAACGGGCCCGCGTCAATCAGGGTCGCCTTCCGCCAACCACCCCACCTTGGCGGAGATGATGGCGAATCAGAACCACCTGATCACCGCCCTCCTCACCCAAATGCAGCACCAACAGGCTCAGTTGGATCGTCTGCAGAACGGGGAGCCCGCCCCTCACGCACCAGCACCCGCGCCCGCTCCGCAACTCTCCGAGTTCCTGCGCGTGCGCCCGCCCATCTTTTCGAGCACCACCAACCCGATGGAGGCTGGAGATTAGCTTCGCACCATCGGAAAGAAGCTCGACCTCCTCCCCTGCACCGACCAGGAGCGGGTGGCCTTCGCCACTCACCAGCTCCAGGGTCCTGCCGCGGAATGGTGGGACAACTACCGTGAGTCCCAGCCAGAGGGCCACATGGTGACTTGGGCGGAGTTCACCATCGCTTTTCGCGCCGCCCACGTCCCCGCCGGCGTCATCGCGGTAAAACAGCAGGAGTTCCGCGACCTGCAGCAAGGCAACAGGACCGTCATGGAGTACCTCCATGAGTTCAACCGCCTCGCCCGCTACGCATCGGAGGAAGTGCGCACCGACGCCCTCCGCCAAGCCAAGTTCCTCCGGGGACTTAAGGATGAGCTGTCCATCCAGCTCGTCGCCGCCGACTTCGCCGACTTCCAACGGCTGGTCAACAAAGCGCTCATTCAAGAGACTGAGCAGAACAAGCTGGACCTCAAGAAGAGGAAGATGATCGCCTTCAAGCATCAGCAGGCGAACTCTCAGAGGCCCCGCTTCGTCCCTCCGCCACCAGCGCCCGCCTACCATCCTCGGCCCGCCTACAGGCCGCCTCACGCCGCCGGTGGATCCAACGCCGGGCATCCTCGCCCCGCTCCACCAGCTCCGGCCGCTCAGCCGACACCAGCCGCCAAGGCCCCAATCTTGAATGATCATCAAGGAAGGCCGGTAGTCTGCTTCAACTGCCGCAAGGAAGGGCACTATGCACACCAGTGTCCTCACCCCAAGCCATCTCAGGGCGCGGCACCCAACCAGGCGGTTCGTGCCCGCGTCAACCACATCAGCGCGGAGGAAGCTCAGGAGGCTCCTGAAGTCGTGCTCGGTACGTTTACTGCGAACTCCGTACCAGCCGTCATATTATTTGACTCTAGAGCGACCCACTCCTTCATCTCGGAAAATTTTGTGAAAATAAACGGACTGGACGTGCTCCCTCTACCCATTCCCATGGTGATTGCCACCCCCGGCAATAGGACCTCAGCCCGCTTATACAGCCCTAAGGTTCAAATTAATATCCAAGGAGTACTATTTCGGGCCGAGCCTGTCCTCATCCAATGCACCGGACTCGACCTTATACTAGGGATGGATTGGTTGATGAAGCACAAGGGAGTGATCGACTGTGCCAACAAGTCCGTCATGGTGACCAATCCTGAAGGCGTAACCGTCACCTTTCGGATGACCAGTTGCGAACCACTCGGAGCATCCCTTCGCTTGATAGCTCTTGAAGAGGTGCCTATAGTCAAGGAGTTTGCGGATGTCTTCCCTGAAGATCTACCCGGAATGCCTCCCAAGCGGGACATCGAATTCAGGATCGAACTTGTCCCCGGAACCACTCCAATCTGCAAGCGCCCGTACCGAATGGCCGCCAATGAACTAGCTGAAGTCAAGAGCAACATCGAAGACCTAGAGCAGAAAGGTTACATCCGACCGAGTACCTCACCCTGGGGTGCACCGGTTATATTTGCCATGAAGAAGGACAAGACCAAGCGGATGTGCGTGGACTATAGAGCCTTGAACGACGTAACCATCAAAAACAAGTACCCATTGCCTCGGATCGACGACCTGTTCGATCAGCTGAAAGGATCCTCGGTGTTTTCCAAGATTGACCTCAGGTCAGGTTATCACCAGTTGAGGATTAGAGAAGAAAACATACCCAAGACTGCCTTCACCTCCCGCTATGGACTTTATGAGTACACCGTGATGTCGTTCAGACTCACGAATGCCCCGGCCTTTTTCATGAACATGATGAACAATGTATTCATGGAGTTCTTGGACAAGTTCATCGTGGTATTCATCGACGATATCCTCGTTTACTCCAAGACCAAGGAAGAACACGAGACTCACCTCCGCCTGACCCTCGGAAAGCTAAGGGAGCAGCAATTGTACGCCAAATACAGCAAATGCGAATTTTGGTCATCTGAGGTGAAGTTCCTCGGCCATGTTATATCTGCCGGAGGAATAGCAGTGGACCCAACCACCGTGGAAGCGGTAACCAACTGGCTGCAGCCCACGACCGTGACCGAGATCCGGAGTTTTCTCGGATTGGCCGGATACTACCGCCGGTTCATCGAGAACTTTTCCAAGATCGCCAAGCCTATGACCAGACTTCTACAGAAGGAAGTAAAGTTTGAATGGACCCCCGACTGCGAAGAGAGCTTCCAGACCCTCAAGAAGAAGCTAGTGTCAGCTCCCATTCGACTCTACCAGACATCCGGAAAGACTTCCACGTCTACTGTGATGCCTCTCGTCAAGGATTGGGATGTGTCTTAATGCAAGAAGGGAAAGTGATATCCTACGCCTCCCGGCAATTGAGACCGCATGAGCTGAACTACCCAACCCACGACCTGGAACTAGCAGCCGTGGTTCATGCCTTAAAGATATGGAGACATTACCTTGTGGGAAATCGGTGTGAGGTCTTCACCGACCACAAGAGCCTCAAGTACATATTCACCCAACTAGATCTGAATCTCAGGCAAAGGAGATGGTTGGAACTGATCAAGGATTACGACTTGGGCATCCATTACCATCCAGGCAAAGCGAATGTGGTGGCGGACGCCCTTAGTCGAAAAGGGTACTGCAATGCCATCATGATTCAAGACCAAGCTCCTTTACTTTATAAGGAGATGGAAAGGCTAAATCTAGGGATCACCACTCGAGCGTACCTCGCTGCCTTGGAGTCTCGGCCTGTCTTAATAGACCAGATCCGAGAAAAGCAGAAGGAAGATCCGGACATCCTGGAGATCCAGCAGAACATGAGGAAGGGTAAAGCCCCTGGATTTTCCGAGGACGAGCATGGTACCATCTGGTTCGGCAACCGGATCTGCGTACCCGACAAACCTGAGTTGAAGACCCTCATCCTTCAAGAAGCCCACGATACTCTATACTCCATCCATCCCGGGAGTACAAAGATGTATCAAGACCTAAAGGAAAAATATTGGTGGGTCAGCATGAAGAGAGAAATAGCAGAGTATGTGGCCAAGTGCGACACATGCCGGCGAGTCAAGGCAGAACATCAGAGGCCTGCCGGACTTCTTCAACCTCTCAAGGTCCCTGAATGGAAGTGGGAAGAGATAGGAATGGACTTCATCACGGGACTGCCCAGGACCCAAGCTGGTCATGATTCCATCTGGGTGATCGTCGACCGACTCACCAAGGTAGCTCACTTCGTTCCGGTCAAGACAACGTACACCGTCGCCAAGTTGGCTGAGTTGTATATGACCCGGATCGTGTGCCTCCACGGAGTTCCTAAGAAGATTGTATTTGACCGCGGGAGTCAGTTTACCTCCAAGTTTTGGAAGAACCTTCAAGAGGAACTCCGCACCCGGCTGAACTTTAGCACCGCCTATCATCCACAGACCGACGGTCAAACCGAAAGGGTCAACCAGATATTGGAGGATATGCTTAGAGCTTGTGCTCTAGACTTTGGCGGAATGTGGGACAAGAACTTACCATATGCAGAGTTCTCTTACAACAACAGCTATCAAGCCAGCCTGCAAATGTCCCCGTTCGAAGCACTCTATGGACGTAAGTGCAGAACGCCGTTGCTCTGGGATCAAACCGGAGAGTCGCAACTGTTTGGGACTGATTTATTAAGAGAAGCTGAAGAGAAGGTTAAGATCATAAGAGACCGATTGAAGGCAGCCCAATCCAGGCAAAAGAGTTATGCCGACAACCGTCGAAGAGACCTAGCCTTTGAGGAGGGTGATTTTGTCTACCTCCGAGTCACTCCCCTTCGTGGCACTCAAAGGTTCAACATGAAAGGCAAACTAGCACCCCGCTACGTCGGACCTTTCCAAATCCTCTGTCGACAAGGAGAAGTGCCATATCAACTTGAGCTGCCTCCATCCTTGGCAGGAGTTCACGATGTGTTCCATGTCTCGCAGCTGAAGAAGTGCCTCCGTGTACCCACCGAGCAAGCCGACCTTCAACAGCTTAATGTCCAAGAAGAGTTGACCTACATAGAGAGACCCATCAAGATCTTGGAAACCAAGGAGAGAGTAACCAGAAGTTGCGTTGTCCGCTTCTGCAAGGTCCAATGGAATAACCATCCCGCCGAAGAAGCCACTTGGGAAAAGGAAGACGAACTGAAGGCCCAATATCCCGAATTATTCGAGTAACGTTCCAATCTCGAGGACGAGATTCTTGTAAGGGGGATAGGTTTGTAACACCCCAAATTTTCAAAACAATAAAAATATTATTAAATTCAATTTCTGGGATTATATATTTCTGAAAATACTTTTAATACTCTTTTATACACTTTTGAACTACAACATAGAGTGTATGGCCAAACCAGTAGCTGAAAATTTTTGTATAGACTCCCAAGGCCAAGAAATGTTTTTGAGAATTTTTGCAAATTTTTACCCACTTTGGAAATGCCCCAAAAGGTTTAAATTATTTTCTGCAATTATTTTAATCAGAAAACCTTGAAAAACAGTATTGGGCTCCCCTCCCTCCATTCTCCCTCACCCGGCCGGCCCAGCCCACTCAACCCGCGCGCTCAGACTGACAATCGGACCCCACCTGTCGGCGCCGAACCCTTCCCCTCGCGCGCGCACCCGACATCGTGGCCCCACCCGTCAGCCTTCCCGTCGCTCGCTCACGCCCGCTGGCCAGTGGCCCCCATCTGTCAGAGTCGTCGTCTACCTCGCGCCGTCGCCCCCAAATCACGCCGGCCGACGACCCATTGCCTCGGATCCGCCTCGCTGGCCCCTCCCGCATTGAATTGGCGCCATTAAACGACCCCCCGCGCCTGGCCGACCATTTTCCCCCGTTAAACAGCGCCTTTACGCCACGGGATCGCCGCTACGCGTGCATGGCCGAGCCATCGCCGGCGAGTAAAAGCTCTCCCCCGGTTTCCTTGCATGCGAGCCCCCTCCGACGCATTATTTAAACCCCCCTGCCTCCGCCGCGTTCGGTTCACGCATCCATTTGCACTTAGACCCAACAGAACGCCCGCACTTCGCCTGTTAGCGCCCTCCCCCTGGTTCGTCTCCGGCCACCGTTCGCCGTCCCCTCGGACCACCTCCGCCCGTGCCTCCGCCACCAACGTGACCGCAAGGACGACCCCTACCTCGGCCACGCCTCCGTCGGTCAAGGAGATCCCCGGAACACCATCGCCGACGAGGAGCCCGAACCACTCCGCCGTCTACCCTCACCGCCGACCGCGCTCCGTCGACCCCTCACCTCGCCTAAGGTACCATCGTGACCGCCGTAGTGTCCTCTTTCCATTTTTAGGTTTAGCTAGGGTCGCCGTCGCTCGCCGTGGCCGCTGGCCCGCTCGCCGTCGTCGGAGAAGACGACCGGCACGGGTCGAGTACCTGTGCCGTGTCGGATTCGATCCACGCCGTGCGATCTGGATCCGACGGTGACGATTAATCCCCGCGTGCGGTTTAATCTGATCCGTCAGATCTCGGCGAAGGGGTACGTTTTAATCTCGTGTGTCCGATAGTTTTAAAATCCCGCATCGCATCTGAGCCGTCCATCGCGTACCGATTCAAACGTTTTAATCCTGGCCGTCTATTATAACTTAAGCGTCCCGCCTCGCCCTCGCGCGTCGGATCTGGATCCGACGGTCCAGATCGACCCGGCGCACGCGCACAGTGCGCGGGTTCACCGTGGGCCTGGCTCACCGTGGACCTGAGGAGTTTAAAAATTGAAAATGAATTTCAGAAATACTTTTAAACTTGTAAAATTCATATCTAATGCATTTGAACTCTAAAAATTACCATTCCAATTTCAGAAAATTTATAAAATTATTCTCTACCTGTTTATGCAATAAAAACAGTAGGTTTACTTTGACATTTTCATGTTTATTCAAATAAATATTTAAATGCCTTTAGGATTAAAATATGAATTCAAATGTTTGAACTTCAGAAAAATTCATATTTATTCCTTTCTATTCATATACTGCAAAACACTAAATTACCATGAACTTTTCATTTCAAAACTTATTAGGGAACTTAATATGGGACTATTCACATTTGTTTTCTAAAAAGGACAACCCTTCATTTTAATCCCTTTAAAATTATTTATGAAATAACTTTCAGAACCTTAACAATGGAAATTATTTTACTTTTAACCAAACCAACAGTAACTTATGTGCTATTAATGTAATGTTATATTGTTTGATTGAATGTGCTCTTTTTATTTTGCTTTATTATATTAAAAAGACTACGACGTCGCCGAGGAGCCGGAGTACTTCCCCGAAGTCCCACCCTCTCCTTTTGCTGAACAAGGCAAGTCACCAAACCAATCTTTTGAGCATATTGAACCCATGTTTGATTAAACTATCGCTAAAACACATAGGTTATATGTGCATTAGTCAAATGAACCCTTACATTATATTTATTTAGGATCCCCCGACCTTGATGTGCAACCCAAGCCATGCTATCTCGCCTAACCTCCTTGTCACCATATGATCAATGATATTAGCTAGTGTCCAATGTATTGACACGATCGCTATAGGATAAAAATGAGTCGTAGCAAAATGGTTCTATTATATGATCCCCGTTACTTCTTATCCTTAGAAATTCTGTTGGTGATGAGTTATGGTTGTGAGTGTATGCATGGTGGGTTCCGGGTGCAAGCTAGGGCATTGGTCGGTAGCACCCGGGGCACTATAAGGACCGGTCTGAGGGATCCATTGCAATACACTTACGTACTAACCACAAGTCTAGTGGGTAAGTCCTAACTAAGGTATGGGTTGTTCCAAACCGAGGCCACCATTTGGAGATGGGTCAAGTTGCACCTGCGGGTGACTTGTACCAATGTGGCGCAAAAGGGGGTGCGACGTTAGCCGGGATGCGGCCCGGCGCGCCGGCGAAACCTAGAGCGGGTGGTTATCGCTTGGAACATCTCATATTGAGGTTTTGGCACGAGTTCCCGTGAAATGGGTCATCTCGTTTGGGATGAGTGCGTGCCTTGTGGGTACAGTAGTACATCTCTGATCAGAGTCTTAAATCTTTTCGAAAAGCCGAGCCCACGGTCAAGGGCGGGTTGCGTGACATCCCCCAGTTAGTTTACTTTGAATATGAATGTGCATGATGGATTGACATGTAAGGACCGTTGAGCGAGGTGGGGCTGACTGTACCCCTCGAGTTAGTCGATGTTGATGATGTTCATGTTTACTTTCCGCATGATTAAAATATGATTACACTAAATGCTATAACTGCAACTGCATTATTCTGCAATGTTAGCCATTATCCTTCCTTGTTTATTATCCTGTATTATTATTTGCATTTGCGGTGGCTTTTTGAGTACTTTTTGTACTCATACCCGTTGGACCCCACAGAGGATGCTTACTACGGAGACGATCTGGAGTAGCGACCCAGTCGGGAAGAAAAATCCTGAAGAAGATGTTCGTCATGCCGTTTTCTAATTATTCTACTTTACTGTTTTCATTAAAACAATGTTGTAATAAATATGGTCTGCGTACCATGAACTCTGTCGTATGTACGATTGTCGCATGATGAACCTCTTGTATTATTGTTTTTCTTATGAAATTCAATAATGTCTCGATTTGTTAAATCGGGGCGCTACAAGATGGTATCAGAGCCAACTCGACTGTAGGAAGCAAAACAGACCCGCCTAGCCATTAGCCACAGGAAATTATTTCTCGAAAATCTACTTCATAAACTTTGTTCCTCTCCTCACTTTTATTCAACTTGCTGTTTTGTAGATGCATGTCTACCAAGTCCACAGTTACTGCCGCCACTACGAGGTCTTCGTCCGGGAGCTCCGCATGATGCTCACCTTCCTCGGGTTCCTCTTCGAGCCCGAATTCCAAGGAGTATATCCCGACGAGTTCGTCGGGCCTTGCGACGTCTCCCTCACCGTCCACGGCTCCGGAGAACACCTGCCGCCCTACACCACCGCACTTGGAGGCCCGACTTTCGACGTCGCGTGCCAACGAGTCGCCCTCTAGGCCCTCATGGAGCTGAGGATGATCTACGATGATCGTCTTCAGAACTCGTCCTTCCGGCACGTGCCGAAGCGCACTCCCGGAGCCCACCGTAGCATCTACCTCGGAGTTCACTCCGTGCGTGATCCGGTCATGGCCCGGCAGTCGCGTCTTCTGCAGGCCATGGATGATCTCCACACCGAGGCGGTGCTCGACGCCGACGAGCACCATGAGGCGGTTGAGTTCCTTCGTGAAGAAACGAAGAACTTGATCCAGCAGAATGGCGAGTTGCAGCGCAAGATTATGCAGCTGCAGAAGGATATCGCGGAGATGGTTCCTCTTCTTCCAAGGAAGAAGAAGCCCATCCGTGAGCCCCTCCCTCGCCCCAAGAGGATCCCACCATGACCCTCCCCCGCCAGGCCCTCTACCAGCGCCCCTCCTCCACGCCCTGGCCTCGTCTCCGACTCCATCATCGAGAATTTTCTCGAGCCCACCATCTCTCTGGAGCCGCGCACTCGTGGTTCCGAGAGCACGGAGACCGCCTCCGGTGGCGAGTAGGCGTTAGGAGTCGCTATTTTTAATAAGAGCAAAATCTTGTATGTGGTGCTGCCCACGACGAGTGTGTCATGGGTAGAATAAAAAACTTGATTGTAATGAACAATTTATGCCACTATATATATTTATGTGCTTGAATCTTATATGTTATTTTGGTTGTATTATTGTTTCGTCATTCTTTGCTTTATCGCTATGAATATTCAGAAGATGGCCGATCACCAGAACACCGGCTCCAACAACGGAGCAGGAGGAAGCCGTGATGCGCCTGAGGGTGTTGTACCCAACTGGGGTGCAACAGGCCCGCGTCAATCAGGGTCGCCTTCCGCCAACCACCCCACCTTGGCGGAGATGATGGCGAATCAGAACCACCTGATCACCGCCCTCCTCACCCAAATGCAGCACCAACAGGCTCAGTTGGACCGTCTGCAGAACGGCGAGCGTTTGGCTGCAAGTGCTTTGTGCTCAAGAAGGGAGGGCATTTGGACAAGTTTGAGTCTCGTTGCTGGGATGGTGTTTTTCTTGGCTACGCTTTGCATTCTCGAGGTTTTCGTGTTTGGAACCTCGAATCCCAGCTGCTTGTCGAGACTTGTGAGGTTTCATTTGATGAGTCCTTGCCTTCTTTGACTCCTTCTTTTGAGCTTTCTGGTGATGATGAGCTCGGAGAGTCCATCTTTGAGGAAGATGAGGATACTCCAGCTGCTGATGAGGGTGGGCCTTCTGCATCCCCCGCAGAGCCCACACCTTCTGAGACTTCTACTGAGGATGAGGGCGGACCTCTGATCACTTCTTCCACTACGATCGAGCCCCCTCAGTCGAGTCCAGAGGTGCCTGCTGCTGACTCCGGTGAGGTGACTTCAGATCACCAGGGAACCCGAGCAGTTCAACGTGACCATCCCTCAGAGCTCATCATAGGTGATTTGACTGAGAGAACTTTGCGTTCTTCTGCCTCTCTTGCTGTGTTTGCTGAATCTGCGTTTGTTGCATCTTTTGAGCCCAGAGACGTTTCTCATGCTCTTTCTGACTCTAATTGGATTAATGCTATGCAAGAAGAGCTTGAGAATTTTGTCCGTAATCGGGTTTGAACACTAGTTGAGTCGCCACCTGGATGCAACCCCATAGGCACCAAGTGGGTGTTCAAGAACGAACAAGGTGAAGATGGGGTTGTGGTGCGCAACAAGGCTCGACTAGTTGCCCAGGGTTATTGCCAGAAGGAAGGTATTGACTTTGAAGAAACCTTCGCTCCTGTTGCCCGTCTTGAGTCCATTCGTATTCTTCTAGCTTTTGCCGTTTCGAAGGGTTTTAAGCTTTTTCAAATGGATGTCAAAAGTGCATTTCTGAACGGTTACATAGAAGAGGAGGTTTATGTTAGGCAACCCCCCGGTTTTGAGAACCCTAAGTTTCCTCGACATGTTTTTAAATTGCAAAAAGCTTTATACGGGCTAAAGCAAGCCCCTAGGGCTTGGTATGACCGGCTGAAGCAGTTTTTGTTGGGGAAGGGCTTTGTGATGGGTTCTGTGGACAAAACTCTCTTTTTGCTCAGAGTTGCTTCAGACTTCTTAGTTGCTCAGATTTACGTGGACGATATTATTTTTGGCGGTACTACTAATGATCTTGTGTCCAAGTTTTCTGAGCAGATGCACAGTGAGTTTGAGATGAGCCTCATGGGTGAGCTCAAGTACTTCTTAGGGCTCCAGATCAAGCAGACCAAGGACGGCACCTTCATCCACCAAGGTAAGTACACTCGTGATATGTTAAAGAAATTTGACTTTGGTGGTGAATTGAAGCCGCAGATGACCCCAATGGGCACTTCTAGGGGTCTGGACAATGATGAGAGCGGCGTCAAGGTCAATGAAAGGGAGTTTCGAGGGATGATCGGTTCGCTGTTGTACTTGACGGCAACAAGACCGGACATACAGTTCGCCGTGGGACTTTGCGCGCGTTTCCAGTCTTCACCACGCGCGTCTCATCGGCAGGCTGTCAAGCGCATCGTCAGGTATCTCACTTATGCGCCTGATCTTGGTCTTTTCTATTCAGCATCATCTTCTCTCGATTTATCTGGATTTTCGTATGCCGATTTTGGTGGGTGCCGGTTGGATCGCAAGTCGACTTCTGGTACTTGCCAGTTTCTTGGTTCTTCTCTTGTCTCTTGGTCTTCTCGAAAGCAATCTGGAGTTGCTCTTTCGACCACAGAGGCTGAGTACGTAGCTGCTGCTAGCTGCTGCTCACAGTTGGTTTGGATGATTTCCACTCTACGAGATTTTGGGTTGTTCTTTCCTACTAGAGTTCCTTTGTTTTGCGACAGCACCAGTGCAATTAGTGTAGGGAAAAACCCATGTCTCCATTCAAAAACCAAACACATTGATGTGCGTTTTCACTTCTTGACCTTGTTCATGTTGATACCCATCATCAGTTGGCTGATATTTTCACCAAACCCCTAGATCAGTCTACATTCGAGCGTTTACGAGGGGATTTGGGTGTTGTGTATCCTTTTTAGGATATTTTGCGTCAGTTTTCTTTCTTCTTTACTCTTTTCTTGAGTATTTTTTTGTGTGTGTTCATATCTTGCATATTCACATATCACACTTTTGAGCTTGCTTCTGTTATATGATTGAACTACTTTACTTACTCTAGCTGGTAAATGCTTTTGATTACTTGTCAATGATCATGTCTTGTCTCAGTTTGCTTGATAAGTCTGATATCTGTCATATGCATGGCTTTTTATGCTTTAAAATTGAAAAATGATCACCATCGCTTCTGATAACTAGCATGCGTAGGCTGAATGTTCTTGCTATCTGTTACATGCCTCATAGCTAGTTCCTGACTTGGATGCACATATGCAACTTGGACATCTGTATGCTTTAATCATAGAAATGTGCTATAAAATAATGAAAAACCAGAAAAATGAAAATTCCATGCCTTTTTATGCTTAAAATTGAAAAGATCCAGGTGGGTTTGTCTTGTCGCATTGCATTGTTCTGGACTGCGTACCATAGCACTTTGGTATGAACTAGGACACTGTAGTGTATGCCAAGACAAATGTCTTAAGCTTCTGATGGTCCAGTTCTGGCCTAGGCTTGACTTGGTCGGTCAGCATAAGGTTTGACATGCAAATAACCCCTGGCAAAAATGAAAAAGGGAAAAGAAAAAGCTTGAAAATTGAAATAATAACAAGTTTGTTGAAGCACTTTGTTTTGGACAATGCTTATATTGGTAGATATCAATTAGCTTTTGCATCTCATGCTTTACCTTGCTTGTTTATTGGAACATCTGGTGATGTTTTTGTTTGCAAAAACGGAAAAATGCGTGCAAATGACTTTCTTTAGATATCATCTGTTGCACTGATCATGCCATGTATCGTTACAGTATGTCTTTTGCTGTATCTGTTAGATGTTGTAATTGTAGTCAATCATATCTGAGAAGCATGCTTTCTACACTCCTTATGCACTCCAGTTGAAATCACTGCATATTTTGAGGGGGACTTGCATTTCAGGGGGAGTCTTTGTCTCTATTGAGTGCTTGATGAGTTCACTTGTCAACAAGGGGGAGAAAATTTGGGATCAGAGTTTAAGGGGGAGTTCTTACTCTGTTGATATCCTTGTTATTCTGAAATCGCACTCATTTTGAGCTTTTACATTTTGGTTAATCATAATGACCGCTTCTTGCTTTTGTTCGGCTTTTGGTCATTAGGGTTAAAATTTTTTTTACCTTATTTTTCTTCTTCTCTGTTTTCTTGTGTTTTTGTTTTTGTGTTTCCACATTTTCTCGCAGGTGTTGAAGAGCTGAAGAAGAGAAGTGTTGACAATGTACTCATCAAGGGGGAGATTGAGGAGCCATGCTGAATAGCGTGGGCCTCATGGCTCCAGAAGTGATAAGTCATTGTCAATGATAGTCAAAGAGGACAGAAGAAGAAGAGATCTGTTGTTTCATGGGCCGCGTGTGACACAGGTACACGGGCAGCGAGCGACTGTCGGGCAGAGGAGGCTGCGAAGTCGGGCTGGCCCAATCCGGGTGCATGGGCCAGAAGCAGTAGAAGACCCACTGGGCTGTTGACCAGGGTTGACTCAGGTACACGGGCGGTGAGTGATTGCCGGGCTGAGAGAGCTGCGGAATCGGGCCGGCCCAATCCGAGTACCTGGTGCAAAGTCGGTGGAGGCTTTGTCAGTTTCGGCGCAAAACTGACAACCGTCGATCTTGTATCCGACCGTCCAGAAGAGGAGCCGTAGTTGCTACGAAAGCTTAGCTTTCGGATAAGTCATCTGTATCTCTAGGCCCACAGTCAGTCAGTTGTGTCTATAAAAATACCTAAGGACAGTAGAGTCTTTTCCTTTATTCTTGCGTCTGTAAAAACCCTAAGGGGCAGGTGGAATGTTGCTAGTGTTGGGAGCCTATAAATAGGACCCCAATCCCTAGGGTTTGGACTACCCCTTTTGCTGAAATCAATACCACTCTTTTGGGTCACTTTTTGTCTCTTGCATTTTCTCTTTATCTTCCTGTTCATGTGTGCGCCTCCAGGAAATGTGTTGCTGTTCATCTATTTTATTCCCTGTAGTTAGATGTTTCTATTCCTTCTGCTTCGTGTGATGCATCCCATTTATTGGCATTGAAATCTTCGGTTTGCTCACAACGTTTTTGTTCCTAGTGGTGAAGGCTTCGATTTGCTTCTGTTCCTCACGAGAAGAGTACTAGTTCTTGCTGTTGCAAGTAGTACTGCTATACTGCAGCTACAGTACTCGCTGTCAGCTTTTTACCTTCTACTGCGCAGCTTTTTGATCGAAGTTGACAGGCTCTAGCAACTTTTCTGGCTGTGTTTCTGGCGAAGCTCCTTCTCTGTTCGAAGTCCCTTAGCTCCGTGAGGCAGGCTTCGATCTAACACCTTCGAAGGCTTCGTTCAAACTTCAAACTTCATTTTGTGTCATGTGTTGCTAGCTTAGAAGTACTTTTTGAACGGACAGCATCGCATACTTCGAACGACAGTGCGAAGGTACTCCGGCTCTAGCTGTTCGAAGTCCACACTTCGATAGGTTTCGAAGTTGGCTTCGAGGCTTGTCGTTCTGCTAAGCTTCGCTTTGGTTTCTTTGTGGCGTGTCAGCCTTCGCTTCTCTTTTCGAAGCTTGCTCTTTTCGAAGGTAGAGTGTAGGCTTCGAATTTGGTGCCTCTGTCGTGTGACATGCTTCGCTTCTTTGTTCGAAGGTAGTCCGTCTGTGTATTGCATTCGAAGTTCTCTGTTCGAAGGTTTAGGTTCGAAGCCCTCGGTTCGAAGCTGTGTCCGAAGCCTTGTCTTCGAAGTACATACTTCGAAGCAGGCTCCGGCGTTGTCATACTTCGCTTCGAAGCATACTTCGCTCCCTGCCCCTTCGAACTAGGCTAGACCAAAACACCCTCGGCATCTTCGACAAGCTTCGCAACTGACCTCCGAAGTAGGCTTCGTCACCAACCTCCGAAGAAGGCTTCGACCAGCGAAGCAGTCTGCGACAATCATCTCCGAAGCAGACATCGACAGGCAAAGCAGGCTTCGCCAAGTTCCGAACAGGAGACAAATTTGGACAGGAACTTCTCATTTCATAGTTCTCTGTTTGACATCAGTTGCTTCTAGGCTAGATACCTTTAGACTCAAGCCTCCTGTTTATTTTTCTACTGCTTAGTCTTTTTGAGGTGCGTGGGGTATTGGGAACAGGCCATTGATTCGAAAGAATTTTTAAGGCGCCCATTCACCCCCCTCTGGTCGCTACTTTCGGTCCTACAGAGTTCACCTCAACCCCAAGAAATGTATCTTCGGGGCTAAAGCTGGAAAATTATTAGGGTACTTAGTTTCGATCAGAGGTATCGAAGCAAGCCCAACACAAATAAGTGCATTGCAAAGGATGGCTCCGCCAGAAAATTTGAAAAAAGTTCAAAAGGTCGTTGAATGCCTTGCGGCCCTTAGTAGATTTTTAGCGTGGTCTACAGAGCGGAGCCTCCCAATATTCAAAGCTTTGTAGGGGTTTGAAGATTTTTCCTAGACACCAGAGTGCCAAAAGAGCTTTAATGAAATCAAGGACTATCTTGGCAATCTTACAACAATCACAGTGCCCCTCGTAGATGAAACTCTTCTTTTCTATCTTGCAGCCACATGCTCTGCTGTCAGTGCAGTCCTTGTTCGAGAAGTGGATTTCAACGGGAAGTTGGTACAAAATCCGATATACTTTGTATCGGAAGCTTTATCCGGAGCCAAAACTCGGTACTCCGAGCTCGAGAAATTTACCCATGCCCTGGTAATGACTTCGAGGAAATTACGACAATATTTTTTGGCACATAATGTAATTGTACCAACTTCTTACCCTCTTGGGGATATGCTCCAAAGAAAAGATTATACGAGGAGAATTGGAAAATGCGCTGTTGAGCTAGCCCCCTTTGGTATTTCCTTCGTAGCAAGAACAACCATCAAGTCATATTTGGTGGCTGATTTTGTAGCGGACTGGACTCAATATTCAGTATGGGCTTCGAAAGAATCAAATTAAGGTGTATGGACCATATACTCTGATGGAGCTTTTCAAGCATTCGGAGTAGGCGCCAAAGCAGTCATAATTTCGCCTTCAGGGCAAAAAGCAATGTACTCCACAAGGCTCAACTTTAAGTCCACCAATAATATTGCGGAGTACGAAGGGATCCTGCTTGGGCTTCGCAAGGCGTGCGCACTTGGTGCCGCAAGAGTTGTTATGTGAAACCAAGTGAGGTCGCATTGTGGTTTGTGTCTGTATGATGAGTGATTGACAAGGTTGAACGATCTGGTGAGATGAGTGAGTGATGGCTTGATTGCATCCATGGGATCGATGTGTGGATATGGGGAGTAGATGCCGAGGGGATCGGTGTGCATCGTGTTTCGTGTTTGTGCTTGTCTCAGGTGTGCAGGGTGGAGATACTAACCAATTGTCAATGGCGGGTGATCAAGGGTCAAACGGTGAGCTTGATGCTAGAGGATCAAGGATGCCGGGTGAAGTTGGAGATGATCTCAGGAGTGCACGAGGAGATAGAGCAAGACATAGACGGACGGATGGTCGAGACAGCGTGACGGTCGAGACAGCGTGACGGTTAAGTCAGCGAAAGGTAGGCAGTGCAAGTGATCAGGCGGCTCGAGGGGATCGAGAGCGGGAGAGACTTGCTGGCGGTCGAGTTCGCGGATTGGCGTCACATGTCGACGATCGAGGAGGCTTTGTCGGTTTTTGCTGAAAATTTTCTCATCTCTAAATGTTTTTAAATTCTAATAAATAGGAGTTTATTTTCGTTTAATAATTTAGATTAAGTGTAATCTTTTAGTATTTTTCGGAATTGTCAAATTCTAAAATTATATTAAAAGAATAGGGTCTATGTTGTAATAAATTAGAGTAAACATTAGTGTATTTTTTAGAATTATTAATTCTGAAAATACACCATGGCATTTAGGTAAATACTATCAACTTTAACCCTAATGACATTTTGGGGATTACTTTAGTAGGTGAGCCTATATAAAGGTCCCCGTGCCTAAGGGTTAGCGCTGCCCACTTTTAATCAAACCAGAAATTTCCTTCAGTTTATATGCTGTTCAGCTTTACATTTACTGCATGATTAATCTAGTAAGTTTTTCTATATTGCAATCAATCAGTTGAATCCTTTTAATGTTCATCGTCCAGGACTATTCCTTTTGTCTGCTGTCCTATTTTTATTTGATCTGTTCTTTTGGTTCTGATCTGAGGACAGAGTTGCTATGAATTTGTTTGTGACTAAGAAATCATGTTCGTACTTTTGAGTTGAGGATCATTTTTTGAGAGCTCATCCAGTCAAGGTACTTACTATTCACTAACTTGCTATTTTCGCCACTGTTTTCTTTGCTGATGGCTGGTGTTCATCTGGGTTGTTTTTCGGTCTGGTTCTTCTGAAATGCTTTAGCGCCATCAAGAGAACATTTCATCAGATTTGATGTTGTTTCACTTGATACTCAGTTTGGTGAGAGAAACCCAGTGCAAAAGATCATTTCTGTTCTTGAGAACCATTATTCTGTCCAGACTTGGGGTGTTTTTCAGTTTGTGTTTTGCTTCTGTTTTTGAAGTGTTACAGCATTGCCAACACAATTTTTGTAGCAATCCATCAAGTGAACAAGGTTTTTCTTGTATCCTTGAGAAGTGTTGATGGTTTGGCTGCTCTAAATTACTGTGAATTAGTTCTATCTTTGTGATGTTATTTCAGAGTATGGGCACTTCTTGCTTCTCTCAGTTCTGCTGTCATTGCTAGACTATGAACATAAAATTATGTGAAAAGCTAATGTCATCAAATTTTCAGTAGAACTAATTCTTCATGAAACATACCTGCAGATTGTTTCTTTTCCTTGTTGATCACTCTGAAATCCAGGATTAGTGTCTGTTTTGGAGACTTGTTCTTTTTGTTCTAGTTAATCAGTTTCAGTTGAGCAGAATATACAGAGTTTACTTTGTCCTGTCTCTACTACATCCGACCAGTGATTACATCATTGTACTTGTGTCTATTTTGTGTAAAGTCTGGTCTGCTAACCACTTCAAGGCTGATGTCATTGCAAATCTGTTGATATAAAAATTGCTTTACAGTGTGTGAGTTACTGCAGTAATTTTTGTTAAACCTTCAATCTGATTAAACATTGGTAACCTTGTAATTACTGTGCAACATTTAAAAACTGAGTATTGTTGTTAGTGTGTGCTGAAACTCTTTTCAGTATTGCTTAACTGATTTATTTGAATGAAGTTCTGCACTGGTTCTTGTCTGAAACAACTCTGTGCAGTCTGAAACTTTTTAGTTTCTAAAATTTTCAATTCAAACTTCATTGAAACTGAAAGTATTCCTATTGCAATTGTGATTGTGGTTAGAATTGGTATCTTGAGAATAGCTCTGAGTTGTGTAATTAAAAGTTTCAGCACAAGTCATGATAACTTTGTATTTTTGAGCTGTTTGTGGTTGAAATGAAACAGTAACACAAAATCTGAATCATCTTCAGTCTTCTTCACAGATTTCAGTTCCATTCAGAATATTCAACCTTTGTTGTATTTGTCATGTTTTGTGTTACTTCACTGTTCTGCTTGGTAGTATATGAACAATCCTGACTACTGATCACTTCAGTAATGTTGCTTATCCTAATCTGATTAAGCTGAACTGTTTATAGCTGGTGGGGGTTGTTTGCAATCACGCTTGATCAAGTTTCAAATTGCCTTGACCAGTTTTACTCGGTGTAAGATCCATGTTTAAATCTGAAAACTGAACATGACAAAAAGTGTTTGCTAAAAGTAGTTGTTCCTGTTGCAAGACTGTTTGGTGATTCATCAAAAGCAATCTAGATAAATCTTTTTAAGAATCATTGTTACTGATATTCATTCAGAACCTTTAACATTAAGTGAATATTTCAGTTCTGAGCTTTTCAAATAGCTTAAGTTAATTTCTTAATTCAATTCTGGATTTCTCTGAATCCTATCGATACTTCAAATACTGATACACTCTAGTGGGCAAATCAAGCTCCGAAATAGATCTGAATTTTTGGTAGACCATTTGTCGACAAAGAACTTCGGTACACCATACTCCGATTTGGACCTAAACTTTTATCTGAAGTTGAATTATGTTCTGAGTTTATACTGTTGATCTTAATTGTGCTTCTGTAGTGTTTAGAGGTGTATTGGGTGTTCTGAACAGGCCATCTATTTGCAAAAAATTGTTGAGACGCCTATTCACCCCCCTCTAGTCGCCAATCCGATCCCACATGTTATAAAAACAGTCTCTCAGATTGTAGTAGGGCGCATACACAACATGCTAAATATTTGGGAGAAATATGCAAGACCGAAGCAGCATTTAAATGGATTTCTATCCGGAGCATCCCATGAGCCGATAACTTGAGAGCAGACGTCTTGGCCAAAGCTGCAGCCAGAGTCCTAGACACCCCGGATGGGGCTTTTTATGAAGAACCTGCCTCCCCTTTAGTGCCACAACTCCCTCCTGCTGAGGCACTTTGCATACCAAGCACCGATTGGTGGAGCCCAATTATGGATTTATTGCAAGACGAAGCCAATTTGCCCGAAGTCCCAAAGATATCAACATTACAATTAAGGGTTCAGAACTATCATATTATCAACGGTATTTTATACAAGGCCGGAGTATGTTCTCCCTTTGAGGAGCCATGCTGAAGAGTATGGGCCTCATGGCTCCAGATGTGATGAGTCATTGTCAACGGAAGTCAAGAGGACACAAAGAGAGGAGAAAACCTCCTGTGTCTAGGCCGCTTGTGACTCAGGTACATGGGCAGCGAGCGACTGTCGGGCAGAGGGGCCGCGAAGTCAGGCTGGCCCAATCCGGGTACATGGGCTAGGAGCAGCAGAGGATGCACTGGGCTGTTGACTAGGATTGACTCAAGTACACGGGCGGCGAGCGATTGCCGGGCTGAGAGAGCTGCGGAATCGGGCCGGCCCAATCCGAGTACCTAATGCAAAGTCGGTGGACGCTTTGTCAGTTTCGGCGCAAAACTGACGATCGCTGATCTCTGATCTGACCGTTTTGAGGCGAAGCCATAGTCGCTACGAAAGCTCCACTTCAGGATAAGTCTTTTGTAATTAGGAGTTTACTATTTTGTCCTTAGGCCCACAGTCAGTCAGTCGAGTCTGTAAAACTATCCTAAGGGCATTTTGGTCTTTTCCATTTTATTTCAGCGTCTGTAAAACCCTAAGGGTCTTTTGGTATTTTTCCTAGGCTATTGGGCTGCCTATAAATAGGGCCCCAATCCCTAGGGTTAGGGATACCCTTTCTGAAATCACTTTCCTAATATAAAAAGATTGGGTCACTTTTTGTTCATCCTTCCCCTGGTGTCTTTCCTCACCGCCACCGCTGTTTCATCAAGCACACGCTAGGAGATCGCATTCCAGGTTTTAGTCTCTGTTTCATAGTCATCAGGTTTCGCAGTGTATTTTTTAATCGGTGCCTCGTTTTGCGTGACTATAGAGATCATCTGTGTGCGCGATGGTTTAGCTTGTGTTTTTTCTATACTCTGTGCATTGTGTGAAATTTATTCTTGGCACTGTTTCTGTTTGCGTAGTTGTTTAGCTTTTTTGTTCATTTGTTTGCTTGGGAAAGCAGCAGGATAGCCATCTAGCCTCTAGTGCCTATGGCATAGAGCAGCAGATTTTGTCTCATAGCTTTCGTGCACTAGCTCCTAGTTTCTTATAGCTGCAGGATTTTGTAGTAGGTGCACAATCCGGCTAGTCAATTTTTCCTGACAGTAGCTAGCCTCATAGATCGTTCCTGCTGTTTCAGCAGATGTTTTGTCAAATCGTTTGTGCAGCCTTGTGCATAGCTTCATCATCTAGCTCCTGTTTTACATGTTTTGTTGTAGCTGCAACAGTTTTGTTGCACGTTGTTTCACGCTCAGTATTAATCCGAAGGTCTTGCACGGCTTCGTTTGTGTTATCCGGTTTCTGGTAAACTTCGTCATTCGAAGTCTATTTTCGAAGTATTGGCTGGGTTCAGAGTATGTTTCGAAGTGTGCTGCAAACATGTTTGCAAAGCTTCGTTAATTAGGATTCTTCGATACTGTCTGGCTTCGGTCAGAGGACTTTGGTTCTGAGTTTGGTTGTTTCAAAGTCTGTTCATTCTTCGGCTCGATTGGGGTGCTTCGAAGCCGAAGTTCTTTTTGACTCAAGCACGGACAGACTTCGATCTGAGTTGCGTTAAAGGCTTCGAAGTCCCAACTTCTCTAGACTGTTGGTTTCGCTCGAAGTGTGCTGCTGAGTGTTTCTTTTTTCCTGGTGCCAGTCTTGTTGTGTGGGCCCCACTACAGTTGTTTGCTTTTCTAAAGGGTGTGGTTCGGAGTTTTTCATCAGTCCTCGGCTTCGGTACGATATTTTTGAAGCAGGCTCCGATAGTTACACACTTCGCTGAACTACTGCACGGACTTCAACAAATTTAGGCTTCGCACGTTCACATGTTTCAACAAGTATCTAACAGGAGACAACCTTGAACAGTAAGACTCCTCATTTTACCCTTGAAAGAGGGGGCTATGGGGATCACGAGGGTACCCTTGCGGCGGCGAGCAGTCGACGGAGTGAGGCCGGCGACGAGCGGGGGCGACGAAGGTGTTCGGTTCCTTGGCGGCGACGGCGATCCGGCGGGGTCCGGCATCGATGGAGGGGTGGCCGAGGTCGGGGACGTCATTGCGGTCACGTTGGTGGCGGAGGCGCGGACAGAGGCGGTCCGAGGCGACGGCGAGAGGTGGCCGGAGGCGAAACAGGAGGAATGCGCTAAAAGGCGAAGTGCGGGTGCTCTGCTTGGTCTGAGTGCTAATGGACGCGTGAACCGAATGCGGTGGAGGGCAGTGGTTTAAATAGGGGTACCAGTGGGGGTAGGGAGGGCGCAATTGACGGTGGCCGGGGATAAATGCGTTTTGACGCCGGTGAGCTCGGGTTGAACGCGGTTCATCGAACCTGGACGCGAATCGGCCGAGTTCAATAGGGGGAAACGGTCGGCGCGTTGAGGGGAATTCATTACCGGCGATGGATTAAAGGGAGGGGGTCGACGGGGGCGGATCCGAGGCGAGATTAGGGCTTCGGCCGGTGAGGGGGGGGATTTGGGGCGGATCTCGCGGGGACGACGGATCCGACAGGTGGGGGCCACCTGCCAGTGAGCGCGAATGAGTGAGGGAGGCGGCTGACGGGTGGGGCTGAGGCGTCGGGCGCGCGCGCGAGGGGAGGCATTCGGCGCCGACAGGTGGGACCAGGCTGTCAGCCTAAGGCGAGCGGGGTAGCGGGCTGGGCCGGCCGGTTGAGGGAGAAAGGGAGGGGAGAAGCCCATTACTGTTTCCAAGGTTTTCAGATTTAAAATAATTGCAGAAAATGGATTAAATATTTTTGGGTATTTCCAGAGTGGATAAAAATTTGTAAAAATTCTCAAAAATATGTTTTGGCCTTGGGAGTTTATACAAAAATTTTCAGCTCCTGGTTTGGTCATTAACTCTATGATGTAGTTCAAAAGGGTATAAAAGGGTATTGAAGTTATTTTTAGAAATATAAAATCCAGGAAATTGAATTAAATAATATTTTTATTGTTTGAAAAATTTGGGGTGTTACAAACCTATCCCCCTTACAAAGAATCTCATCCTCGAGATTGGAACGTTACTCGAATAACTCGGGGTATTGGGCTTTTAGTTCGTCTTCCTTTTCCCAAGTCGCTTCTTCGGCGGGATGGTTGTTCCACTGAACCTTGCAGAAGCGAACTACATGACTTCTGGTTACCCTTTCCTTGGTTTCCAAGATCTTTACGGGTTTCTCTATGTAGGTCAAGTCTTCCTGGACATTGAGCTGTTGAAGATCGGCTTGCTCGGTGGGTACGCGAAGGCACTTCTTCAACTGAGAGACATGGAAAACATCATGAACTCCTGCCAATGATGGAGGCAGCTCAAGTTGATATGCCACTTCTCCTTGTCATCAGAGGATCTGAAAAGGTCCGACGTAGCGGGGTGCTAGCTTGCCTTTCATGTTGAACCTTTGAGTGCCACGGAGGGGAGTGACTCGGAGATAGACATAATCGCCCTCCTCAAAGGCTAGGTCTCTCCGACGGTTGTCGGCATAGCTCTTCTGTCGGGATTGGGCTATCTTTAACCGGTCCCTTATGATCTTGACCTTCTCTTCAGCTTCTCTTAATAGATCGGTCCCAAACAGTTGTGACTCTCCGGGTTGATCCCAGAGCAACGGCGTTCTGCACTTACGTCCGTAGAGTGCTTCGAACGGGGACATTTGTAGGCTGGCTTGATAGTTGTTGTTGTAGGAGAACTCTGCATATGGTAAGTTCTTGTCCCACATTCTGCCAAAGTCTAGAGCGCAAGCTCTAAGCATATCTTCCAATATCTGGTTGACCCTTTCGGTTTGACCGTCGGTCTGCGGATTATAGGCGGTGCTAAAGTTCAGCCGGGTGCCGAGTTCCTCTTGAAGGTTCTTCCAGAACTTGGAGGTAAACTGACTCCCGTGGTCAGATACAATCTTCTTAGGAACTCCGTGAAGGCACACGATCCGGGTCATATACAACTCAGCCAACTTGGTGACGGTGTAAGTTGTCTTGACCGGAACGAAGTGAGCTACTTTGGTGAGTCGGTCAACGATCACCCAGATAGAATCATGACCAGCTTGGGTCCTGGGCAATCCCGTGATGAAGTCCATTCCTATCTCTTCCCACTTCCATTCGGGGACCTGGAGAGGTTGGAGAAGACCGGCAGGCCTTTGATGCTCTGCCTTGACTCGCCGGCATGTGTCGCACTTGGCCACATACTCAGCTATTTCCCTCTTCATGCTGACCCACCAATATTTTTCCTTCAGATCTTGATACATCTTTGTACTCCCGGGATGAATGGAGTATAGTGTATCGTGGGCCTCTTGAAGGATGAGAGTCTTCAATTTAGGTAGGTCGGGTACGCATATCCGGTTTCCGAACCAGATGGTACCATGCTCGTTCTCGAAAAATCCGGGGGCTTTACCCTTTCTCATGTTCTGCTGGATCTCCAAGATGTTCGGGTCTTCCTTCTGCTTTTCTCAGATCTGGTCTATCAAGACAGGCCGAGACTACAAGACAGCGAGGTACGATCGGGTGGTGATCCCTAAATTCAGCCTTTCCATCTCCTTGTAAAGTAAAGGAGCCTGGTCTTGGATCATGATGGCGTTGCAATACCCTTTTCGACTAAGGGCGTCTGCCACCACATTGGCCTTGCCTGGATGATAATGGATGCCCAATTCGTAATCCTTGATCAGTTCCAACCATCTCCTTTGCCTGAGATTCAGATCTGGTTGGGTGAATATGTACTTGAGGCTCTTGTGGTCGGTGAAGACCTCACACCGATTCCCTACAAGGTAATGTCTCCATATCTTCAAGGCATGAACCACGGCTGCTAATTCCAGGTCATGGGTCGGGTAGTTCAGCTCATGCGGTCTCAGTTGCTGGGAGGCGTAGGATATCACCTTCCCTTCTTGCATTAAGACGCATCCCAATCCTTGACGAGAGGCATCACAGTAGACGTGGAAGTCTTTCCGGATGTCTGGCAGAGTCAGAATAGGAGCTGACACTAGTTTCTTCTTGAGAGTCTGGAAGCTTTCCTCACAATCAGGGGTCCATTCAAATTTCACTTCCTTCTGTAGAAGTCTGGTCATAGGCTTGGCGATCTTTGAAAAATTCTCGATGAACCGGCGGTAGTATCCGGCCAATCCGAGAAAGCTCTGGATCTCGGTCACGATCGTGGGTTGCAGCCAGTTGGTTACTGCTTCCACGTTGGTTGGGTCTACTGCTATTCCTCCGGCAGATATGACATGGCTGAGGAACATCACCTCAGACGACCAAAATTCGCATTTGCTGTATTTGGCGTACAGTTGCTGCTCCCTTAGCTTTCCGAGGGTCATACGGAGGTGAGTCTCATGTTCTTCCGTGGTCTTGGAGTAAACGAGGATATCGTCGATGAATACCACGATGAACTTATCCAAGAACTCCATGAATACATTGTTCATCATGTTCATGAAAAAGGCTGGGGCATTCGTGAGTCCGAACGACATCACTGTATACTCGTAGAGTCCATAGCGGGAGGTGAAGGCAGTCTTGGGTATGTCTTCTTCTCTAATCCTCAATTGGTGATAACCTGACCTGAGGTCAATCTTGGAAAACACTGAGGATCCTTTTAGTTGATCGAACAGGTCGTCGATCCGAGGCAATGGGTACTTGTTCTTGATGGTTACGTCGTTCAAGGCTCTATAGTCCACGCACATCCTCTTGGTCTTGTCCTTCTTCATGGCAAATATGACCGGTGCACCCTAGGGTGAGGTACTTGGTCGAATGTACCCTTTCTACTCTAGGTCTTCGATGTTGCTCTTGACTTCGGCTAGTTCATTAGCGGCCATCCGGTACGGGCGCTTGGAGATTGGAGTGGTCCCGGGGACAAGTTCGATTCTGAATTCGATGTCCCGCTTGGAAGCCATTCCGGGTAGGTCTTCAGGGAAGAAGTCCGCGAACTCCTTGACTATGGGTACTTCTTCAAGAGCTATCGAGCGAAGGGATGCTTCGAGTGGTTTGCGACTGGTCATTCGAAAAGTGACGGCTGCGCCTTCAGGGTTGGTCACTGTAACGGACTTGTTGGCACAGTCGATCACTCCCTTGTGCTTCATCAACCAATCCATCCCTAGGATGAGGTCGAGTCCGGTGCATTTTATGAGGACTGGCTCGGCCCAAAATAATACTCCTTGAATCTCAATCTGAACCTTTGGGCTGTATAAGCGGGCTAAGGTACTATTGCCGGCGGTGGCAATCACCATGGGGATGGGTAGAGGGAGTATGTCCAGTTCGTTGGTTTTCACAAAATCTTCAGAGACGAAGGAGTGTGTTGCTCCAGAGTCAAATAATATTACGACTGGTACGGAATTCACAGTAAACGTACCGAGCATGACTTCAGGAGCCTCCTGAGCTTCCTCTGCACTGATGTGGTTGACGTGGGCACGAACCGCCTGGTTGGGTGCCGTGCCTTGGGGCTGCTTGGGGTGAGGACACTGGTGCGAAGTAGTGCCCTTCCTTGCGGCAGTTGAAGCAGACAACCGGCCTCCCTTGGCGATCCTTCAAGATCGGGGCCTTGGCGGCTGGTGTCGGCTGAGCGGCCGGAGCTGGTGGAGCGGGGCGAGGATGCCCGGCGTTGGATCCACCGGCGACATGAGGTGGCCTGTAGGCGGCCGAGGATGGTAGGCGGGTGCTGGTGGCGGAGGGACGAAGCGGGGCCTCTGAGAGTTCGCCTGTTGATGCTTGAAGGCGATCATCTTCCTCTTCTTGAGGTCCAACTTGTTTTGCTCAGTCTCTTGGATTAGCGCTTTGTTGACTAGCCGTTGGAAGTCGGCGTAGTCGGTGGCGACGAGCTGGATGGACAGCTCATCCTTGAGTCCCCGGAGGAACTTGGCTTGGCGGAGGGCGTCGGTGCGCACTTCTTCCGGCGCGTAGCGGGCGAGGCGATTGAACTCATGGAGGTACTCCATGACGGTCTGGTTGCCTTGATGCAGGTCGCGGAACTCCTGCTGTTTCACCGCGATGACACCGGCGGGGACGTGGGCGGCACGAAAGGCGATGGTGAACTCCGCCCAAGTCACCACGTGGTCCTCTGGCTGGGACTCACGATAATTGTCCCACCATTCAGCGGCGGGACCCTGGAGCTGATGAGTGGCGAAGGCCACTCGCTCCCGGTCAGTGCAGGGGAGGAGGTCAAGCTTCTTTCCGATGGTACGAAGCCAATCTCCGGCCTCCATCGGGTTGGTGGTGCTTGAGAAGATGGGCGGGCGAACGCGCAGAAACTCCAAGAGTTGTGGAGCTGGTGCGGGTGCTGGTGCGCGAGGGGCAGGTTCCCCATTCTACAGTCGGTCCAACTGAGCTTGTTGGTGCTGCATCTGTGTGAGGAGGGCAGTGATCAGTTGGTTTTGATTCGCCATCATCTCCGCCTAGGGTAAGGTGGTTGGCGGATGGTGACCCAGACTGACGCGGGCTCGTTGCACCCCAGTTGGGTACAACACCTTCGGGCGCATCGCGGCTTCCTCCTACTCCGCTGTTGGAGTCGGTGTTCTGGTGGTCGGCCATCTTCTGAATATACGATGTTATAAGGCAAAAAGATGACAACACAATTAATGAGAATAGCTCTTAAAACTCATGCATACAAATCAGGTGGTAAAAATGTTCATTACAATCAAGCTCTTATTCTACCCACAACACACCCGTTGTGGATAGCACACATACAAAGATCATTTTATTAAACTTTTGCGGCCTCTAACGTCTACTCACCACCGGAGGCGGTCTCCGTACTCTCGGAACCACGAGTACGCGGCTCTAGAGGGATGGTGGACTCGAGAAAGTTCTCGATGATGGAGTCGGAGACGAGGCCGGGGCGCGGTGCAGGGGCGCTGGTGGAGGGTCTGGCGGGAGAGGGGCGTGGCGGGATCCTCTTGGGGCGAGGGAGGGGCTCACGGATGGGCTTCTTCCTCGGAAGAAGAGGAACCATCTCCGCAATATCCTTCTGCAGCTGCATGATCTTGCGCTGCAGCTCGCCGTTCTGTTGGATCAAGTTCTTCGTTTCTTCACGAAGGAACTCAACCGCCTCATGGTGCTCGTCGGCGTCGAGCACCGCCTCAGTATGGAGATCGTCCATAGCCTGTAGAAGACGTGACTGCTGGGCCATGACCGGATCACGCACGGAGTGAACTCCGAGGTAGATGCTACGGTGGGCACCGGGAGTACACTTCGGCACAAGCCGGAAGGACGAGTTCTGAAGATGATCATCGTAGATCATCCTCAGCTCCATGAGGGCCTGGAGAGCGACTCGTTGGCATGCGACGTCGAAAGTCGGGCCTCCAAGTGCAGTGGTGTAGGGCGGCAGGTGTTCTCTGGAGCCGTGGACGGTGAGGGAGACGTCACAAGGTCCGGCGAACTCGTCGGGGTACACTCCTTGAAATTCGGGCTCGAAGAGGAACCCGAGGAAGGTGAGCATCATACAGAGCTCCCGGACGAAGCCCTCGTAGTGGCGGCAGTAGCTGTGGACTTGGTAGACAGGCATCTACAAAACAGCAAGTTGAATAAAAGTGAGGACAGGAACAAAATTTATAAAGTAGGTTTTCGAGAAATAATTTCCTGTGGCTAATGGCTAGGCGGGTCTGTTTGGCTTCCTACAGTCAAGTCGGCTCTGATACCATCTTGTGGCGCCCCGATTTAACAAATCGAGACATTATTGAATTTCCATAGAAAAACAATAATACAAGAGGTTCATCATGCGACAACGTACATACGACAATATCCATGGTGCGCAGACCATATTTATTACATCAAAGTTTTGGTAAAAACAGTAATAAAGATAATTAAAAATCGGCATGACGAACATCTCCTTCAGGATCTTTCTTCTCGACTGGGTCGCTACTCCAGACCGTCTTCATAGTAAGCATCCTCTGTGGGGTCCAACGGGTATGAGTACAAAAAGTACTCAACAAGCCACCACAAATGCAAGTAATAATGCAGGATAATAAACAAAGAAGGGTAATGGCTAACATTGCAGAAAAGTACATTTTTCAGTTATTGCATTTAGTGTAGTCAATTTTAATCATGCGAAAAGTAAACATGAACAATATTAATATCATCTAACTCGAGGAGTACATTTTACCTCCTCGCACAACAGTCCTTACATGTCAACCACATGCACATACATATTCAAAGTAAACTAACTGTAGGATATCACGCAACCCGCCCTTACACGTGGGCTCAGCTTTTTAAAAAGATTTAAGACTCTGATCAGAGATGTACTACTGTACCCACAAGGCACGCACTCATCCCAAACGAGATGACCCATACCACGGGAACTCGTGCCAAAACCTCGGCATGAAATGCTCCAAGCGATAACCACCTGCTCTAGGTTTCGCCGGCGCGCCGGGCCGCATCCCGGCTAACATCACACCCCCTTTTGCGCCACATTGGTACAAGTCACCCGCAGGTGCTACTTGACCCATCTCCAAATGATGGCCTCAGTTTGGAGCAATCCATACCTTAGTTAGGACTTACCCACTAGACTTGTGGTTAGTACGGAAGTGTATTGCAACGGATCCCTCAGACCGGTCCTTATAGTGCCCCGGGTGCTACCGACCAATGCCCTAGCTTGCACCCGGAACCCACCATGCATTCACTCACAACCACAACTCCAACACCGACAGAATTCCATAGATAAGAAACAATGGGGATCATATAGTAGAACCATGTACTACGACTCATTTTTATCCTATAGCGATCATGTCGATACATTGGACACTAGCTAATAACATTTATCATATGGTGACAAGGAGTTTAGGCTAGAGAGCATGGCTTGGGTTGCACATCAAGGTCGGGGGATCCTAAATAAATATATTGTAAGGGTTCATTCAACTAATGCATATATAACATATGTGTTTTAGCGATAGTTTAATCAAACATGGGTTCAATATGCTCAAAAGATTTGTTTGGTGACTTGCCTTGTTCAGCAAAAGGCGAGGGAGGGACTTCCGGGAAGTATTCCGGCTCCTCGGTGGCGTCGTAGTCTTTTCAATATAATAAAGTAAAATAAAATAAACACAACATTCAATCAATCAATATAATGTTACATGGTAAGCATATAGGTCCAAGTTGGTTTGATTAAAAATAAAATAAATTTAATTGTTAAGGTTCTGAGATTTATTTCATAATGAATTTTAAAGGAATTAAAATGAAAAGTTGTCCTTTTTAGAGAGGGGTGTTTAAATGTGAATAGTGTCATATTAAATTTCCTAATAAATTTTTAAATGGAAAGTTCATGTTAATTTAATGGTTTTCAGTACATGGACAGAAAGGAATAAATATAAATTTTTCTGAAGTTTAAATATTTGAATTTGCATTTTAACCCTAAAGGCATTTGAATATTCATTTGGATAAACATGAAATGTCCAAAGTAAACCTACTGTTTTTATTGCATGAACATGTAGAGAATAATATTATGGATTTTCTGAAATTGGAATACAATTTTTAGAGTTCAAATGCGCCAGATATGAATTTTACAAGTTTTAAACCTTTTCTGGAATTTATTTTCAAATTTAAATCCCCTCGGGTCCACGGTGAGCCAGGCCCATGGTGAACCCGCGCACTGTGCGCGTGCGCCGGATCGAGATCCGCCGTTGGATCGTGATCGGGCGGACACGGGCGAGGCGGGGGAGTTAAAATGATGTGGACGGCTGAGATTAAAACGTTTGAACCGGTACGCGATGGACGCTCCAGATTAAACGTGGGTTTTTAAAACTAACGGACGCGCGAGATTAAAACATACCCCTTCGCTCAGATCCGACGGCGCAGATTAAATTGCACATGGGATTTAATCGGTACCATTAGATCCAGATCGCACGGCCAGGATCAGATCCGACACGGCACGGGTACTCGACCCGTGCCGGTCATCTTCTCCGGCGACGGCGAGCGGGCCAGCGGCCACGACGGGCGACGGCGGTCGGGTCTAAGGCCAAAAATGGAAAGAGGGGGCTACGGGGATCACGAGGGTACCGTTGCGGCGGTGAGCGGTCGACGCAGCGAGGCCGGCGACGAGCGGGGCGGCGAAGGTGTTCGGTTCCTTGGCGGCGACGGCGATCCAGTGGGGTCCGGCGTCGATGGAGGGGTGGCCGAGGTCGGGGACGTCCTTGCGGTCACGTTGGTGGCGGAGGCGCGGACAGAGGCGGTCCAAGGCGACGGCGAGAGTTGGCCGGAGGCGAAACAGGAGGAATGCGCTAAAAGGCGAAGTGCGGGCGCTCTGCTTGGTCTGAGTGCTAATGGACGCGTGAACCGAATGCGGTGGAGGGCAGTGGTTTAAATAGGGGTACCGGCGGGGGCAGGGAGGGCGCAATTGACGGTGGCCGGGGATAAATTCGTTTTGACGCCGGCGAGCTCGGGTTGAACGCGGTTCATCGAACCTGGACGCAAATCGGCCGAGTTTAATAGGGGGAAACGGTCGGCGCGTTTAGGGGAATTCATTGCCAGCGATGGATTAAAGGGAGGGGGTCGGCGGGGGCGGATTCGAGGCGAGATTAGGGCTTCGGCCGGCGAGGGAGGGGGGATTTAGGGGCAGATCTCGCGGGGACGACGGATCCGACAGGTGGGGGCCACCTGCCAGTGAGCGCGAACGAGTGAGGGAGGCGGCTGACGGGTGGGGCTGTGGCATCGGGCGCGCGCGCGAGGGGAGGCATTCGGCGCCGACAGGTGGGACCAGGCTGTCAGCCTAAGGCGAGCGGGGTAGCGGGCTGGGCCGGCCGGTAGAGGGAGAAAGGGAGGGGAGAAGCCCATTACTGTTTCCAAGGTTTTCAGATTTAAAATAATTGCAGAAAATGGATTAAATATTTTGGGGTATTTCCATAGTGGATAAAAATTTGTAAAATTTCTCAAAAATATGTTTTGGCCTTGGGAGTTTATACAAAAATTTTCAGCTCCTGGTTTGGTCATTAACTCTATGATGTAGTTCAAAAGGGTATTGAAGGTATTTTCAGAAATATAAAATCCAGGAAATTGAATTAAATAATATTTTTATTGTTTGAAAAATTTGGGGTGTTACAATTGCCCAAGCTTAAGATAGAGAAGAATCTAGTTTGTCATCCCTGTCGTCACGGGAAAATGGTTGCCGCTTCTCACTCACCTGTGACTCAGGTGATGACTTCGTACCCCGGAGATCTGTTACACATGGACATTGTTGGTCCAGCTCGGGTACGCTCAGTCAGTGGGAAGTGGTACGCACTTGTTATCATTGATGATTTTTCTCGATTCTTGTGGGTTTTCTTCTTGGAGTCTAAGGATGAGACTTTTCATTTTGTTCATGACCTGTTTTTGAAGCTGAACAATGAGAACAATGGTCGGATGCGAGCGATTCGCTCTGATAAGGGCTATGAGTTCAAGAACTCTCAGTTCGTCAGCTTCTGTAGTGATTAGGGTCTTGATCATCAGTTTTCTGCTCCTTACACTCCCCCACAGAACGGCGTTGTGGAATGAAACAATCGCACGCTAGTCGAGATGGCTAGGACGATGCTCGATGAGCACAAGACTCCTACGCGCTTTTGGGCTGAAGCCATGAACACGGCTTGCTATCTAGCCAACCGCATTTTTCTTAGAGCTTACCTAGGTAAGACTTCATATGAGTTGCGGTTTGGCAGACAACCCAAGGTGAGCCACTTGCGAGCGTTTGGATGCAAGTGCTTTGTGCTCAAGATAGGAGGGCATTTGGACAAATTTGAGTCTCGTTGCTGGGATGGAGTCTTTCTTGGTTATGCTTTGCGTTCTCGAGGCTTTCGTGTTTGGAACCTCGACTCCCAGCAGCTTGTCGAGACTTGCGAGGTTTCTTTTGATGAGTCCTTGCCTTCTTTGACTCCTTCTTTTGAGTTTTATGGAGATGGTGAGCTCGGAGATTCCATCTTTGAGGAAGATGATGATGCTCCAGCTGCTGATGAGGGTGGGCCTTCTGCACAGCGTGCAGACCCCACACCTTCTGAGACTTCGACTAAGGATGAGGACGGACCTCTGATCACTTCTTCCACTTCGATCGAACCCCCTCAGTCGAGTCCAGATGTGCCAGCTGCTGACTCCGGTGAGGTGACTTCAGACCACTAGGGATCCTGAGAAGTTCAGCGTGATCACCCCTTAGAGCTCATCATCGGTGATCTTTCCAAGAGAACTTTGCGCTCTTCTGTTGACTCTCTTGCTGTGTTTGCTGAATCTGCTTTTGTTGCATCTTTTGAGCCCAGAGACGTGTATCATGCTCTTTCTGATTCGAATTGGATTACTTCCATGCAAGAAGAGCTTGAGAATTTTGTCTGCAATCGGGTTTGGACTCTAGTTGAGCAGCCACCCGGATGCAACCCCATAGGCACCAAGTGGGTGTTCAAAAACAGGCAAGGTGAAGATGGGGTTGTGGTGCGCAACAAAGCTCGACTAGTTGCCGAGGGTTTTTGCCAGAAAGAGGGTATTGATTTTGTAGAGACTTTTGCCCCTATTGCCCGTCTTGAGTCCATTCGGATTCTTTTAGGTTTTGCCGTTTCGAAGGGTTTTAAGCTTTTTCAAATGGATGTCAAGAGTGCTTTTCTGAATGGGTACATAGAGGAAGAGGTCTATGTTAGGCAGCCCCCGGTTTTGAAAACACTAAGTTTCCTCGACATGTTTTTAAGCTGCAAAAAGCTTTATACGGTCTGAAGCAAGCCCCCAGGGCTTGGTATGACCGGTTGAAGCAGTTTTTGTTGGGGAAGGGCTTTGTGATGGGTTCTGTGGATAAAACTCTTTTCTTGCTCAGAGATGCATCAAATTTCTTGGTAGCTCAGATATACGTGGACAATATTATTTTTGATGGTACTACTGATGCTCTGGTGTCCAAGTTTTCTGAGCAGATGCACAGTGAGTTTGAGATGAGCCTCATGGGTGAGCTCAAGTATTTCCTAGGGCTCCAGATCAAGCAGACCAAGGACGGAACCTTTATCCACCAGAGTAAGTGTACATGGGACATGTTGAAGAAGTTCGACTTTGGTGGAGAGCTAAAGCCTCAGATGACCCCAATGGGTACATCTAGGGGCCTGGACAAGGACGAGGGCGGCGTCAAGGTCAATGAGAGAGAGTTTCGAGGGATGATCGGTTCGCTGCTGTACTTGACGGCGACGAGGCCAGGCATACAGTTTGTCGTAGGACTGTGTGCGCACTTCCAGTCTTCACCACGCGCGACTCATCGGCAGGCTGTCAAGCGCATTTTCAGGTATCTTACCTATGCGCCCGATCTAGTTCTTTATTACTCGGCATCATCATCTCTTGATTTATCTGGTTTTTCGGACGCTGACTTTGGTGGGTGCCGGTTGGATCGCAAGTCGACTTTCGGTACTTGCCAGTTTCTTAGTTCTTCTCTTGTCTCTTGGTCTTCTCAAAAGCAGTCTGGAGTTGCACTTTCGACCACTGAGGCTGAGTATGTAGCTGCTGCTAGCTGCCGCTCATAGTTGGTTTGGATGATTTCCACTTTGCGAGACTTTGGGTTATTCTTTCCTACCAGAGTTCCTCTATTTTGTGATAGCACCAGTGCAATTAGTGTAGGGAAAAACCCTTGTCTCCATTCAAAAACCAAACACATTGATGTGTGCTTTCACTTTCAGAGGGATCAATATGAGAAAGATGTCATTAACCTTGTTCATGTTGATACCCATCATCAATTGGCTAACATTTTCACCAAACCCCTAGATCATTCTACTTTTGAGCGTTTGGGAGGGGATTTCGGTGTTGTGTATCCTTTTTAGGATATTTTGAGTCAATTTTCTTTCTTCTTTACTCTTTTCTTGAGTCTTTTTGTGTGTGTTCATATCATGCATATTCACATATCACACTTTGAGCTTGCTTCTGTTATATGATTGAATTGCTTTACTTATTCTAGATGGTACATGCTTTTGATTACTTGTCGATGATCATGCTTTGCTTCAGTTCACTTGATATGTCTGATATCTGTCGTATGCATGGCTTTTATGCTTTAAAATTGAAAAATGATCACCATTGCTTCTGGTAACTAGAATGTGTAGGTTGAATGCTTTTGCTATCTGTTACATGCCTTGTAGCTAGATCCTTACTTAGATGCAGATATGCAACTTGGTCATCTATATGCTTTAACATGGAAAATGTGCTCTAAAAATGATGAAAAATCAGAAAAATGAAAATTCCATGCCTTTTTGTGCTTGAGTTGAAAAGATCCAGGTGGGTTTGCTTTCTAGCATTGCATTGTTCTGGACTGCTTACCATAGCACTTTGGTATGAACTAGGATAGTGTAGTGTATTTCAAGACCAATGTCTTAAGTTTCTGATGGTCCAGTTCTGGCCTAGGCTTGACTTGGTCTGTTAGCATAAGGTTTGACATGCAAATAACCCCTAGCAAAAATGAAAAAGGAAAAATAAAAAGCCTAAAAATTAAAATGATAACAAGTTTGCTGAAACACTCAGTTTTGGACAATGCTTATGTTGGTAGATATCAGTTAGCTTTTGCATCTCATGCTTTGCCTTGCTTGTCAACTAGAAAATGTGGTGATCTTTTGTTTGCAAAAATTGAAAAATGTGTGATAATGACTTTCTTTAGACATCACCTGTTGCACTGATCATGCCATGTGTCTTAGACAGTATGTCTTTTGCTATACCTGCTAGATGTTGTAATTGCAGTCAATCATATCTTAGAAGCATGCTTTCGTCACTCCACCTGCACCCCAGTTGCATTCATTGCATATTTTGAGGGGAGTTTCATTTCAGGGGGAGTCTGTGTCTCTTTAGAGTGCATTTAGTCTCACTTGATGAGTCGAATTGTCAACAAGGGGGAGAAATTTTTGGAAAAGAGTTTAAGGGGGAGTTTTGGCTTTCTTTGGGATTTGTTTCAGGTGGAGTTTTTGTCCTGTGTTGGACCGGAAACGGCGACCAGAGGGGGGGGTGAATGGGAGCTTTTAAAATTTCTGACTAAAAATAGTCTTCTATTTTAATTCTGTCTTCTGTGGAACAGGCTTCGAACACACCTTTCAAAGTTATGGTTCGAAGGTATTTCTCAGCTCCGAACACAGGCTTCACACAGGGGCAAAAGTTCGAAGCCAAGAAGACTTCGCTCCACACACAACCCCAAAAACTCAACTCTGCTAAGTCAGTGCAGGCTACGCACACAGGGTGCCTTCGAGCAGACTTCGCAATTCACCCTTCGCAAGAGCGGACTTCCCTCGGTGGACTTCAACCAAGTACTTAGTAACAACAACTAGTGCTGGGCTTCCTACTTCGAAGGTCTAAACGCACACAAAACAGACTTCGCTAAGGGCTTCGCAACGGGAAGAAAAACTGGCTTCGATCAGTGCTTCGCTAGTAATCAGAGAGGTCCTGCCTCTAGTTACACAGAGCGAACATACACTAAAAAACACACTTCGATCAAAAACAAGCCTCGCTCAAATAGGCTTCGCACAGACTCAGCACAAAAGAAGTCACACTAAAGATCGAAGCATGTAGCGAGGTGTGCATACAAGCTCAAGCAGTGAAACGAACACTACGACAAGGCTTCAGTGCTTGAACAGGGAACTCAAAAATTGAACTCATAGGATGAATACAAGGTTTGAGAGGCTAGTACAGGAGCTCAACAATGAATTCTCAAAGAGTTAATGTGACCTGACTGGCCTCTACTATTTATAGGCACTATTCAGTCCTGTGAAATGACTACTTTACCCCTAGGGTTTACACCGGTTTTGTCTCATCAGAACAGGAGGGTACAACATGTAGTCTACTTTATTTGGAGGCTTCTTTTGTCAGCTTCGCAGAGGGGACAGTACCAGCTTTTGTAGAGCACACACTGTCAGCGTTTGCAGCTTTGGACGCTTCTGAAGCCCCCCTTCGCACGCGAAGGGTGCGGTAGCTTCGGTGAGAAGCCTTGAGCCTAACGGCCTTCGCTTCACCGAAGTCAGCCTTCGATACAGTGACGGTTTTGAGCCGAAGCCGTCAAAGCCCTTGGGCCTTCGCACCAACACCTTCGGAGTGGACCACCACGGCTTCACAGCTTCTCCCAGCTCGAACTCCGTCAGTCCGTGTACAGAAGCCATGCATGGCCGAAGGTACCTCAAGTCAACCTTACTCCGAAGCCCCACCTTCGGAGTACCACCCTTCGAAGTCCCTCCTTCGTCCAAGGCCTTCGCATGAAGCATTCCATGAGCACTTCGTCGCAGTGTCTCTCCCCGAGCACACTCCTCGACGATCCTCACCCGGACCATGCCTTCGATGCACCTCGACTTCTGAGACCTTCGTCAGCTAAACCTTCGAGTGTCTCCCTCCGGAGCACACTTCGAACACCTTGCCTCATTGCTGAGGACTTGGTCCACCAAACTCCAAAGTTACTCCAGTCGGAGTACCCTTCGAAGTGCCTCGCCTCCGATGACTTCCTCTCGGAGTACCTTCATCCGGAGCCACGCTCCGCACTTACTGCCTTCTCCTGGCGCACCTCGACCCGAGGTCCGACCTCGACCCCTTCGCAGCCTTCATGACAGAGCTCCCTGCTCCCCTGGCATCAAGCCTCCCGCTTGACCCAGGTTCACCTGCTACGAACCGTCTGTCGCCTCCGAAGTCACATGTGCACCACAAACAAGCAGACAAGTGTATCTAGTATTCCGGAGACCTCTCCAGGTAACAACCTTCGGCATACACTCCGGTGTACCGCCCAAAGTACCGAGACCTTCGGTACAACCCAGTGCTCGTGTACTGTTGGACCCCTCCGGCAGGCACACTCCGCTGCAACAGCTGCAGCAACCAGAGCCACTAACCCCTTCTGTGAAACCACCTCCGAATCAGAGGGTAAATCTGTCAATCACTCATCACAGACTCCGAAAACAACCCTTGGTTTCTCAATCTCCCCCTTGATGAGTGCATTGACAACCAAATTCAAGTTCAAGAAAATTTGAAAAAGTTCAGCACACAAGTGACCATAAAAACTCAGAAACGAGCCAAATCATGTCACTTGATAAAAGAATTTTCCTCCCCCTTTTCAAAAGAGTAGGCAAATCTCCCCTTTGCAAGATAAAAACTCTCCCTGAGTTATTTTACCTCCTTGTTGCGGAGAACTCAAAAATTTCTCCCCCTTTGGCAATGCAAGCATCAAGGAGCATTCAAAAGATGCAAAGCTTCGAAAGGAGCAGAATTGCAAAGACATATAGAGCAAAAATATGCCAACATTAATACCAATTTTTCATGTGCTCAGCTCAATTTAACATTCTCTAAAAACATGATGACAACATGTGATTTTATCATTTTGAAATAAAAGCATCACCACTTAATCAAGATAACTAGATAAGTAAAAGCAGGGGCTGCACAAAGCTAGTCAATTTCTACTATAGACAGACAAGTCCAGTTCAAGTGGAGCAGTGAAAAGCAAACTTGATGATTAATGAATTTTTCTTTTTCATAATGCCAGGGGTTATTTGTTTGTCTACCTTATACTTTCCAACCAAGCCAAGCCTAGGCATGAAATCCATCAGAAGCTTAAGGCGGTGATTTTGGCATACACTACACTATCCCAGTTCAGACCAATGTGCAATGGTAAGCAGTCTAGAATAGGATAGTGCGACAAACAAACCCACTTGGATCTTTTCGCTTTGAAGCGTGCAAATCATGGATTTTTGGAATTTGAATTTAAGTGAACGAATTGTTTAGCACTTTATGAATATCCATGAGTAAGTAACACAATTTTTCAAGTTGCAATGTTTAGCATCCACAGAAAAGGAGTCTTGCTATCAAGAAGATAAAAGATAGCTAAAGCAGTCCCGCCTAAACATGCTAGATTCAACACTAAGCAGTGAGCATGATTTGATTTTGGAAAGAAACACCATGCACAAAATGTCCAGACATATTAAAAGGAGCTGAGCTGTCATGATTACATGAATTAAAATTAGGCATATAAGTGCAAGATATGTAAATGCAATTTCACACACAGTGAGCATATGCAAGTCAATCAAAAACCGCTCCCCCTCACAAAATGCCGTAAGGGTGACAAACACCAAGTTCCCCACGCAAGTAGGCAAAACGAGTAGCATCGAGGGTTTTGTGAAAATATCGGCTAGCTGGTGTTGGGTATCAACATATTGAAGTTCAATATCACCCTTCTCATTATGATCTCTGAGAAAATGATATCGCACATCAATGTGTTTGGTTCTGGAATGTTGAACCGGGTTGTTTGCAATACAAATAGCGCTGGTGTTATCACAGAAAAGTGGACACTCTTATAATCTAACCCGAAATCCCGCAAAGTGGAAACCATCCACAAAATCTGAGAGCAACAGCTAGCTGCAGCAACATATTCGGCCTCAGCCGTCGATTGCGCAACACTAGATTGTTTGCGGGAAGACCAGCAAACCAGAGAAGTACCCAGAAAATGACAAGTACCAGAGGTACTTTTCCTATCAATCCTACACCCAGCAAAGTCCGCATCGGAATATCCTCGAAGACACAAAGAGGAAGACACTGAATACCAAATGTCGAATTCGAGGGTATGTTTGAGATACCTGAGAATGCGTTTTACCGCTTGGCGTTGCGAAGCTTGTGGTGAAGCCTGAAAACGAGCGCACAGACATACTGCGAAATGTATGTCCGGCCTCGTAGCAGTCAAGTAGAGGAGGGAGCAGATCATGCTTCGGAACTCCTTATGATCTACGGCTTCTCCATCCTCGTCAGGATCCAATGCTACAGATGTAGACATTGGAGTGGCAAGAGGCTTCGCATCAGCCATGTCGAACTTCTTGAGCAGGTCCTTGGTGTACTTCGTCTGGTGGACGAAGGTACCCTGTTTGCTTTGCTTGATTTGCAAACCAAGGAAAAATGTGAGTTCGCCCATCATGGACATCTTGAACTCCCTGCTCATGGCATCTGCAAACTCGGCAACCAAAGCATGAGAAGAGCCACCAAAGATGATATCATCCACATAAATCTGCACTAGAAGGAAACCTTTGCCATGCTTGAGAGTGAACAGGGTTTTATCAACAGATCCCATCAAATAACCCCGCTCAAGCAGAAAAGACTTAAGTCTATCATACCATGCCCGAGGGGCCTGCTTGAGTCCATAAAGAGCCTTATGAAGTTTAAGGACTTTATGTGGGTATTTGGGGTTTTCAAAACCAGGGGGTTGTTTTACATAAACATCTTCGCCTATGAAGCCATTAAGAAAAGCACTTTTAACATCCATTTGATAGAGTTTGAAACTACGGGATGTCGCAAATGCAAGTAAAATCCTAATGGCCTCAAGACGAGCAACAGGTGCAAAAGTTTCAGTAAAATCAATCCCTTCTAATTGAGAATAACCCTGAGCTACAAGTCTAGCCTTGTTTCTAACTACAGTCCCATCCTCCCCTTGTTTGTTTTTGAAAATCCATTTTGTTCCAATGAAATGAACATTTGGTGGAGGATCAACTAAAGTCCAGACTTGGTTTCTCTCAAAATTTTCAAGTTCGTCATGCATGGCATTGATCCAACTAGAATCAGAAAGTGCATGACTAACATCTAATGGTTCGAAAGAAGCAACAAAAGCAGAATCAATGAAAATGAGCATGAGAACGTGTTACCCTTTGATCAAGCTCACCAATGATCTGCTCTGGAGGATGCATCCTTTGAACGTGATGTGGAGCCTCATGGCGAGATGCAGTCTCCCCCTCAACTTGTGCGTTGGAGTGGTCCAAGATGACCGATGTCGAGGTAGTTGCTTCGGGACCTTGTGCCGAAGTAGTCGAAGCGGGGTCGGCTTCGGGGGTTGATGTCGAGGGTAGTAGGGGTTCATCCTTGAATTCTCTGGGATCTTCTTCTTCGAAGATGGTCTGTTCCATGTCGTGTTCATTTGCCTGTTCAAGAGCAGAACTAACAGAGGGGGTCGATTCATCAAAAGTCACATCACATGACTCGATGACAGTGTTAGTTTCCAAATTATAAACACGATAAGAATGACCATGTGTGGTGTAACCCAAAAAGATCCCGTCAGAAGAGCGCGACTCAAATTTATCCAAATTACCACGTTTTAGGATAAAGCAACGACAGCCAAAAATTCGAAGATGAGTAACCTTGGGCTGTCTCCCAAAACGTAGCTCATAAGATGTTAAATTCAAAATTGAGCGCAAGAAGATTCGGTTTGAGATGTAACAAGCAGTGTTCATGGCCTCAGCCCAGAATTTTCTAGGAGTCCTATGCTCATCGAGCATCGTCCTAGCCATCTCAACCAAAGTGCGGTTCTTTCTCTCAACAACACCGTTCTGTTGAGGAACCCGCGGAGCAGAGAATTGATGTTCTATGCCATGCTCCAAGCAAAAGTCAACAAAGAGACTGTTCTTGAACTCAGTGCCATTATCACTTCGAATGAATTTCAATGCACTAGGGAGTTCAGTGAAAAGTCTCAAAGCCAAGCTCCGAAAGTGTGAAAACACTTCATCCTTGCTGGCAAGAAAGAAGACCTAAGAGTAGCGAGAGAAATCGTCGACAATGACTAATACATACCACTTGCCGCCTAAAGAACTAACCCGAGAAGGACCTACAGTGTCCATGTGGAGAAGTTCTCCAGGTTGTTCAGTCATCACTATAGTGACTGGCGAATGCAAAGCGGCAATCATTTTTCCATGACGACAAGGAGCGCAAACTAAATTCTTCTCAAACTTGAGCTTGGGCAATCCTCGGATCAGACCTAGGGCGCTCAGACGAGCGAGCAACTCAAAGCTCATATGCTCTAGTCTCCTATGCCACTTCTAAAGCTTAGAAGTCGAATGTGCAACAAGACAATGAGAAGAACCAGAAGACTCAGAGAAATCAGCTTCAAAAACTCTCCCAGCTCTTAAGATCTTACACACCACAACGCCATTAGAATTGAGTACTTGCGAAGTATCGCGATGAAATCGCACTTCGAAGCCCTCATCAAGCAACTGAGATACTGAAAGCAAATTGTATCCCAGGTTCTCAACCAAAGCAACATCTTTGAGAGTGAAATTCGAGTTGATTCTTACCACACCTTTACCTTTCACTCTACTCCTTCGATTGTTGCCGAAGGTGATATGTTCCCTTTGCTTGGTTGTGGTGGGGCTGGAGAACCATGATGCATCTCCGGTCATACAGCGCAAACAACCGGAGTCCATGATCCACGTGCCCTCCAAGCCTCGGTGTGTCGCCTACACATGATAAGAAAATATCGATCGCTCAGTGCTGGGGTGAGTGAAAATATGACGAGGCATCTAGCACTGAGTGAAACGAGTAGTAGGCACAGTAAAAGTAGACTGTCTACGCACAGGAAAATCAGAATGATGCAAAGTGCGAGGTCTACCTATATGCAGTGATCCAAAAGCATGGCGAGGTCTCCTACTCTGACGAGGTACAAAGCTACTCGCCCAGGGTCTACCACCATATGGAACATGGAGAACACCTCGAGGAGCAAAACCTCTCCGAGAAGCACGAGGAGCCTCGAAAATAGGACGAGAGTAAAACTCAGACTCATGCATATCTAAAGATGGGTAATGCATGTCCTGGAAACTCATCGCCTGAAAGCGTCGCTCTTGGTTGATGCGATGAAAACAGAACCCAACCAAGTTACTCGCCCGCTGATAGTAGGAACAATGATAAACTCTCCTAGGGGCACTCTCATGGGTCATAGGAGCAACTCTCACAAGCTCCTTGGGCTTCTGCTGAGTGGTTTTCTTGGGAGGGACTTTCTTGGCAGGAGGAGTGGTTTTCTTTGGAGTCTGGGTAGGCTTTTTGGCTGATGGAGTGTCTAACAGAGCTCTCTCTTTCTCTAAGGTAGTGGGTGAGGTAAAAACAGTTTTGTTCTTACTGTCTGAAGGAATCCTCTCAAAACCCAAACCTAGAGCTACCCCTGCTCTGTCAGCACACATCTTGGTTTTGGCCAAGAGCAGGTCCATCCTACTCTTTCCCTTAGTGCATTTGTTAACCACAGAAAGAAGGTACTCATTCTCAGTCATAAGGTTCTCAGCTCGCTCTCTAACAGTGCCTAGCTGGTCCTTAAGGGTTATGCAAGTGTCACAAACAGGTTGCACATCCTTAGAACTACCGGCCCTCTCCAATTTAGCCTCTAAGTCATGAACATGCTTATCACGTAAATCAATGCTCTCACGTAATAAAGAACAGTTCATGCATTCAATTATATCATGAGGACTAGAATCAACCATCAAAAGCTGCTTATGTGCAGTCTCAAGCTTAGATAGAGTTTGAGCATGTACAGAACGTAACTGAGCAAGCTCACCCATGACAACAGTACAAGATTCACATTCAGCATCATTAACCCTAGACTTAAGCATGGCATAATCAGTAGAAATAGTTTCTAGCCTAAGTCTAAGTTCTTTTCTATCTCTAGCGGCTTGCACAAGTAACCTATCCTGACCAAGAACTACTTCATTCAGCTCATCTAATTTAATTGAAAGCTGGTCATAGGATAGAGGTACCTCAGATGAGTCAAGCTCATCGCCGTTGTGATCGCTGTCGGCCATGAAGCAAAGGCCGGTGAAATCTCGTCCCTTCTTGTCCTTCTTCTCCTCCTTCCTTGAAGACTCCTCCTCCTCAGAGCTCGACTCCTCAGTTGAGGAAGTGTCGATGTCGCTGAGAGCAGCAACAAATGCTCTAGAAGCGGATTTGGCTACCCTCTTAGCCACCTTGCCGCGCTTGCCCTTCACAAAGGGTTTCCTTTCCTTCTTGTGGTATTTGGGGCGCTCACTCTCATCTCTCTTCTTTAGTTTAGGACAATTGGCCTTAATGTGAGAAGTGTCGCCACACTCAAAACAACCACTAAAACCACTTCGCCTCTGATCCCGTCTTTCATGGAGAAAACGGGTGAACCTTCTGGCAATGAGAGCAAGCTCATCATCATCCAGAGTATCCACCTGCTCCTTAGTGACAGAGACCAGGGAGGACAAAGCAAAACCATCTGCAAAAACACAAGTGCCAGATGTGCTTGGTTCTGCAGTGGTGCCACGGCTAGTGCTTGAAACCAATGCCAATGGTTGTGGCATGGAGTTCCTAAGCACTGCAAGAGATGCCTTGGCAATCTCTGTGGACTTCAGCTTGCTGAAGAGCTCATCACAGGTCAATGTGTCATAACCTGCAGACTCCTCAATGCTGGATATCTTCACTTCTCATGTGCTACAGTCAAGAGCATAGAGAAGCTTGATAGCCCTGTCATGATCATTGTAAGCAAGCGTCCCGTTGGACCGCAAGTTACTCACTATTGCATCAAAGCGAGAAAACATGGCATCTATGGATTCACCAGGTGCCTGCACAAACAGCTGATACTGTTGATTGTATGTGCTTTGGTGCCTGACCTTAATCTGTGTAGAGCCCTCATGAAAAATAGTGAGAGTGGTCCAAATTTCCCTAGCAGTCCTAAGGTGCTGCACCCTATCAAACTCACTTCTACTCAAACCAATGAACAGTATATTTCTAGCCTTCGAGTTGGCATTATACTGATCCTTTTCTATTTGAGAGGTGCGAGTCTCAGGGATGGAGTATTGTGAGTCCACAATCTCCCAAATTGCATTTCCTTGGCTTAGCAAGTAAGCCTCCATGCGCACCTTCCAGTATGCAAAATCAGTCCCATCGAGCAGAGGTATTTTACTAACTCTGTCCATGTCACCAATAGATCACAAAACCGGTTAAGGTCAACTGGTGATCTTAACCTGCTCTGATACCAATTGTTGGACCGGAAACGGCGACCAGAGGGGGGTGAATGGGAGCTTTTAAAATTTCTGACTAAAAATAGTCTTCTGTTTTAATTCTGTCTTCTGCGGAACAGGCTTCGAACACACCCTTCGAAGTTCTGGTTCGGAGGTATATCACAGCTCCGAACACAGGCTTCACACAGGGGCAAAAGTTCGAAGCCAAGAAGACTTCGCTCCACACACAACCCCAAAAACTCAACTCTACTAAGTCAGTGCAGGCTCCGCACATAGGATGCCTTCGAGCAGACTTCGCAATTCACCCTTCGCAAGAGCGGACTTCCCTCAGTGGACTTCAACCAAGTACTTAGTAACAACAACTAGTGCTGGGCTTCCTACTTTGAAGGTCTAAACGCACACAAAACAGACTTCGCTAAGGGCTTCGCAACGAGAAGAAAAACTAGCTTCGATCAGTGCTTCGCTAGTAATCAGAGAGGTCCTGCCTCTAGTTACACAGAGCGAACATACACTAAAAAACACACTTCGATCAAAAACAAGCCTCGCTCAAATAGGCTTCGCACAGACTCAGCACAAAAGAAGTCACACTAAAGATCGAAGCATGTAGCGAGGTGTGCATACAAGCTCAAGCAGTGAAACGAACACTACGACAAGGCTTCAGTGCTTGAACAGGGAACTCAAAAATTGAACTCACAGGATGAATACAAGGTTTGAGAGGCTAGTACAGGAGCTCAACAATGAATGCTCAAAGAGTTAATGTGACCTGACCGGCCTCTACTATTTATAGGCACTATTCAGTCCTGTGAAAAGACTACTTTACCCCTAGGATTTACACCGGTTTTGTCTCATCAGAACAGGGGGGTACAACAGGTAGTCTACTTTATTTGGAGGCTTCTTTTGTCAGCTTCGTAGAGGGGACAGTACCAGCTTTTGCACAGCAGATGCTTTTTGCAGAGCAGACGCTGTCAGCCTTTGCAGCTTTGGACGCTTCTAAAGCCCCCCTTCGCACGCGAAGGGTGCGGTAGCTTCGGTGAGAAGCCTTGAGCCTGACGGTCTTCGCTTCACCGAAGTCAGCCTTCGATACAGTGATGGTTTTGAGCCGAAGCCGTCAAAGCCCTTGGGCCTTCGCACCAACACCTTCGGAGTGGACCACCACGGCTTCGCAGCTTCTCCCAGCTCGAACTCCGTCAGTCCGTGTACCGAAGCCATGCATGGCCGAAGGTACCTCAAGTCAACCTTACTCCGAAGCCCCACCTTCGGAGTACCACCCTTCGAAGTCCCTCCTCCGTCCAAGGCCTTCGCATGAAGCATTCCATGAGCACTTCGTCGCAGTGTCTCTCCCCGAGCACACTACTCGACGATCCTCACCCGGACCATGCCTTCGATGCACCTCGACTACTGAGACCTTCATCGGGTAAACCTTCGAGTGTCTCCCTCCGGAGCACACTTCAAACAACTTGCCTCATTGCTGAGGACTTGGTCCACCAAACTCCGAAGTTACTCCAGTCGGAGTACCCTTCGAAGTGCCTCGCCTCCGAGGACTTCGTCTTGGAGTACCTTCATTCGGAGCCACGCTCCGCACTTACTGCCTTCTACTGGCGCACCTCGACCCGAGGTCCGACCTCGACCCCTTCGCAGCCTTCGTGACAGAGCTCCCTGCTCCCCTGGCATCAAGCCTCCCGCTTGACCCAGGTTCACCTACTACGAACCGTCTGTCGCCTCCGAAGTCACCTGCACACCACAGACAAGCAGACAAGTGTATCCAGTATTCCGGAGACCTCTCCGGGTAAAAACCTTCAGCACACACTCCGGTGTACCGCGCAAAGTACCGAGACCTTCGGTACAACCCAGTCCTCGTGTACTGTCGGACCCCTCCGACAGGCACACTCCGCTGCAACAGATGCAGCAACCAGAGCCACCGACCCCTTCGGTGAAACCACCTCCGAATCAGAGGGTAAAATCTGTCAATCACTCATCACAGACTCTGAAACCAACCCTTGGTTTCTCATCCTATTTTGTCCTTACTCTTTGATATCCTTGTTGATAATTCTGAGATTGCACTCATTTTGAGTTTCTACTTTTGGTTAACCATAATGACCGCTTTCTTTTTTTTTCTTCGGCTTTTGGTCATTAGGGTTAAACTTTTATTTTATTTTCTTCTTCTCTGTTTTCTTGTGTTTTGTTTTCATGTTTCCATATGTGTAGGAAGGTACTAGAGTGTTGATGAAGAGAAGTGTTGACAATGCACTCATCAAGGGAGAGATTGAGGAGCCATGCTGAAGAGTATGGGCGTCATGGCTCTAGATGTGATGAGTTATTGTCAACGGAAAGTCAAGAGGACACAAATAGAGGAGAAGACCTACTGTGTCTGGGCCGCATGTGACTCAGGTACACGGGCAGCGAGCGACTTTCGGGCAGAGGGGCCGCGAAGTCGGGCTAGCCCAATCCAGGTACATGGGCTAGGAGCAGCAGAGGATCCACTAGGCTATTGACCAGGATCGACTCAGGTACACGGGCGGCGAGCGATTGCCGGGCTGAGAGAGCTGCGGAATCGGGCCGGCCCAATCCGAGTACGTGGTGCAAAGTTGTTGGAAGCTTTGTCAGTTTCACCGCAAAACTGACGATGGCTGATCTCGGATCTGAGCATTCTGAGGCGAAGCTGTAGTCGCTACGAAAGCTCTGCTTCAGGATAAGTCTTCTATAATTAGGAGTTTACTATTTTGTCCTTAGGCCAATAGTCAGTCAGTCGAGTCTGTAAAAATATCCTAAGGGCATTTTGGTCTTTTCCATTTTATTTCAGCGTCTGTAAAAATTCTGAGGGTCTTTTGGTATTTTTCCTAGGCTATTGGGCTACCTATAAATAGGGCCCCAATCCCTAGGGTTAGGGTTATCCTTTCTGCAATCACTTTCCTAATATAAAAAAATTGGGTCACTTTTTGTTCATCCTTCCCCTGGTGTCTTTCCTCACCGCCACCGCTGTTTCATCAAGCACACGCCAAGAGATCGCATTCCAGGTTTTAGTCTCTGTTTCATAGTCATCAGGTTTCGTAGTGTATTTTTAATCAATGCCTCGTTTTGCGTGACTGTAGAGATCATCTGTGTGCGTGATGGTTTAGCCTGTGTTTTTTTGTGCTCTGTGCGTTGTGTGAAATTTATTCTTGGCACTGTTTCTGTTTGCGCAGTTGTTTATCTTTTCTATGCATTTGTTTGCTTGGGAAAGTAGCAGGATAGCCATCTAGCCTCTAGTGCCTATGGCCTAGAGCAGCAGATTTTGTCTCACAACTTTCGTGCACTAGCTCCTAGTTTCTTATAGCTGCAGGATTTCGTAGTAGGTGCACAATCCGGCTAGTCAATTTTTCCTGACAGTAGTTAGCCTCATAGATCATTCTTGCCGTTTTAGCAGATGTATTGTCAAATCATTTTGTGCAGCCTAGTGCATAGCTTCATCAGCTAGCTCTTGTTTTACATGTTTTGTTGTAGTCGCAGCAGTTCTGTTGCACGTTGTTTCATGCTCAGTATTAATCCGAAGGTCTTGCACGGCTTCATTTGTTTATCCGGTTTCTAGTAAACTTCGTCATTCGAAGTATGTTTTCGAAGTATTGGTTGGGTAAGGAGTATGTTTCGAAGTGTGCTGCAAACGTGTTTGCAAAGATTCGTTAATTAGGATTCTTCGAGACTGTCTGGCTTCGGTCTGAGGACTTCGGTTCTAATTTTGGTTGTTTCGAAGTCTGTTCATTCTTCGGCTCGATTGGGGTACTTCGAAGCCGAAGTTCTTTTTGACTCAAGCACGGACAGACTTCGATCTGAGTTGCGTTAAAGGCTCCGAAGTCCCAGCTTCTCTGGACTGTTGGTTTCGCTCGAAATGTGTCGCGGAGTGTTTCTTTTTGCCTCGTGTCAGTCTTGTTGTGTGGGCCCCACTAAAGTTGTTTGCTTTTCCGAATCGTGTGGTTCGGAGTTTTTCATCAGTCCTCGGCTTCGGTATGGTATTTTCGAAGCATGCTCCGATAGTTACACACTTCGCTGAACTACTGCACGGACTTTGACAAATTCAGGCTTCGCACGTTCACAGGCTTCAACAAGTATCTAATAGGAGACAACCTTGAACAGTAAGACTCCTCGTTTTACGTGCACTCAAATTAATCCTCTGCGATGATCTATTTTTGTGAAGCTTGATTCGTCCATGTTTTAGATGCTTTGTTAATCTGCCTTTAAGCACTGTGTTGGTGTCTCTTTGTTTAGGGCACCGGTCGTTTTTAGGCTAGATTTTTTTAAGCTTTGTTGATCAGTTTCCTTTTCCTGCTAAGTCTGTTGAGGTGTGTTGGGTGTTGGGAGCAGGCCATTGATTCGAAAGAATTTTTTAGCCACCCATTCACCCCCTCTAGTCGCTACTTTCGGTCCTACACCCTTGCTCCGATGTATCTCCCAAGACGAAGCCCAGGACATACTCTGAGAAATTCATGAAGGCGTATGTGATAGCCATCTTGCCCCTCGGACTTTAGCAGGCAAAACACTTCACCAGGGACTCTATTGGCCTACTATAGTAGCTGATGCGGAGGCATTAGTCCGCACTTGCCAGGGTTGTCAATGGATGGGAAGATGGAGTCATCGTCCACCAACACCTCTTCAAGTTATAACTCTGGTATGGCCAATGGCCCGGTGGGGAATGGATCTTATTGGCCCCTTCCCAATGGCAAAAGGTAGCCTAAAATTTGCAGTGGTAGCTATTGAATATTTTTCTAAGTAGGTCGAAGCCGAAGCCCTGACTGCTATCACCTCCAAGAATGTGCAAAACTTTTTCTCACAAAATATTATTTGCAGATTCAGAGTGCCTAGGCAGCTGACAATTGACAATGGCACTCATTTTGATGCTGAACCTTTCAGAGAGTTCTGCGAAGGTCTTGGTATCCAAAGGTGCTTTGCAGCTGTCCTTCATCCCCAATCCAACGGAGTCGTCGACCGAGCTAATGGTAATATCTTGTCGGGCCTAAATCGAAGAATAATAGGATTAGCAAAGGGGTTATGGACCGAGGAACTTCCGAATATTTTGTGGTCCATTCGGACCATCTAGGCAAGGTCCACAAGTTTCACCCCTTTTTGGTTACTATTCGGAGATGAAGCCATGACGCCGACGGAGCTCAAAGGAGTTTCCCTCCGCACCATAGAACCAGAGCTAGACAATGAAAGGCATACTTCACTGGACTTGATAGAAGAAACAAGGCTTCGAGCTGTTGCTAACCTAACAAAGTATCAACATTAGACGAAGACTTGGTATGACCCAAAAATTAAGCTTAACGAACTTAAGTCGGGCCATTTAGTATTGCGAAGCATAATTGATCCGAGAAAATTAGGAAATAAATGGGAAGGACCATGTATTATCTTGCTTTTAGGACGCCCCGGATCTTTCAAATTAGCTAATTTAGAAGGTGAGGAATTAAAACATGCATGGCATGCGGAGCACCTTAAATGTTACTTTGCTTAGGGGCTCCTTGTAACAGATTGTAAACACCTTTCTAGATTAATAAAGCTCATGGTTCAAATAATGTGTGCTTCTCAAGATGATTCCTACTCTTAGTAGACGCACTTGGAGAACGGAGCTGATTGCGGAGGTAAGTATTATTTATTCGAACCCAGTCAACGGACTTCGAGCCACCGGCTCGAAGCATCCGTCAAGGTGGGAATTTTCATAAAGACAGATTTCGAGCCATCGGCTTGAAAGCATTTGTAAAAAGAGTCCAAGGCGACCAAAACACACGGATTCTGAGCCATCGGCTTGAAAGCATCCGTAAAAAGAGTCGAAGGCGACCAAAATACAAGGATTCTGAGCCATTGGCTTGAAAGCATCCATAAAAGAGTCTGAAGTGACCAAAATAATCGGATTCAAATACATCCGAAAAAGAGTACTAAGCTACCACCTATGGACTCCGGACCTTTATGTTCAAAGAGCCCTACGAGGTCCATACCAACCATCTACTCGAATTTCGAACAACTAGTTCCAAAGTCTTATTCAATACAATAAGGGGCTCTGAGCCTCCAAAATCAAAAACCTTATTGAAATTGTACACTTAGCAAGCATGACAATCGTTGTGCACAACCGTCTTCGTTTGATAATCGAAGGCGCTCACCCACAAATAGGGGCTAGGAGGTAAAGGCACAATTTCAAACCATTTCAGTTTATATTACTCAATCAATTATATTACATTATGAAAATTCAGTGTCTAAGACAAGAAGAAAGTGAAGACCCCTTCGGTCCCCAAGACTACATTCGGAGTTAGCCCGACTTTGAGGGCGACTTGTTCCTGAGCCCGGAGTCTTTATAACTTTACGTTTGATCCGCTTCCCTTTCTTTGAAGCCCGGAATTCTTTTTGTTCTTGCTGAAGCTGTGCCCAGGTCCAAAGTCATTCGGGGCTAGTCGTTGCTTGATCTTCGCCAGACCACTCCTCTTCGGACTAGTCAATGTCATCCGAAGATGAATATGCTAAATTTATAACCTCTTTTCCCCCTTTTCCTCCTTAATATAAGCTAATACTTCTTTACAAATTTCGGGTATAACCTCTACATGGCTCCCTCGAGGAATTGAAAATCGAGGATGCCTGTGAGGCCTTAAGGCTTCGATGGTAGCCCACTATTGACGGAGCCCTTCGTTAACTTCTAATACTTTGAGTTCATCATCCAAAAAACGTGGGAAATCCTAAAAACATTTCCAAATAAGTCTTTTTCATTCAAAAGAAAGATAGAAATACAAGTTTTTTACATAATGGGACCCTAAGAAGAGCTAGACCTTTGGGTCTGGAGGAGGCATGCTGGTCGAAGGCAACGTTCACGCTTGCTTTTTATGTTGTCCTTCATCGATCCACTCCTTCACCGCCGTCCGGCCTTCAGCTTTCTAGGAAGGTTGAAAGGCTTCCCAAGCTGCAACCAAGTCGGGCGAATGGGTCAATAGTCAGTCACCGCCAAAGTTGGCGGGGGCTACTCTGGGGTTTGGTGAAACAGAAATCCCAATGTCCTCGTAGTGGTGAAGTACTCTAAGAGTGGCTACTTGTCCGTAGATCTCTCCGTACCTAGTACCCGAAGTCTTCATCGTCTTCACCGTTTCTTGGATCATCTTCAATTTCCGAATCAAAGTATCGTTGGCCGACGACGAAGTGGCGCAAGAAGTCCCGAAATATTCCAAGACGCCCGAAGTACGTCCATGGTCTCGGAGGCCATGCTCTCACACTTTGTCTTCTCCGCATTTAGGACCTTAGTTGAGCGCTACATGTCACGAATCAAAGTTGAGAGCTCGGCTGTATTTTTCATAAGGACGGTCTTCTGCCTGAGCAACACCCTTATGTCATCAGCCAAACGTTGCAGCTCTTCTCGAAGCTTTACAGCCTCAGCTCCGAAGGCTTCTTGCTCCCCTCAAAGCCTTCGACTTTAGTTCGGAGCACCACTTGCTCGGCCTGCAAGCTCTTCCTTCGCAGCCTCTAGCTTTGCTTTTGCGCTCCGCTCTACGTGAGCTATCTCCTCCAAGCTCAAAGCCCGGCTCTCGGAGTCAGCAAGGCTCTCTTGGAGAGCCGTCACCTTCTCTTTGAGCCGATTACACTCGCGCTCATTGGAAACAGCAGCTGCATGAGCTAAAACAATGTGCTGACAAAGGAAAATAAGAGCAAGGTGAGTATGTCATATATATACTTTAAATGAAACTAACTTTTGTAGGTGCATTGTACCTCATAAGCTACCCGTTCAAGGGTGGCGTCGAGCTCTGACCCTTCGGCCTCATCTATGATGGAGACCAATTCGGTATCTCCAACTTCTCGACTAGCCCGAGCCAAAGGCTCTAGCAAAGTTCGAATCCCTATCCTCCTTTCGAGAAAAGGGGCTAAGAGGGAGAGCCTCGTTAAGGCACTTCGATCGTCGTCAGTGGGAGAAGGGCCGGAGCGAAGAGAACCATCCTGCGAAACTTCTGTCGACTGGCCTCCGTCAGTTGACTTCGACAGAGTCAACCCCGCTATAGGAGTAGGCATCGGCCAAGATTTACCTTTGCCCTTTCCAGGTGACGTCACCTTCTTCAGAGCCATCTCCTGTGCCGGAGTTGACTCTTGCATTAGAGCCATCTCTCGTGCCGGAGCTATCTCCTGCACCGAAGCTGTCAACGATGTCGAAGCCATCTCAACCTCCGGGACCACCTCCTTAGTTAGAGCCACCTCCACCAGAGTTGATTCTACGAACTCAAAGGTATATGATATTATTTAAATGTTGTAGGAAAAAAGAAAGTGAAACAATCTTCGATTGGTAAAGATGTACCTATGCCACCATGTTGTCGGATGAGCACAGTACTGCTCGGATGCTCGAACATCCGAGTGAAGTCTTCGTCAGACTCCGGAGATCGAACCGAAGCAACAACTGCTGGATTTTCCTCGACTGCAGCAACCACTACTTCGTCTAGAGCTGAGGCCTCCGCATCCAGGGCCTGAACCTTTTCAGCCTCAACTCTGCCTTGGTCCCAAACCGGGATGTATGTCCGGCCTGATGGAGCAACCTCAGCATTCACCTTCCCAGGCTCGTTCCCCTCTTCACTTGGCGCCACCTCCACGCTATCTTGGACGAAGGTCTCAATTTCCATCCGAGACCCTTCATCATCCCCCGCAAGCAGAGTTTCGAACTCCTCCGCCATCTGCATGTCTGCGTCATCATATTCCTCAATCTGCCCTGGCGACAAAATAGGTGATTTCGAATGGGTACGAGCCTTCATCTTGCGGATCATTTTCTTCAACGACAAACGACGCCGAAGCTATCTCAAGCTCTAGAATCACCTCCTTAGCTGGGGCCACCTCCACCGGAGCTGATCCTATGAAAATCAAGGTATATGCTATTATTTAAATGTTGCAGGTAAAAGAAAGAGAAACAAGCATCAGTCGAGGTTACCTCCGACACCTTGTTGTCGGACGAGCACTGGATTGCTCAGAGGATTGAACATTTGGGTGAAGTCTTCTTCGGACTTCTGGAGATTGAACCGAAGTAACAGCTGCTGGAGTTTCTTCAGCCATAGCAACCGTCACTTCGTCCGGAGCTAAGACCTCTGCATTCAGGGTCTGGACCCTTTCGGCCTCAACTCCGCCTTGATCCAAAATTGGGACGTCTATCTAGCCAGATAGAGCGACTTCAGCATCTATCTGCCTAGGTTCACCCTCCTCAACTATTGGTGCCACCTCCACACCATCTTGGATGAGGGCCTCGATTACCATCCGACACTCTTCATAGTCCCCTGCAAGAAGAGCTTCGAACTTCTCCACCATCTGCATCTCCGCGCCGTCTTCCTCTTTGGATTTCTCTAGCGATGAAACAGGCTATTTTGAAGGAGCACGAGCCTTCGGCTTTCGGGTCAACATCTTCACTAGTGTCTTCACCAGGCCCGAAGTCCAAGCCTCGGCCTTCCTCTTCCTCACAGCCTGATCCATTGCGGACCAGTATGGAAGGGTCAGGGGCTCGACTCCGAGTACAATACATACTCGGTTGAATCGCTCCCAAGTCCCTACCATCTTCACCCCCCCCCACCCCCCCGCTCCTTTTCTATGAGCGTAGGTGCTCCGAGGACCTTATCCGCAGCCCGGACAATTTGCTTCGGAGTCCAAGTCATCCGAGATGCTGAAAGATAAGATATCATCCGATTAATTTATTGAAATTAAATCAATATTTATGTATGAAACACCTTGATACAGGATATGCAGAAAGCCTACATGTGGAGTTTGAAAGGGATTTCCCGAAGTCCCCCTCTGGGTTCTCTTCGAAGTCAATTGGCCAGGTGACCATCAGGGGAGGAATTCAGAGGCCGATGAATTCCTCCGCTAAGTCACGCATTCTCATGAGACGACTCAAAGAGTACAATAGTCCAAGACATACATGAAGTTGGCTCAGATCATGATTGATCTTTGCCTCCCTCCGGTACAAGATCTCCTCCAAGGGCCCCGCCAAGGCACAGGTCGACACCACCTCAACGTAGAACAAGCGGAGGATCCAGTTGGAGTACCACCGGTCATTGATGGCCTTCACTTGAAATCGGTCTTGGAACTCGTCGCGAAGCTAGAAGTTTATACTTTCGAACGCCACCACCATCTTCTCCCCTTTGGGTCCGGTGAATGTCTTCGGCTAACACGAGGCCTTGTGGAGAGCAACGAAGATCTCTGCCCTCCCTGCACACCCTTCAGCATGCATGGCCCATTCTAAGACGGCCAAGCGAGCGATTGCGTTGGGGAAAAGTTGGGGGAGCTTTACATGGAATAAATCCAGTACCTTCACCAAGAAATCCACTGCTGGGAGCCCGAGTCCAGCTTCAAAAAATGCTTTGAACACTACGACCTCTTTCGCCTGCGGCACTGGAATCACCTCTTTTCTAGGAAGACACACCTTCACTCCAAGCCCCATCTTCCCAACGACCGCTACGGCGATCGATTTCTTCGAGCATGTTAACGCCCCCATGCTATACGACTAGTCCGTATACTTGGCGGACACCGGTTGGAGATCGTGAGGACTAGTGGGACGAAGATTCTCTTAAGGCCCCGCTGCCACAGCCGCCGCCATCGCGTGCTGTCGGGCCAAAGCCGAAGCAGGCGCAAGAACTTTGCTGCTAGTTTTCACCATTGGAGAAAGCAAGGGAACTAGAAGTGTGCGCTTAGGAAGAAGAAAGAAATTATGCAGAAGCAGTCAGTAAAGTGTCTAAAAATCACTTTTACTCTCTCTTTTATAACACTTGGAGTCCCTTGTACTGTATGTTACAAAGTGATGTTTGGGTTGCTCTGTTTCGGTTTCGACGCCGTTATGACATGCAGGGTCATCTCAATGAAGATTTGAAACCGTCGTGAGATCGTGCGACCATTAGCTTTCTCAGAGAGTAATGACTCTAATTTGGGTCTAACGGCTCTAAGGACTAATGGCTAGTTTGGCTCCGAAAGAAGTCTAACTCCGAAGCCACTCCCTTGGTGTAGGACCGAAAGTAGCGACCAGAGGGGGGGGTGAATGGGCGCCTAAAAATTCTTTCGAATCAATGGCCTGCTCCCAAAACCCAACGCATTTTAAAAAGGAAAAACTAAACAGCAACGCGAGAACAGATTGACTAAGTCTGCAGATTCGAAGTTTGCTGATTCTGAGGTTGCAGATTCTGAGGTTGCAGATTCTGAGGTTGCAGATTCGGAGGTTGCAGATTCGAAGTATGCAGATTCGAAGTATGCAGATTCGAAGTATGCAGATTCGAAGTATGCAGATTCGAAGGTTGCAGATTCGAAGTATGCAGATTCGAAGGTTGCAGATTCGAAGTATGCAGATTCGAAGTATGTAGATTCGAAGCTTGCAGATTCGAAGTCTGCTGATTCGAAGTCTGCTGATTCGAAGTCTGCAGATTCGAAGCTTGCAGATTCGAAGCTTGCAGATTCGAAGCTTGCAGATTCGAAGCTTGCAGATTCGAAGTCTGCTGATTCGAAGCCTGCAGGTTCGAAGCTTGCAGATTCGAAGTCTGCAGATTCGAAGCTTGCAGATTCGAAGTCTGCTGATTCGAAGTCTGCTGATTCGAAGTCTGCTGATTCGAAGCCTGCAGATTCGAAGCTTGCAGATTCGAAGTCTGCAACACAGAGTTGTACTTCACACAAGAAAAGGGACTTTGACCCTGCCAACTCGATCAAAAAGCAACACAGGAAAAGCAAGGCTAAAGTACTAGCATACTGTAGCTACAGGAAAGTAGTACTACTTGCTACAGAGTAGTAGTACTACTTGCAACAGCAAGAACTAGTACTACTTCTCACGAAGAACACATACAACAGAGAAGCTTCTGTTCCAAATAAATTGATCGCACGCACAGAGAATGAACTGCAGTGCACAAAAATGCTTCGCACAAGCAAAAACAGCCAGATTAAAATCTCTCCCAGACAACAAAAAGTCACTTAAAAACTTCAGGAAGAACAAGGCTTGTTGCCTGGTGACCCACGCATGAACAGGGGAGAGAGAATGCAAGAAACAAAATGACCCAAAGGAGTAGTATTGATTTTCAGCAAAAGGGTAGTCCAAACCCTAGGGGTTGGGGTCCTATTTATAGGCAGCCCAACACTAGGAATATTCTACCTGCCCCTTAGGGTTTTTACAGACTCAAAAATAAAGGAAAAGACTCTACTGCCCTTAGGTATTTTTACAGACACGACAGACTGACTGTGGGCCTAGAGTTACAGATGACTTATCCGGAAGCTAAGTTTTCGTAGCGACTACGGCTTCTCTTCTGGACAGTCGGATACAAGATCGACGGTCGTCAGTTTTGCGCCGAAACTGACAAAGCCTCCACCGACTTTGCACCAGGTACCCGGATTGGGCCGGCCCGATTCCGCAGCTCTCTCAGCCCGGCAATCACTCACCGCCCGTGTACCTGAGTCAATCCTGGTCAACAGCCCAGTGGGTCTTCTACTGCTTCTGGCCCATGCACCCGGATTGGGCCAGCCCGACTTCGCAGCCTCCTCTGCCCGACAGTCGCTCGCTGCCCGTGTACCTGAGTCACACGCGGCCCATAAAACAGCAGATTTCCTCTCTTCTTCAGTCCTCTTTGACTATCGTTGACAATGACTCATCACTTCTAGAGCCATGAGGCCCACGCTATTCAGCATGGCTCCTCAATCTCCCCCTTGATGAGTGCATTGTCAACACTCCTCAATTCTCAGCTCTTCAACACCTGTGAACAAATGTGGAAACACGAAAACAAAACACAAGAAAACAAAGAAGAAGAAGAAATGAGGTAAAAGTTTAACCCTAATGACCAAAAGCCAACCAAAAGCAAGAAACGGTCATTATGGTTAACCAAAACGTAAAAGCTCAAAATGAGTGTGATTTCAGAACAACAAGGATATCGACAGAGTAAGAACTAACTCCCCCTTAAACTCTGATCCCAAATTTTCTCCCCCTTGTTGACAAGTAAACTCATCAAGCACTCAAAAGAGACACAGACTCCCCCTGAAAAGCAACTCCCCCTCAAAATATGCAGTGAATTCAGCTGGGGTGTAGGTGGAGTGTAGAAAGCATGCTTCTCAGATATGATTGACTGCAATTACAACATCTAACAAGTATAGCAACAGACATACTGTCTTAAGACACATGGCATGATCAGTGCAACAGATGATATCTAAAGAAAGTCATTAGCACGCATTTTTCAGTTTTTGCAAAACAAAACATCACCATATTTCCTAGTTAATAAGCAAGGTAAAGCATGAGATGCAGAAGCTAACTGATGTCTACCAAGATAAACATTGTTCAAAACAAAGTGCTTCAGCAAACTGGTTATCTTGTTAAATGTTCAGGCTTTTTCATTTTTCCTTTTTCATTTGTGCCAAGGGTTATTTGCATGTCAAACCTTATGCTAACCGACCAAGTCAAGCCTAGGCCAAAACTGGACCATCGGAAGCTTAAGACATTGGTCTTGGCATACACTACACTGTCCTAGTTCATACCAAAGTGCTATGGTAAGCAGTCCAGAACAATGCAATGCGACAAAGCAAACCCACTTGGATCTTTTCAACTCAAGCATAAAAAGGCATGGAATTTTCATTCATTTTTTGATTTTTTATCATTTTTATAGCATATTTTCCATGTTAAAGCATAAAGATGTCCAAGTTGCATATCTGCATCTATGTGATGAACTAGCTACAAGGCATGTAATAGATAGCAAAAGCACTCAGCCTACACATGCTAGTTACCAGAAGCAATGGTGATCATTTTTCAAGTTGAAAGCGTAAAAGCCATGCATATGACAGATATCAGACATATCAAATGAACTGAAACAAAGCATGATCATCGACGAGTAATCAAAAGCATGTACCAGCTAGAATAAGTAAAGCAGTTTAATCATATAACAGAAGCAGGCTCAAAAGTGTGATATGTGAATATGTATGATATGAACACACACAAAAAGACTCAAGAAAAGAGTAAAGAAGAAAGAAAAACTGACGCAAAATATCCTAGAAAGGATACACAACACCCAAATCCCCTCGTAAACGCTCAAAAGTAGACTGATCTAGGGGTTTGGTGAAAATGTCAGCCAACTGATGATGGGTATCAACATGAACAAGGTCAATGACACCTTTCTCATATTGATCCCGCAAAAAGTGAAAGCGCACATCAATGTGTTTGGTTTTTGAATGAAGACATGGGTTTTTCCCTACACTAATAGCACTGGTGCTGTCGCAAAACAAAGGAACTCTGGTAGGAAAGAACAACCCAAAATCTCGCAGAGTGGAAATCATCCAAACCAACTGTGAGCAGCAGCTAGCAGCAGCTACATACTCAGCCTCTGTGGTCGAAAGAGCAACTCCAGATTGCTTTCGAGAAGACCAAGAGACAAGAGAAGAACCAAGAAACTGGCAAGTACCGGAAGTCGACTTGCGATCCAACCGGCACCCACCAAAGTCAGCGTCCGAAAAGCCAGATAAATCAAGAGAAGATGATGCTGAATAGTAGAGACCAAGATCAGGCGCATAAGTGAGATACCTGAAGATGCGCTTGACAGCCTGCCGATGAGACGCGCGTGGTGAAGACTGGAAGCGCGCGCACAGTCCCACGGCGAACTGTATGTCTGGCCTAGTCGCCGTCAAGTACAGCAGCGACCCGATCATCCCTCGAAATTCTCTCTCGTTGACCTTGACGCCGCTCTCGTCCTTGTCCAGACCCCCAGAAGTGCCCATCGGGGTCATCTGCGGCTTCAGCTCACCACCAAAGTCAAATTTTTTCAACATGTCACGAGTGTACTTACCTTGGTGGATGAAGGTGCCGTCCTTGGTCTGCTTGATCTGGAGCCCTAGAAAGTACTTGAGCTCACCCATGAGGCTCATCTCGAACTCACTGTGCATCTGCTCAGAAAACTTGGACACAAGAGAATCAGTAGTACCGCCAAAGATAATATCGTCCACATAAATCTGAGCAACTAAGAAATCTGAAGCATCTCTGAGCAAGAAAAGAGTTTTGTCCACAGAACCCATCACAAAACCCTTCCCCAACAAAAACTGCTTTAACCGGTCATACCAAGCCCTGGGGGCTTGTTTCAACCCGTATAAAGCTTTGTGCAATTTAAAAACATGTCGAGGAAACTTAGGGTTCTCAAAACCGGGGGGTTGCCTAACATAAACCTCCTCTTCTATGTACCCGTTCAGAAAAGCACTCTTAACGTCCATTTGAAAAAGCTTAAAACCCTTTGAAGCGGCAAATGCTAAAAGAATGCGAATGGACTCAAGACGGGCAACAGGAGCGAAGGTTTCTTCAAAGTCAATACCTTCCTTCTGGCAATAACCCTGGGCAACTAGTCGAGCCTTGTTGCGCACCACAACCCCATCTTCACCTTGTTTGTTCTTGAACACCCACTTGGTGCCTATGGGGTTGCATTCTGATGGCGGCTCAACTAATGTCCAAACCCGATTGCGGACAAAATTCTCAAGCTCTTCTTGCATAGCATTAATCCAATTTGAATCAGAAAGAGCATGAGAGACGTCTCTAGGCTCAAAAGATGCAACAAAAGCCGATTCAGCAAACACAGCAAGAGAGGCAGAAGAACGCAAAGTTCTCTCAGTCAAATCACCAATGATGAGCTCTGAGGGATGGTCACGCTGAACTGCTCGGGTTCCCTGGTGATCTGAAGTCACCTCACCTGAGTCAGCAGCTGGCACCTCTGGACTCGACTGAGGGGGCTCGATCGAAGTGGAAGAAGTGATCAGAGGTCCGCCCTCATCATCAGTCGAAGTCTCAGGAGGTGTGCGCTCTGCGGGGGATGCAGAAGGCCCACCCTCATCAGCAGCTGGAGTATCCTCATCTTCTTCAAAGATGGACTCTCCGAGCTCATCATCACCAGAAAGCTCAAACGAAGGAGTCAAAGAAGGCATGGACTCATCAAAAGAAACTTCACAAGTCTCGACAAGCAGCTGGGATTCGAGGTTCCAAACACGAAAACCTCGAGAATGCAAAGCATAACCAAGAAAAACACCATCCCAGCAGCGAGACTCAAACTTGTCCAAATGCCCTACCTTCTTGAGCACAAAGCACTTGCAGCCAAACGCTCGCAAGTGGCTCACCTTGGGCTGTCTGCCAAACCGCAACTCATATGATGTCTTACCTAGGTAAGCTCTAAGAAAAATGCGGTTGGCCAGATAGCAAGCCGTGTTCATGGCTTCAGCCCAAAAACGCCTAGGAGTCCTGTGCTCATCGAGCATCGTCCTGGCCATCTCGACTAGCGTGCGGTTCTTTCGTTCCACAACGCCGTTCTGTGGGGGAGTGTAAGGAGAGGAAAACTGATGGTCCAGACCCTGATCACTACAGAAGCTGACAAACTGAGAATTCTTGAACTCAGAACCGTTGTCGGAGCGAATTGCTCGCATCCGGCCATTGTTCTCATTCTTCAGCTTCAAAATCAGGTCATGGACAAATTGAAAAGTTTCATCCTTAGACTCCAAAAAGAAAACCCACGAGAAACGAGAAAAGTCGTCAACAATCACAAGTGCATACCATTTCCCACCGACTGAGCGTACCCGAGCTGGACCTACAGTGTCCAAATGTAAAAGCTCGCCTGGATACGAGGTCAACACCTGAGTCACAGGTGAATGAGAAGCGGCAACCATTTTTCCATGACGACAGGGATGACACACTAGATCCTTCTCCATCTTAAGCTTGGGCAATCCTCGGATGAGGTCCATAGAGCTTAACCTGACTAGCAGATCAAAACTCAAATGACCTAACCTCCTATGCCACTTCCAGAGCTCAGAGGAGGATCCAGCAATCAAACAGCGAGAAGGGCCAAAAGAACTAGAGAAGTCAATTCGAAAAACTTTACCGAAGGGTAAAATCTGACAAACTAAAGACCCTCTAGAATCAACCACAGAAGAATTTCCCTTCTTAAAACGCACTTCCAAACCATCCTCAAGAAGTTGCGACACAGAAATTAAATTAAAATTCAGATTTTTGACCAAAGCAACATTCTTTAAAGAGAAATGGTCTGAGATGCTGATTGAGCCTATGCCACTTACTTTCCCTTGACCGCTGTTCCCGAATGTAATGTACTCTTTGGAGCTCGGGGGAGTGAGACTGGAGAACCATCTGCGATGTCCCGTCATGTGGCGAGAGCATCCTGAGTCCATGATCCAAACATCCTCCAGTCCCCGGTCCTGCACAATCAATGTCTGTAAGTGGGAGCAAATGGTCCGGCACCAGGTTTAGCAAAAGAGCTAAACCAGTGTCGAGCCATCTGCTCAAAAGATGGAAAGCGAAAACCATCAAAAGAGTTTGGACCAAAACGCGGCTCAAAACGCGGTCCACGGTCCTTCCTAACCCTGCAGCCACGAGGTCCAGAACCGTAGCCAACACGGTCTGGAACTCTGCCGGAACGAACACCACCAACTGGAGCATGGGCAAGAAAGCCGTCTCCTCTACCACCACCTACACGACGCGGCCTGGCCTCCAGCCTCTCCCCGCGCCGAGGAACACGCAGTCTACCACCTTGCTGGTAGAACTGCACCTGATCACTACGAGCCCTCTCTGCTCTCTCAACCCGCTTCCTCCTGAAGCAAAACTCCGCAAGATGCCCGTCTCTCTGACAATACTCACAATGATAGGTAGGCTTCTTGGGATGTGGTTGAGGCTTGGGGTTCTTGGGCTTGGTAGTGTTTGGTGTGGTCTTCTTGGGCTGAGAGGGTCCAGGAAGAGAATCTAAAGAGGAGTGGAGGTGTTTGGGCTTAGGAACCCAGATAGGTTTCTTGGGTGGAGCTTTAGGTGGTTCATTGATCACTCCATCCTTGGGCTGACAAGCCAGGGAAGACTCAGTAGAGTGGGTCTTGGGATACCTCTGCTCTGGAGTCATTTTACTCCACTCCACTGCCCGGCTAATGGCACTCTCAAAGTCAGCCTTGGTGTAGGTATAACCTACCCCAAACCCATCCTGCCTCTTGAACTGCTGGATCATCATGCCGAGTTGTGGCTCTCTAGCACTGATCCAACTCAGGATAGACCGGAGATAAAAATTCTCATTCTGAGAATCAGCTAGCTCCTCTCTCAAGGAAGCTAGTACCTCCACCTGAGACAAGCAGGTCTCACACTCACTCTCCACTTGGACAGACTTTTCAGATTTCAGCTTGATCAACTCCATTCTAAGAGACAGACAGTTCTCACAGACAGTGGGTGGAACTGACAATGTCTCAAGCTCTAGCTTAGTCTGCGCAAGCTCAGCTCTTAACCTCTCCAAATCACCCAAATGCTCATCGCCCTTGGATTTCAGCTCAGCTAAGGCAGCTAGATGAGTTGGGCAATGAACACAGGGTGTGACGACAGTGGCTTGAGCATCTTTCAGCTCCAGCTGAGCGCTTTCAAGCTCAGTGGCCAAAGCATCCCTCTCATCAACCCTTTCTGTGTACCTAGACTTCAAAGTCGACAGGTCACACAGGAGTGCCTCACACTTCGGGCACTCACTGCTACCACCCAAGCAAGGGGAAGAAGATAGACTCTCAACTCTGCCGTTGGCTACGGCAAGCTCACTTTCTAACTCATCTATCCTTTTCTTAGCCCCCCTAAGCAGTTTTTCCCGATACTTCAACTCCTGACGATTGCTCTCAAGTAAATCAACAATTTCGCGCTCATATGATGATACCTTGCTATCGTCGTCGTCGGAGTCGTCGGAGGAGCTCTTTTCTTCCTTATCCCCAAGAGCCATTGAACAGAAGCTCTTGCGGGATCTTCGGCGCTGGTGTGAGCGGCTCTTCGGCTTGTCTCCGAAGGCCATGAAGCAGAGGCCCGCCGGATCGTCCTTGTCCTTCCCCTTCCTGATGACGATCTCCTCATCGCTTGAGCTTGATGAAGAGGAAGAAGACGTGGACTGCTTGGAGTAGCTCTTCTCCATCTCGGCGAAGAAGGCCTTGTCGCGCTTCTTGTTCTCTCGTCGGTAGTCCTTCAGGGCCTTCTTGAAGAAACGAGTCTTCGGCTTGCCCTTGTTGAAGGATGAGCTCTCATGCTTGCCGGAGTCGTGGAAGCTGCCACTGGTGCCCTTCTTGTGGCCGTTGCGCTTGGGGCAGTCGGCGATGAAGTGTCCTGGATCACCACACTCAAAGCATCCGGATTTTGTGCCGTGTCTTTTGAACATTCTTTTGTCATAGACACGACGCACCCGGTTGTTAAACAGACACAACTCATCATCTCCCAAAGACTCAAGCTGGTCCTCAGTGATAGACATCAAAGAGAACCCAGCACAACTCACAGCAGAGGGATCAACAGAAGGTGTAGCAAGGGCCAGGGATTTTGATCCCGAACCAGTGAGATTTGATCTCAGCTGGATATCTACCTCAGTGGCCTTCAGCTTGCTAAATAACTCAGAAATGGTCAAGGTATCGTAAGAAGTGCTCTCAACGATAGAGGATACCTTGATCTCCCAGATCTTTGGGTCCAAGGTATGAAGAACCTTGAGCGCCTGCTCGTGATCTGAGACTAACTGAGCACCCTCAGCCTTGTTGTCCCGAAGCTTGTTAATGATCGACTGAAAGCGACCAAACAAAGCCTCAACAGATTCACCCGGCTTCTGTGTGAAATTCTCATATTCACGCCGGTAGGTCTGATAGAGCCGAGCCTTGACCTGTGCTGTTCCCTCATGGTGTGCCTTGAGGGTAGCCCAGATCTCTCTCGCAGTGGAGAGATGACTCACACGCTCAAACTCAGTGGGACCTAAACCAGAAAACAGAATGTTCACAGCCTTACTGTTGCTCAGATGCTGAGCAATGATACCAGCAGTACCATGCTCAGTGACTGGCAGAATGACAAATGTGGTGTGAACACAAATGTCCCATATGTCCGAGCCCTGGCTCATTAGATAAGCTCGCATGCGAGTCTTCCAATAATTATAGCCATAGGCTTCCAAGGACGGGACCTTGCCAGGAGACGTCATGGTCACTACCGGGGTTTAGAACCGGTTAAGGTATGAAAAAAACCTAACCAGGCTCTGATACCACTTGTAGGACCGAAAGTAGCGACCAGAGGGGGGGTGAATGGGCGCCTAAAAATTCTTTCGAATCAATGGCCTGCTCCCAAAACCCAACGCATTTTAAAAAGGAAAAACTAAACAGCAACGCGAGAACAGATTGACTAAGTCTGCAGATTCGAAGTTTGCTGATTCTGAGGTTGCAGATTCTGAGGTTGCAGATTCTGAGGTTGCAGATTCGGAGGTTGCAGATTCGAAGTATGCAGATTCGAAGTATGCAGATTCGAAGTATGCAGATTCGAAGTATGCAGATTCGAAGGTTGCAGATTCGAAGTATGCAGATTCGAAGGTTGCAGATTCGAAGTATGCAGATTCGAAGTATGCAGATTCGAAGCTTGCAGATTCGAAGTCTGCTGATTCGAAGTCTGCTGATTCGAAGTCTGCAGATTCGAAGCTTGCAGATTCGAAGCTTGCAGATTCGAAGCTTGCAGATTCGAAGCTTGCAGATTCGAAGTCTGCTGATTCGAAGCCTGCAGGTTCGAAGCTTGCAGATTCGAAGTCTGCAGATTCGAAGCTTGCAGATTCGAAGTCTGCTGATTCGAAGTCTGCTGATTCGAAGTCTGCTGATTCGAAGCCTGCAGATTCGAAGCTTGCAGATTCGAAGTCTGCAACACAGAGTTGTACTTCACACAAGAAAAGGGACTTTGACCCTGCCAACTCGATCAAAAAGCAACACAGGAAAAGCAAGGCTAAAGTACTAGCATACTGTAGCTACAGGAAAGTAGTACTACTTGCTACAGAGTAGTAGTACTACTTGCAACAGCAAGAACTAGTACTACTTCTCACGAAGAACACATACAACAGAGAAGCTTCTGTTCCAAATAAATTGATCGCACGCACAAAGAATGAACTGCAGTGCACAAAAATGCTTCGCACAAGCAAAAACAGCCAGATTAAAATCTCTCCCAGACAACAAAAAGTCACTTAAAAACTTCAGGAAGAACAAGGCTTGTTGCCTGGTGACCCACGCATGAACAGGGGAGAGAGAATGCAAGAAACAAAATGACCCAAAGGAGTAGTATTGATTTTCAGCAAAAGGGTAGTCCAAACCCTAGGGGTTGGGGTCCTATTTATAGGCAGCCCAACACTAGGAATATTCTACCTGCCCCTTAGGGTTTTTACAGACTCAAAAATAAAGGAAAAGACTCTACTGCCCTTAGGTATTTTTACAGACACGACAGACTGACTGTGGGCCTAGAGTTACAGATGACTTATCCGGAAGCTAAGTTTTCGTAGCGACTACGGCTTCTCTTCTGGACAGTCGGATACAAGATCGACGGTCGTCAGTTTTGCGCCGAAACTGACAAAGCCTCCACCGACTTTGCACCAGGTACCCGGATTGGGCCGGCCCGATTCCGCAGCTCTCTCAGCCCGGCAATCACTCACCGCCCGTGTACCTGAGTCAATCCTGGTCAACAGCCCAGTGGGTCTTCTACTGCTTCTGGCCCATGCACCCGGATTGGGCCAGCCCGACTTCGCAGCCTCCTCTGCCCGACAGTCGCTCGCTGCCCGTGTACCTGAGTCACACGCGGCCCATAAAACAGCAGATTTCCTCTCTTCTTCAGTCCTCTTTGACTATCGTTGACAATGACTCATCACTTCTAGAGCCATGAGGCCCACGCTATTCAGCATGGCTCCTCACTTGGATGCCTCCGAATATGTTTCGGGTCCGGAGATCCTTTACTTCCGAAGATATTATTTCTAATGGTTGTAAGGGCTTTCAGACTTCTTTTTTCAAAATTTTAGACATGAAATTATTTCTTGCGTATACTGCCCTCTTCACTGCATAGGCAATTTGGAGAGAAGTATTCAAGGGGCTACTGTTGGGGGAAAATACTTCATCCTCTGGAGATTATGGAAGCCTCAACATCCACACAATTAGAAGAAACGAAGTTAGAAGCTTTGGTCTCCGAAGGTTCTAAAAGCGTCAAGGTTTCCTTGTATTCGGAGCCTTCTACCATGAAAACCTCCGTCAAGGCTTCGGCGTGATGAATCATTCCCGGAGCCTCTTTACCCGAAGGGGTACTGCTAGTAAGGACAGAAGGATTATTTTCTCACTAAAGTCGGTTGTAATTAGAGGGTAAAGGAGTCTTTTCCCAATGTATTCCGTCTATAAATACCCCTCTTTGGTCTATAAGGGGTATCAGATACTCAGATATTCAATACACACTTCAAACTATCTCAAGCTATTATCCAATTCGGAGACTTGGAATAGTTCTCATAAACAAAAACTTCGTTTGCCGATCATTCAAGTTATTTAAACCTGTTAGCGTAATCTTTTATGCCAACACATACAATGGTTTTGTTGGCACGAAAACATGCCCTCGCAATTGGGTCAGTTCGACGATTCAAAAGTGTGCGGATACATAGGGACGAGTCTAAGCGTAACACAACACCGACATCGCGTTCCTACTACCCTGAGCCGTGGTAAGAGGGGTGGAGTCGCCAGGTAATCAGATCACACAGAAATAATCCAATTAGCTGAAAGAAATGTATTAAACAGGACAAGTCAGAAACCAGGCGGAACCTGATTATTCGAAGTATGGTGTGAAGCCTGTCGTGATGAAGCCCGTTGCGGAGCGTGTTAGCATGCGGGAGTTGGTCAAACCGACAACAGCGTGATGGTTTGGCACGGGCGGTCGAAGTAGTACTTTTGCCAAGGGATGTTCTGGCAGCCTCTGAAACCAATCTCTCAGCTTCGAACACCTCTGGCGAAGCAGCTCCAAATGTGGAAACCTGCAACAGAGTAGATTTGAAGTACCAATTCGGCCTGAGGACCGAATTCTGCCAAGTGTTGCACTAGTGGCGAAGGTAGCAATCTGTTACACAGATTAGCGGATACTTCACAGGAGAAGTAACAAGGCGATAGCAATCTATTACGTAGATTAACGGATACTTCACAGGCAAAGTAACAAGGCTTACCACTGTTCCGAGGTGGCCATCGGAGGGCTTCTAGGCAAACCCATGAAGAATATAGAAAATAACGATAAAGTAAAGTACGGTTCAAATCTAGGGCTTTGTGGTTGATTTTTTGTTGGGGGGCTTCTGAACCGGCCTAACCCCTATATTTATAGGGGCTAGACTTCTAATCTCTAAGCCTAATATGGTGGAATTCTGTTTGATCACGCGTAAAAGACTTAGTCAAAAATCAGATTCAATCTCTAACTCTTGCCCGAAGTGGGCCATCGGCCAGGCCCGCCGAAGCCTACTCCTCGGGCTGAAGCTTCGGTGGAGTGGGCCTCTGAAGGCCTCCGGACTGAACGTCCGTGGGCTGGCCGGAGGCTTCCAAAGCCCATAGCCCAGTGATCGTTCGGCCCTATAGGGCTTCGGCCTAACCCGAGACATGTGCATTTTCGGCCCAAATTACCAAAATTGATATTTTGACAATCTTAACCATTAATGCCATTTTTTGCTATCAACACATGCCCCCTGCCTTTAGTGAACTAAGTGAACTAAAAGCACAACGGGCTAAAGACGATACCTTCCATATCGGCCTTTCGACATCTTTTAAGTTGTTTGCCACACACTTGGGAAATACCTTTTCAAGTATCTACCATTCAAAGCTCTTTGAAACCACTCCCCTTGCAGAGATTCTAACACATATGTGTTGCCAGGAGTGATTTCGGCTATTTTGAAAGGGCCTTCCAAACTAGGTGACCATTTACCAAATTTGGGACTCTTAGTGCCTAAGGGTAAAATCGTCTTCCAAACCAAGTCACCTACTTGAAACGATTTTGGTTTAACCTTCTTATTGTAAGATTTAGCTACTCTCCTATTGTCTATTTCTATAGCTTCTAAAGCCCTCAATCTCTTATCGGTCACTTCTTCTAGATTGTCTTTCAAAAGAGTTTCATACTCGTCGACCGATAAGCCATCTTGCTTTAACACTCTTAGAGAGCCAAGATCTACTTCTATAGGTAGAATGACTTCTTGTCCATATACGTCAACTCATATGGATTAACTTTGGTAGCACCGTGCTTTGCAACTCTACAAGCCCATAGCGCCTCGGAGAGCACTTCATGCCACCTTTCAGGGAACTCTTCAATTCTCTTCTTAATAAGTTTAATCACAGTTTTATTACTAGACTCGGCCTGACCATTGGCCTGAGCATAATAGGGCGAAGAGTTTATCAACTTAATACCATAATATTCGATAAAGTTTCTCAATTCCTCAGAAACAAATGAGCTACCTTGATCTGTAGTGAGAGTTTGAGGAATGCCGAATCTATGTATGATGTGCTTCAAGATAAAGTCAGGTACCTCGTTGTGAGTCATGTTCTTGAGAGGCACGGCCTCAATCCACTTGGTGATGTAGTCCATTGCCATCAACACGAACCGATGCCCTTTGTAGGAAGGAGGGTGAATTTGGCTGATGAAGTCTGAACCCCAACCTCAGAATGGCCATGGCTTGACAATAGGGTTGAGTAATGAAGTAGGAGTTAATTGAATATTGTCAAACTTCTGACATGCTTCACACCCTCTATAATACTTAAAACAATCCTCAGTCATAGTCGGCCAGTAGAAACCCGCTCTTTTGTGCATCCAACTCATTTTCTGGGCTGACTGATGAGCGCCACAAAGTCCTTCATGGACTTCTCCCATAGCCACCTGGGATCGTTCATGGTCTAGACACTTTAACAGTACACCGTCAATGGTTCGGCGATACAATGTGTCGCTTAGCAACACAAATTTAAATGCTTGTCGCCGAACTTTCCAATCAACCCTTTGGCTAGGGTCTCTCAAATACTGGACGATTGGAGTTCTCCAATCACCCTTATGGACTTCTGAGGGTTTCGCTAGCTCACTCCCTAATAAAATGTCTAGGCTATTGATTTTGGGGTGTCCCTCGAGCCCTTCTTGCTTCTGCCAAAGCCTGGCTGGACTATCTACACGGAGTGCATCGGCCCAAAGCCCCCTACCGGAGGGGCCGGGTTCCTAGAAACCCTCAATGTCCCGAGGAAATCAGTGGATGGTGTCCGGCGTGCTAGACCCTTTGGTGGGCGGAGTACTCTGGTCCCGGGACCTCGGCGCACGGTAGTCTACGGCATCTGGAGGGGTCCGTCCCAGAGGGTGCGCCTGTCCGAAGTCACTAGCTTCGGTAGTGAGACCAAACATCGGCTTCTCCAGTACAAAAAATTTTCCTCTCCTGACTTGGTAACTAGATGCTTGCTAAGCCAAATCATTTGCAACTTAATTGGCCTCTCTTGACACATGAGAAATTTTGAAGTCATCAAAAGTAGTAACTATATCCAGGCACTTACCCAAGTAGCCATTTAGCAAGCCATTAAAACATTGAGCACTCTTAGCCACTTGTTGCACCACTAACAAGGAATCACCATGAGCATGAACATGTTTAATACCCATGGATTCTAACAATTCAAGCCCTAGAAGTAAAGCCTCGCATTAAGCATGGTTGTTAGTAGAGGGAAATTCTAAACGAGTCGAGGTTTCAAAGTACGCTCCGCTAGGTGATATGAGAACCACTCCAATACCTTGGCCATTCTTGCAAGCTGAACCATCGAAGTACAGTTTCCACGGTATTACCTCATTCAAAGCAACATTGTCGCTCCAACTGACATCTATGTGGTGGTCAACTATAAAGTTGGCTACAATCTGGCCTTTCATAGCTCTTAGGGGTTCATAGGCCAAATCATATTCAATCAAAGCGTAAGCCCACTTTCCGATTCTTCCACTCAGAATCAGATTTTGTAACATGTTCTTTATAACGTCGGTTTGGAAACTGACAACACATGTAGTAGGGAGAAGATAGTGGCGTAATTTGGTACACGCGTAGTAAAGTGACAAACATAAACGTTCCACAAATGCGTACCTAGTCTCGGTGTCTAGCAGGCAGCGGCTCAAGAACATGATGATGTACTCTTTTCATTCTGCCTGCTGGGTTAGCACGGCCCTGATCACGCTATCTTCAACAGCGATGTACAGCCGAAACGGAATCCCGGCTTTGGGTGCTCTCACCACGGGCGGCGATGACAAGCACTCCTTGATTTTCTCAAAGGCATTTTGCTGACTTGCTCCCCAAGTGAACTCGGCCTCGTTATTTAGCCGGAGTATGGGGACAAAGGCATCAATCTTGCTAGACAAGTTAGATATAAAGAGACACAAATAATCCATCTTGCCTAGCATCTTTTGCACATCTTTCTTGCATGTCGGCGTCGTAATGTTTCTAATTTTCTCAAGCCTCCTAGGATCAATATCTATGCCTCTTTCATGAATCATGAAACCTAAAAACTTACCCGCTGACACGCTAAAAGCACATTTGAGTGGGTTCATTTTTAAGCCATACTCTCGCATCCTATCAAAAGAAACTTTCAAATCGGCTAAATGGTTTCCCATAGCATCTGATTTGACTACAACATCATCAATGTAAACTTTTAACATAACTCCTAGCAAGTCATGAAAGATCAAGTTCAAAGCACGTTGATATGTAGCGCTAGCATTCTTCAAGCCAAAAGTCATAATGACCTACTCGAATAAACCAAGAAAACCAGGGCATCGAAAGGCTGTCTTGTAGACGTCCTCTTCAGCCATAAAAATTTGATTATAACCAGCATTGCTATCAAGAAAACTTAGTACCTTTTGTCCTGAAGCATCGTTGATTAGCATGTCGGCTATCGGCATCGGATACTTGTCCTTCAGAGTGGCTTTGTTCAGATCCCTGAAATCAATACATACTCATATCTCGCCGCTCCCTTTCTTCTCTACAGGCACAATGTTAGCAACCCATTCTATGTACCTGCATGGCCTAATAAATTCAGCTTTGAGCAGTCGCTCTACTTCTTCTTTAACTCAGTCATAGACAGCCAAATTAAAGCGATGAGGAGGCTGTTTATAAGGCCTAAATCTGGACTTGATAGGTAGACGATGCTCCTCGAGCTCGCGGCTTAGTCCCGGCATATCGCTATACTCCCATGCGAAACAATCGGCATACGACCGAAGAAACTTTATTACTTCGGCCTTTTCATCAGGCTATAAATGTTGGTTTACAAAAGTTGGCCTCAGGATGCTACCATCACCTATGTCAACTTCTTCTAAGGGATCGGCCGATGCAAAACCTTGTCCTAATTTCTCTACTTTGCTAAAGTCCTCGATGGCTTCGGCGGTACCGTCTTTAGTATACCGATACTGCTTTACACGAGACTTTAGCCAATCCAGATTACTCTTGCTAGACATGACTACTAATATAAAAACAGCCATGCTACGCCAGCTAGCTTTACAGACACTGGTACAAAACGTCCTCCGGACACGCTAACAAAATCGTAATCTGAAAGATCTCTACCTGACAGGCACTCTACCTTGTTGTGAACGGCGTCAACTGACACATCGGCCAGTGCCACTTGAGCCAAAGTGTCTATGTGTATGACTTCTACTTCATCGCCGTCCCACTAAATTAGGCACTGGTGTAGAGTAGAAGGAATGCAGCAATTTGCGTGAATCCAGTCGCACCCAAGTAGCACGCTGTAGTTACCTTGTACATCGATGACGAAGAACGTTGTTGGCAATGTCTTCTTGCCCACTATCATCTCCATGGAGAGCACACCTTTGGCCTCGGAACTCTCTCCATTAAAGTCGTTGAGCATTAAGTTGGTCTTCTTCATATCATCCACATCCCTGCTAAATTTCTTCAATAGCGAGTAAGGCATTAAGTTAACAATGGCGCCACCATCAACAAGCAACTGGGAAATCGGCTTTCTATCAATATGACCCCTGACGTAGAGAGGCTTTAGATAGCGAGCCGAGTCCTCGGGTTTCTCAAAGATAGCATTGTGCGGGTCGAGGTTCAACTTAGCGACCTTGGCCTCGTCCAATGGTAGGGAAAACTCGGCGGGTAGGGTGACGACGTTGATGTCCATCGCCTGGGGTGTGGGCCCCTCGGAGACGGGCGAGTAGTCGTCGTCGAGCATGTCATGTTTGTCGGCGCTCGGACTAGGAGCTGGATTGGTCATCTCAATTCAGCTTAACTTTCCATATCTGTCTTGTAGTTGGTCGAGGGTGGATTTCTTTAAAAATAGTGTCTCGCTCGTCCTTGGCCTTCTTCTCACACATCTCATGTGCCCGTAGTCGTTGTAGATGCCTCTTTTGCGATTTGGACATACTTGGGGGTGCCCAAGATGGTTGTGGCTTGGTGCCAGGTGCCACTGCCTGGTTCCTGTTAACTCTGGCCGAAGTGGTACTACCCATCTTGGCCTCATGCACTCTGTATTCAAAGGAGCCCTCGTCGTGGACCTCGGTAGTCAAACTGGCCTCGTTCGGCTGATCGGACTAGGCTTCTGTGCGGGCTTCAGCCGAAGCAGGGGACTTACCTCCATCAGACTCTGGCGAAGGGGTCTTCAGGATTGGGACTTCCTGAGACCCTACTTTGATTGTGATAGCTTCGGAATCCCTGCCTTTTGCCTCTTCGCGCCCTTATTCTTCGACGTTGCTCTGCATGAGCCGATTCGGAGGTACCATGGACAGCCTGTGGATGATGCCTCCCTCCGCTGCGTCTATTTGTCCCTGCCATTCATAATACTCCGAAGGGAAACAAGGCATAGCATTAAGTTGCGGAGGGTATTCCGGCTGTGATACGTATGGAGTACATGGAGTCCCCGCCCAGTTGTACAGCGGAGGCATCAGCGGCTCCAGTGGCTTCGCCCACTGTGAGCTGAACCCGTTTCCCGGAGGGGGCTTCGGTAGAGTTGACGGTGTCTCAGACCATATCAGTGAGGAGTCCTGCCAGGCCGGTGGTACGTTCGGCTAGTGTGGGCCGAAGCCTCCTGTCGAAGGGTTCATCTAGAGTGGTGTGGGGTTTGGCCGTTGGGGGCCGAACTCGCTCTGCATGGGGCTTCGCCAGAGGTGTCCGAAGCTACTGTATGGGGGGTTTGGCCACTGAGGTCCGAAGCCACTATACGGAGTGTTAGGCCACTGTGGCCCGAAGTCACCATGCGAAGGGTTCAGCCATCGTGGTCCGAAGCCACTGTACGGAGTGTTAGGCCACTGTGGCCTGAAGTCACCATGTGGAGGGTTCGGCACTTGTGGTTCGAAGCCATCATGAGGAAGGCTTGGCCACTGTGGTCCGAAGCCACCCTTCGGGTGCCTTGGGCCCTTCAGGTGACTTAGTTTCTTAGCGCGGGGGCATGTTTCCTTGGCTTTTCTTTGGTGCTTGTTTAACAGCATCTTATATGTTACCTTCGGCTTCTTGTGAGCCTTAGCCAAAGGAATGCTAACGTTTTGCTTCCACACTCCCACCTCGGCGTTCTTAGGTATGAGTGTGCGTGTGCGCGACTCTCCAACAATTATTGCCTTCCCTTTAGTCGACTCGGCCTGTTCTGGCCGAATCAACACCTTCTCTCCAAGGTCGACGGCATTGACGGGGAAGGAATCTTTGTCCAACTTCATCTTTGGATTGTGGTCTATTTTTAATCGTCCTTCTTCTATGGCCGATTGAACCTGCCGCCGAAAAACATTGCAGTCATTAGTATTATGTGAATGTGAATCATGCCACTTACAGTATGGATGTTTCTTCAACTCATCAGAAGATGGAATGACTTGGCCTTTAGGCAACCTGAGAAGCTGGTTCTTTAAGAGAAAATCAAATATTTATCACACTTAGTTATGTCAAACGAGTACATGACCTCACTAGGCCGATTCTTCATTGGATATGGTCGTAACTCAGAGCAAGTGATAGGTTTACTCTTAGCGTTCCAAACCCATTTGGCCGCGTACATGCCGGCTGAATCCTCCTCTTCTGATTCCTCCTTGTCGGAGTGTTCCATGACATGGATTTCAGCCCTAGGCTTGGTAAACGTCTTAATAAACTTTTTATCTTTGGCTCGGCCTTCCTGGACCAGAGCCTGCTGCAAGACTTGGTTAACCTCTTAGAAGTTTTGGTTTTCTAGTTTCCCTTTAATCTCAGAACGCAATCCGCTAAAAGCTATTTCCGCCAAATCCCTCTCTGAAATATTAAGACTAAAACATTGGTTTCTGGTATCCCTAAAACGCTTGATATACTCAGAGGCGCCCTCATTAGATTTCTGCCTAACCGATGACAAGTGTGAGAGCCTAAGTTCTGTTTGACCCCTATAAAAATAGTCACGGAATTTTTGTTCTAATTTGTCCCATGTTTGGACGGAGTTTGGCAGGAGTGCCGAAAACCAAGTGAAAGCGGTGCTGGTAGCGAGAGAGAAAATAGTCTAAGTTTTAGAGCGTCTGACCTTCTAGCTTCTCCACACTGTGCTAAAAATTGACTAACAATCTTTAGTGTGGTTTTGTTACCCTCGCCGTCGAACTTAGTGAATTCGGGGATGATGTCCTGCTTGATTAAGTCCGCGCGCGTCTTGACGTAGCCTCCAAGCATCATGTCCTGGAGTGCCTTCATCTTTTCCTCAATTTCTGCTCGGTCTTCTGCGGGAATGTCTTCAAGAGTGGGTGTCGTGATGTTGCGGTTGTCGATGTCTGCGCCTCCCATGGTGTCCATCAGTGGTGTAAACGTAGTAGTCATTGTAGATGTACTGGCGGCCGATGTAGATGTACTCGTCATGTTGGCGTATCTTCTCCCCAGCGGAGTCGCCAAAAAGTGTGTTGACATGAAACGTGCCCCCGCACTTGGGTCAGTTCGACGATCCAAAAGTGTGCGGATACTTGGGGATGATCCTAAGTGTAACACAACACCGATGTCGCGTTCCGACTACCCTTAGCCATGGTAAGAGGGGTGGATTCGCAAGGTAATCAGATCACACGGAAATAATCCAATTAGCCGAAAGAAATATTGTTGGCGTAAAAGATTACGCTAACAGGTTTCTGTAGAAAAGAAACTAACAAACGAAGTGTTTGCGAAGCAAACTGTTCCAAGCCTCCGAAAGGATAATAGCTTAGAATAGTTCGAAAGTGTGTATTGATTCACTTGTCATCGGTCCCTATTACAGGGTGAAATGGGGGGTATTTATAGGTCCAAACATTAAGGAAAAGACCTATTTACCCCTCTATTACAACCGACATTAAGGAAACTATTTGGTTTCCTTAATAGGGCTAAAATGGTAAAAGACTAATCTAATAGGATAGAAGATAAGTCTTCCATCTTAGCTGGCAGAAAAGATCCTGGAAGGCTTTGGTTCGAAGATATACTTCGAACCAATGCCAGTCTTCGGACTCCGAACGAGGTTCCAAGCCACCTTCGAAGATGACCTTCGGACTATCTTCGAACTGGTTGGCTGTCTTCATGTTGCTTTGGCAATAACTCCGAAGATGGGATATTTTCCCCCAACAGTAGCCCCTCGAATACGCTTCTCCGTTCGACCTGTAACGTTAGGAGAGCAGTATACGGAAAGAAAAGATAACCAATCATAGGGGTTATTGATTTTTGTTTTATCTCCGAAATACATGAAGATATGAACTTCGAATCAGTCATAAGGTAATTACTTTTCGAACTATCTTAGAACTGACTCAGGAAGTTCGAAAGTCTTTTTAGACTTAGAAAATATAACCGTTAGTTTCTGTTTCTAACGGAGTTATACGAGGCGTTATTTTCGGAGGAAAATAACAGGCGGGAATGCGAAAGGGCAGAGCCCAAATGGTAACAAACGGAAAGTTTTAGGCTATAAATAAAGAACTCTGGAACTTACTCGATTACCTTTTCACCGCTCGCTCCCAGTCAAAAGCCTTTTGAGTTCTTGAGTTCTTGAGTTCTTGAGCCCTAACTTTCGAGTTCTTGAGCCCTAGTTCCCATTCTCTCAAGTTGATCCGGCAATCGCGATGGTGAAGACCAAAGGATCTGCGCCACCTTCGACCTTGGCTCGGCAGCAGGCAGCCGCAGCAGCAGCGGCGGCAACATTGGCGGCGGCACCCTCGAGGCAGGCGGCAATGTCCATGGCGGCAGGGGGGAGAAATCCCCAAATCCCCGATGACCAAGGTCTGTGCCCTCCATCGACCAAATATTTGGATCAGTCCTTTGAATTGGGACCTTCGACCTGCAAAAGAGAGTCCTTGGCAATCACAGCAGGGGGTAAGATTAGCAATGGGGTAATGGTTCGGAAACCAGGCAAAGAGGCAATCCCATCACCAAGACCCGGAGAAGTCGTAGTGTTCGAAGCTTTTTTCGAAGCAGGCTTGGGCCTCCCTGCTGTAGATTTCTTGGCCGAAGTCCTTGACTTGTTTCATGTAACCCTCCCCAGCTGTCTCCGAATGCTGTAGCTAGATTAGCTATCTTCGAATGGGCTCTGAGAGCCGAAGGTTGTGAGGGGAGGGCTGAAGTCTTCGCAGCACTGCATAGAGCAACTTGTCAGCCGAAGACTTCCGTAGGCTCCGGAGGTGAAAAAGTATTGGTTGCCTTCGGAAGCATCAATTTTAGGCTTCGTGATGAATATGCACTGCAATTCCCTGCCAAGGCCATCAATGCTAGATGGTACACCGATTGGGTTCTGAGGTGGTTTTATGCTGAAGTTGGAGTGGGTAGTCCTCTGGCTGGTCCCCTCAAGGAAATCCAGTTCCGAAAGGAAGCCTTAGTGCAACCTGACGAAGGTCAACTCGAAGCTCGCCTCAACTTGCTTCAGAAAATCAGCAAAAGGTTGAGCATGCGGGACTTAGCCGAAGAGTTCATCGGACTTCAAATTCCTCCGTTGATGGCCAACTGGCCTATCGCCTTCGAAGATGACTCGGAAGGCGGTCTTCGCAAGATAAACTATACTTCGAGCCCTGCAGGTAACTTCGAAACCAACATGCATAATACATATTTACTTCGAAGAAAGATTAACTTGAGTTATTTTTTAGCTTCTTCAGCCCCTATTACTTCAGAGCAAATTATAAGGGCTTCGGAGAAGATCTTGGGTGCTCCAACTCCGTCAGAAAAGAATGGCGAATCAAATTAGTCGGAAGTTGGGAGCGATCTAACAGAGTATGGGGAATGTTGGAGTTAACTCCGCCCCCTCTGATGGACTGGGTGCCTCAAGAGAAAGGACCCAAGAAGAGAGTAGCCGAAGCTGGAGCATCCAGCTCCGCAAGGACTCCGACGAAGAAGGTGGCTCGGAAGCCGAAAAACCTCGCACCTTCGAGCTCAAGAGCTTCGGCTTCTAGCTCTAAAGAAGACGAAGGTACTTTACTAGTAAGATTAATTGACGAAGATGCAGCTCAACGAAGTATTCTCATTGAAGACACTGCAGGTATTCCGGAGCCTCAAACCAACATCGAAGAAGTAAGAGCTCCGGATACCCAGGGAGAACAAATCGAAGCCCCTATGGGTGTGAATGAGGCCGAAGTGCCTGCGAACATACCGGAGTCTGGAGACAATGTTGATCAACCAATGACTTCGGTAGTTCAGGAAGACACAACTCAGGCCGGAGTTTCAGTGGATGAAGGGGGAGTCGAAGTCACTATGGCTTCGATTCTCGAAGAAGTAACAAGGGCTCTTCAGGACGATGCTCCTGTAGTCCAAGATTTAACGGCTGATTCGGATGAGGACTACACTTATGATCCTCCGATCAGCCCGGTGCTCGATATTCCAGAGAATATCGAAGGTAAATTTTGCTTAATTCTTATCAATTTTTGCAAAATTATACAATGTGTAATATTTTTGGTTTTTCCAGAGCCTCCTGTTGTCGAAGTATCCCTCGAAGATACAACTCTAAGACCTTCGACAACTTCGGGCCCGCAACCGGGAGTTGCTCTACCGGGGCCTGGAAGAGGAAAAAGACACATCGAGCCCCTCCCAGCTCAAGGATCGACTTCATCTGAGTCAACGGACGAAAGTGAATCGACTGAGGGGGGGCCATCTTCTGAAGTTCCAAGGGCCTCGGAAGAAACCTCCGGACCTTCGCTAAGCAGGGCTGACCAGAAAGCTTCGAAACTGCTTCCTCTCATAACTCCTTTTTTGGAGGAGAAAACCGGACTTGGGACTTTGGTTAAACCTTTGGGTAAAGCCAGTCGCCAAGTCGGGGAAACAGAACTGGTAGCCCATTTAAGCAGAGTGAAGGGTTCGGAGCTTAACCTTGCTGTGGAAAGAGCAGCTTATCAGGTATAAAGCATCTTCGAACCAAATAATGAATTATATATGAATAATTTCTTATTCTAGTTTTTCTTTTTCTTAGCAAGCAGTCTTAGCCCGCGCTGCAGCTTTGTCGAATGAAAACGAAATTGCTCAACTTCGGGAAGAGAACGAAACTCTTCAAAGAAATCTTAACTTCTCCGAAGGTCGAGTATCTCAAATGGACAATGTGATAATAGCAGAGCGAAGGGCTAGGCAAAGTTTGGAAGCTGCAAGGAAAGAGCTCGAAGCAGAAAGAGTTGTGCTTCGAGCGGAGATTGAAAGACTGCGGACGGAGGATGCTGCGAAGGACTCCGCACTTGTAAGGCTACAAGAAGAGGCTGGCCAACTCCGAACTCAAAAGAATGCTTTGACTACGGAGAACGCTCGAATCTCCGGAGTTTTAGCTGAAACAACTTCGGCCAAGGATATGCTTATTGAAGAAAAGGTTAAGTCCGAGAAGGTGGCTTCGGAGGTCATTGAACAAATGTTAGGTGTCTTGGAGTACTTCGGTACTACTGGATCACTACCTTCGGATGACAATGTAACTCTGCTGCGCCGGCTAAAGAGGATCCAAGGAGCGGCGAAGCAAATGAAGACGGCAGGCATACGTTATGGAGAACTCTCCGGACAAGTGTCTGCCCTTGGAATACTTCGCTACTACGAGGATTTGGGCCGATCAATCACTCCGAGCGCACAGGGCTCCATCATCTTCGACGACGACCGACTTTTAAAACCTTCCGAAGGTGTAGCTGTTGCTTGGCGAGCCTTCCAGACTTCATGGAGAGCCGAAGGTCGATCTGCGATCAAGGCTTGGATTGACGAAGGCCAACGCCAAAAGCAAGTTCGGAGCCAAGCTTCGAGCAGTCAGCCTCCTCCGAACCCGCAGGTTTAGGATTATTTAGGATTTTTTGATTATGTAAAGCTGATGCTTGTAAATATTTATCAATGAAAATCTTGTTTGTCATATTTTTAGGCTTTGCCTCTTATGGAAGATATCGAAGTGTTAGAGCTTAACAGCGAACTTCGCTCACTGTGGAACACCTTCGAACTTCTAAAAAGTTATAAGCGTCCTCGATTTCTTATCCCTCGAGATGACTCCGGCGTTATTGCGCCCGAAGTAATCAAAGACATATTGTCTTATATTAAAGAGGAAGATAAAGAGAGTGACGCAAACACCTCGTCTTCTGAAGACACTAATTGGTCCGAAGACGAAGGTGAAGCCCAAAATAAAAGATCTGAAGATCTTAGAAGCTGGGAGAGAAGCCCCGAGCGGCTTCGAAATTGGGCCGAACTTCAACAAGAGCAGAAGGATTTTAGAGCTTCGAAGGGGAGGAAGAGAGTTAAACGTAAAGTTCTTAGAACTTCCGATGTTGGAACTAGTCGTTCCACCCCTAGCTCTCGGGACCGAAGAGGTCTCCGATTCCTTCTTGGTATAGATACCAATTTTTCATGATGTAATTTGTAAATACATTTGTTTTGATAATGAATGCCGATTTAAAATTGTCTCCATATTTACTAGCCCCTCTTTGGGCATAAGCAACTTCGAACTGTATTCGAAGATGGTTATGCGCAAAGAAAAAACTTCGGAGTACAATTTTTTGGGGGTTCGGAGCCCCTCTGTCATTTAAAGATCTTTTGAAGTCTTATGAAATGTCTTCGACTATCTGTAGTCAGAAGAATGGTAACTTGGTACCTTTGTTTATTTATGAAAGAGATCAATTGAGATAACTTCCAGGACACTTTAATGTCTTAAAAAATTTTGTCACTTTGGACGCATATGAACAATCATTCGAAGCTCATGGCTTAAATGCTGCTTTGCTTTAGCCACCTTCGGCTGTTTTTTGCGGAAATCTATCAGCCGGAGCTTGGATTTCGCAGAAATTATAGCCACCTTCGGCTATTTTTGCAGAAGTCTACCAGCCGGAGCTTGGACTTCGTAGAAATTGTAGCCACTTGGGCTCTTTTTTGCAGAAGTCTACCAGCCGGAGCTTGGACTTCGCAGAATTTGGCCACCTTCGGCTCTTTTTTGCAGAAGTCTACCAGCCGGAGCTTGGACTTCGCAGAATTTGGCCACCTTCGGCTCTTTTTACGGAAGTCTGACAAGCTGCAGCTTGGACTCCGCATTTTTTGGCCACCTTCGGCTCTTTTTACGGAAGTCTACCAGCCGAAGCTTGGACTCCGCAGATTTTGGCCACCTTCGGCTCTTTTTACGGAAGTCTACCAGCCGAAGCTTGGACTCCGTAGAGTGTGGTTTTGGGCTCTTTTACGGATGCCTACAAGCCGATGGCCTGGGCTCCGGATTATGTCAGCCCCCACGCCGGAGGCTTCGACTTTAAGGGTACGAAGTCCGGAAATACAACTCTGCTTAATACACTTCCCTCTCAACGACTTCTGTCCCAGCGCGTCCGCTCGGGAGACTAGGAGCGTCAAGGGGAAGGCACGCTACAGGATGTACGCTTTATTAATTTAGAGGTGATTACAAGCGAATTACAAGGAGCCCTTATGCGAAGTATCGCTTTAGGTGCTCCGCATGCCAAGTGTGTGCTAATTCTTCACCTTCTAAATTAGCTAATTTAAATGAACCAGGGCGCCCCGAGCGGACGATTAGATATGGACCTTCCCATTTATTGCCTAACTTCCCTGGTGCTATAATGCTTCGTAGAACAAGATGACCCGGTCTTAACTCGCTGAGTTTAACCTTCGGGTCATACCAAGTCTTCGTCTGCTGATGATACTTTGATAAATTAGCTACAGCTCGAAGCCTTGTCTCTTCTGACAAATCTAACGAAGCTTGTCTTTCTTCTTCGATGTCTGGTTCGGTGCTGCGAAGTGATCCCCCTTTGAGCTCCGTTGGAGTCATAGCTTCATCTCCGAATAGCAGTCTGAATGGAGTAAAACCTGTGGACCTTGTTTGTGTAGTCCGAATGGACCACAAAATCTTCGGAAGTTCTTCGGTCCACAGTCCCTTTGATAGTCCTACTATTCTTCGATTTAGCCCTGATAAAATATTTCCATTGGCTCGCTCAACGGCTCCATTTGACTGAGGATGTCTCACTGCAGCAAAACATAGTTGAATGCCTAAGTCTCCGCAAAACTTCCTGAAGGGTTCTGCGTCGAACTGTGTTCCATTATCAACTGTGAGATATCTAGGCACTCCGAACCGGCAAATAATGTTTTTCCAAAAGAATTTCTGTACATTATTCGAAGTGATAGCTGTTAAGGGTTCTGCTTCCACCCACTTAGAAAAATATTCGATAGCTACCACTGCGAACTTTAGATTTCCCTTTGCTAACGGAAAGGGACCAATTAGATCCATACCCCATCTGGCCATAGGCCATACTGGAGCAATGATTTGAAGAGCTGTTGGTGGGCGATGACTCCGTCGACCCATCCACTGGCATCCTTGGCAAGTGCGGACTAAGCTCTCCGCATCAGCTGTTATTGTGGGCCAATAAAGCCCCTGGCGAAGTGTTTTTCCTGCCAGAGCTCTAGGGGCTAAATGGCTTCCACAAAGGCCTTCGTGAATTTCTCGAAGAATTTCTTGGCCTTCGGCTTGAGATATACATCGGAGTAGAGGGGAACATACTCCGGCCTTGTATAATATACCGTTGATTAGCTGATAGTTTCTTGCTCTGAGCTTTAATCTTGACAATTGGGGCTCTTCGGGCAAATTTGTTCCTCCTTGCAAGAGTTCTATGATTGAATCCTTCCAATCTGCACTAGGAATGCAGAGAATCTCTGCAGAAGCAACTTGTGGCACCGAAGGTATATTGAGCTCCTCATAGAAAGCTTCGTCAGGCACATCTACAGCTCCGGCAGCAGCCTTCGCTAAAATGTCCGCTTGCACGTTTTCAGCTCTTGGTATACTCCGAATGGAAATACCCTTGAAATGTGCTTCGATCTTGCGAATTTCTTCTAAGTACTTTGCAAGCTGTGGATGTCGGACTTGAAAACTTTTGTCCACGTGCCCTGCTACTATCTGAGAATCTGTTTTTATAATTATCCTTGTAGCCCCTAGAGCACGTGCTTTCCGGAGTCCCAATAATATTCCTTCGTACTCCGCTATATTATTGGTAGACTTAAAGTTGAGTCTTGCGGAGTACATTGCTTTTTGACCTGTCGGAGAAATTAATACTGCCCCAATACCTGCTCCGGATGCTTGGAAAGCCCCATCGGAGTAAATAGTCCATACTCCGTCATCTGATTTCTCCGGAGTCAACTTCGCAGGTGGAGTCCACTCTGCTACGAAGTCTGCTAGGACTTGGGATTTGATAGCTGTCCTTGCCAGGAAAGATATGCCGAAGGGTGCTAGTTCTACTGCCCACTTTCCAATTCTTCCAGTGGAATCTTTGCTTCGGAGCATATCTCCTAAAGGATACGAAGTTGGTACAATTACATTGTGAGCCAAAAAATAATGTCTTAGCTTCCTCGAAGCCATTATCAGAGCATAAACGAATTTCTCAAGTTCGGAGTATCTTGTCTTTGCTCCTGACAATGCTTCGGATACAAAATAGACAGGATTTTGGACCAACTTCCCATTGATATCAGCTTCTCTGACAAGGACTTGCGCTGACTGCTGAGCCTGTGGCTGCAAGATACAGAAGTAGGGTTTCGTCCGCAATAGGCACCGTAAGTGTAGCAAGATTGCTGAGATAATCTTTAATATCTTCGAAGCTTTTCTGACACTCCGGTGTCCATGCAAAATCTTCAGACCCTTTCAAGGCTTTAAAGATTGGCAAGCTCCTCTCCGCAGATCTTGATAAAAACCTGCTAAGTGCGGCTAGACGTCCAGTCAGCTTTTGCACTTGCTTTAAATTCTCCGGAGGAGCCATCTTCTGCAGCGCAGTTATTTGAGTAGGGCTAGCTTCAATTCCCCTGCTTGAAACTAAGTACCCTAACAACTTTCCAGCCTTAGCTCCGAATATACATTTTTCGGGGTTAAGGCGGATCCCACATGCCCGAAGGCTATTGAATGTTTCTGCTAAGTCTAGGCTATGTTGGTGCTTTAAAGCACTCTTTATTACAATATCATCCATATAGGCCTCCACATTGCGACCTAGTTGATGACCTAGAGCCTTAGCAACTAATCTTGAAAAAGTAGCCCCGGCATTTCTTAGGCCAAAGGGCATTCTTACATAGCAAAAGACTCCCGAAGGAGTTACAAAGCTCGTCTTGATTTCATCTTCGCGCTTCAACCATATTTGATGATAGCCGGAATAGGCGTCAAGGAAGCTTAGTAACTCCGAACCTGCAGTGGAGTCAACTAGTTGATCAATTCGGGCAAAACCAGGGAAAACGGCTGGCAAAGGCCAGACCCTTTTTTGCTGTATTCATGGAGAGAACCGAAGCCATGCAACTGACACCTGCAAGGCTATTCTTACCCTTCGGGGAGAATACTTGGAGAGAACTTCGGGTCGAGGTAGTACCGACCGAAGTCCAGCAGCAGCAGTGCGCTCGGAGCCGGTCCAGGCTGTAGCGCGAATAGAAAATTTTGACGCTGCAAGACATCCTCCGGTGGCCAATGTTATGCCACCTCCGAAGCAAGAAGAAGGGCAAGATAGAGGGAAGAGAGTAGTTCTCCCTATCTCCGGAGGAGGTACTCTCGGAAGCATGTCCAAGAGACAGCGAAGAGAGTACGTTCGAGAAGTAGGCCACATTGGAACTTCGTCATCTGCAGCTGCAATGCCGGAGTGGTCTCATGTTCCAATATCTTTCTCTGCGGAGGATGCAGCTGGTATCAAGTTCCCGCATGCAGATCCATTGGTTATCACTGCTGATATTGCAGGGACTGAGGTCCGAAGGGTGCTAATCGACGGAGGTAGCTCGGCAGATATCATATTTGTACAAGCCTTCGATCAGTTATGCATTTCCCGGAAGCATCTTCTCCCAGCGGCTCGTCCTCTGCAAGGCTTTGCAGGACCTCCGCTAGATGCACTTGGCCAGATAGGCCTGGAAGTAACCTTCGGAGAAGGTTTACTAGCCCGAACTGAAGAAGTTATCTTTGATGTGGTGGATGCCCCGTATGCTTATAATGTTATCTTTGGCCGAGGCATGTTGAATCAGTTCGGAGCTGTGGCGCATCACAATTACTTGTGCATGAAGATGCCCACACAATCAGGAGTTCTGACAGTCTTCGGAGATCAAGCCATAGCTCGGAGAGCAGAATATGGTCACGGTCCTCCTCTTGATCCGAGGCAAGTAAACAGTGTCCAAGAAAATGGAGAAATTTTTTCAGCCTCCTCCGAAGCTTCGAAGAAGTCATTTCCAAGACCAAGTCCCGAAGGAGAGATTGCAACGAAGGTCATTGTCAAAGATGGTAAAGAATACACTTTTCAATTTGGTAAAGATTTACCTCCCGAAGTTGCAACTTCCTTGGAAAAGGTTGTAGGAGAAAATTTGGATGTCTTCGCCTGGTCTGACGAAGATATCACCGGAGTCGATCGGGATATTATTGAGCACAGCTTGCTTGTAAACCCGAAGGCCCGGCCTGTTCGACAAGGGCTCCGGAAGATGTCCGCAGAGAGAGCTGCTCTAGCTAAGGACGAAGTTGAAAAACTGTTGAAGGCTGGGATTATCAGAGAAGTGGCCCATACAAAATGGTTAGCAAACCCAGTCTTCGTCAGGAAGAAGTCCTCCGGAAAGTGGCGCATGTGCATTGATTTCACATCTTTGAATAAAGCGTGCCCACGTGACCCCTACCCCACGGACGGCGCCAACTGTTGGCGTAAAAGATTACGCTAACAGGTTTCTGTAGAAAAGAAACTAACAAACGAAGTGTTTGCGAAGCAAACTGTTCCAAGCCTCCGAAAGGATAATAGCTTAGAATAGTTCGAAAGTGTGTATTGATTCACTTGTCATCGGTCCCTATTACAGGGTGAAATGGGGGGTATTTATAGGTCCAAACATTAAGGAAAAGACCTATTTACCCCTCTATTACAACCGACATTAAGGAAACTATTTGGTTTCCTTAATAGGGCTAAAATGGTAAAAGACTAATCTAATAGGATAGAAGATAAGTCTTCCATCTTAGCTGGCAGAAAAGATCCTGGAAGGCTTTGGTTCGAAGATATACTTCGAACCAATGCCAGTCTTCGGACTCCGAACGAGGTTCCAAGCCACCTTCGAAGATGACCTTCGGACTATCTTCGAACTGGTTGGCTGTCTTCATGTTGCTTTGGCAATAACTCCGAAGATGGGATATTTTCCCCCAACAAATATATTAGACAAGACAAGTCAGAAACCGGGCGGAACCTGACTATTCGAAGTATGGTGAGAAGGGTGTCGCCGAAGTGTACCTTTGGTCTCTGGTGCGAAGTGTCCCACCGAAGGGTACCTTCGGCGTTTGGACTGATCTAGCCGAAGATGAACTCCGAACGGATCTGGACGTGACAATCACCTCCGAACAACGGGATTCGGTGCAAAGTCTCTGATACAGTAAGATATAGAATAATGACTTAGGCGCAACACATGGGCGTAACTTCGTCAGACGTGGAGTGCGAGCATGGCGAAGCCTGACATGATGAAGCCTGTTGCGGAGCGTGTCGGCGTGCGGGACTTGGTCAAAGCGACAATAGCGTGACGGTCCGGCACAGGCGGTCGAAGTAGTACTCTTGCCGAGGGATGTTCTGGCAGCCTCCGAAACCAACCTCTCAGCTTCGGACACCTCTGGAAAAGCAGCTCCGAATGTGGAAACCCGCAACAGAGTAGATTCGAAGTACCAATTTGGCATGAGCACTCGTGGCGAAGGTAGCAATCTGTTACACAGATTAGCGGATACTTCACAGGCAAAGTAACAAGGCGATAGAAATCTATTACGTAGATTAACGAATACTTCATAGGCGAAGTAACAAGGCTTACCACTGTTCCAAAGTGGTTGTCGGAGGGCTTCCAAGCAAACCCACGAAGAATATAGAAAATAAAGATAAAGTAAAGTACGGTTCAGAGCTAGGGCTTTGTGGTTGATTTTTTTGTTGGGGGGCTTCTGAACCGGCCTCACCCCTATATTTATAGGGGCTAGACTTCTAATCTCTAAGCCTAATCTGGTGGAATTCTGTTTGATCACGCGTAAAAGACTTAGTCAAAAATCGGATTCAATCTCTACTCTTGCCCGAAGTAGGCCTTCTGTCAGGCCCGTCGAAGCCTGCTCCTCAGGCCAAAGCTTCGGTGGAGTGGGCCTCCGAAGGCCTCCGGGCCGAAGGCTGTGGGCTGGCTGGAGGCTTCTGAAGCCCATAGCCCAGTGATCCTTCGGCCCTGTAGGGCTTCAGCCTAACCCGGGACATGTGCATTTTCGGCCCAAATTACCAAAATTGATATTTTGACAATCTTAACCATTAATGTCATTTTTTGCTATCAACAGGTACACTCCGTTGATAGCAAGTAATTCCTTAGTTTGGTGCACAAGAAATATAAACATAAGTCGAGCTTCTCCACTATGGGATATCGGGTCTCAGCGTCCAGCAGCCTTCTACTGAGGTAGAATATTGCCCTTTCCTTTATATCGACTTCTTATTGACTTAATCTCACCATCGGTACTAATGTCGCCATAAAGGGAATTCCATTCAGATTGTATCTACAGGACGATGATGAAGCCATCGAGTCAGTCTTGGTGCAAGAGGTCAGTAGAAAGGAAACGGTAATCTTCTACCTCAACAGGAGGCTGTTAGATGCTGAAACTCGATACCCCACAATGGAGAAGCTTTGTTTATGAGAAACCAAAGGTTGGTTTCAGTGTTTGTGATGAGTGATTGACAGGCTGTTAACCTCTGTTTCGAAGGGGTACCTCCGAAGGGGGTTCGGAGGTTGGACCTCCGAAGGGTGTTCGGAGGTGGTTTCACCGAAGGGTGTTCGGTGGTTTGGTTGCTGCAGCTGTGGCAACGGAGTGTGCTTGTCGGAGGGGTCCAACAGTACACGATGACTGGGTTTGTACCGAAGGCTTCGGTACTTTGGGCGGTACACCGGAGTGTGTGCCGGAGGTTGCTAACCCGGAGAGGTCTCCGGAGTACTCGATACACTTGTTTGCTTATCGGTGGTGCGCAGGGACTTCGGAGGCGACGGACAGGTTCGCAGCAGGTGAACCTGGGTCAAGCGGGAGGCTTGATGTCAGGGGAGCGGGGAGCTCCGTCACGGTGGCTGCGAAGGGGGTCCGGGTCGGTCCTCGGGTCGAGGTGCACCAGGCGAAGGCAGAGAGTGCGGAGCGTGGCTCCGGCTGAATGTACTCCGAGACAAAGTCCTCGGAGGCGAGGCCCTTCGAAGGTACTCCGGATGGAGTGACTTCAGAGTATGGTGGATCAAGTCCTCTGCGGAGGCAAAGAATTCGAAGTGTGCTCCGGAGGGAGACATTCGAAGGTGCCCGACGAAGGTTTCAGAAGTCGAGGTGCATCGAAGGCATGGTCCAGGTGAGGCTCGTCGAGGAGTGTGCTCGGGGAGAGATACTGCGACGAAGTGCTCATGGAATGCTTCAAGCGGAGGCCTTGGACGAAGGAGGGACTTCGAAGGGTGGTACTCTGAAGGTGGGGCTTCGGAGTGAAGAAGGCTTCGGAGCGAAGCTAGCTCCGGAGCGAGGTTGACTTCTGGTGCTTCGGCCATGCATGGCTTCGGTACACGGACTGACGGAGTTCGAGCTGGGCGGAAGCTGCGAAGCCGTGGTGGTCCACTCCGGAGGTGTTGGTGCGAAGCCTCAAGGGCTTTGACGGCTTCGGCTCAAAACCATCACTGTATCGAAGGCTGACTTCGGTGAAGCGAAGGCCATCTGGCTCAAGGCTTCTCACCGAAGCTACCGCACCCCTCGCGTGCGAAGGGGGGCTTCAGAAAGGTCAAAGGCTGCAAGTCTGACAGTGTCTGCTCTGCAAAAAGCTGGCGATGTCCCCTCTGCATAGGCTGACAGAGAAGCCTCCAATAAATTGACTACCTTTTGTACCCCTCAGTTCTGTAGAGACAAAACCAATGTAAACCCTAGGGGTAAAGTAGTCAATTCCTTTGGGTGAACTGTGGGCTATAAATATGGGGGCTCAGTAGGTAACATTTAACACTTTGAGCATTTACTGTTGAGCTCCTGTACTAGCCACACACTTCGTTGTATTCATCCAGAGTTCAATTTTATTGTGTTCCTTGTTCAAGCGGCGAAGCCCTGCTTCTGTGTGCTTTTTGCTTGAGCTCGCTTTACATACCTCGCTAGTTGTAGTGCACTGAAGCCTGTCTAGGCGAAGGGTGTTTAGTGCGAAGTGTGTTTTTCAGTGCGCGTTCGCTCTGTGTAATAGGAGGCAAGACCTCGCTGCTTACTAGCGAAGCCCTGATTGAAGCCTGTTTTGCTTCTTGTGCCGAAGCCCTTAGCGAAGTCCTCCTAGTGTGCGTTTAGACCTTCGTGTACGAAGCCCAGCACCAGTTGCTGCTGCCAAGTACTTGGTCGTAAGTCCTCAGTGGGGTGTCCACTCTTGCGAAGGGTGAAGTGCGAAGCCTGCTCGAAGCACCCTGTGTGCGGAGCCTGCACTGACTTAGCAGAGTAGTTTTTCGAGGGTTGTAAGTGGAACGAAGTCTTCTTGGCTTCGAACTTTTGGTCCTGCAAAGCCTGTGTTCGGAGCTGTCAAAACACCTCCGAACCAGACCTTCGAAGGTAGTGTTCGAAGCCTGTTCCGCAGAAGACAGTACTAAAACCGAAGGCTAGTTTTTAGTCCGAAATTTTAAAAGCTCCCATTCACCCCCCCTCTGGTCGCCGTTTCCGGTCCAACAATTGGTATCAGAGCAGGTTAAGATCACCAGTTGACCTTAACCGGTTTTGTGATCTTTTGGTGACATGGATAGAGGCAGTAAAATTCCTCTGTTCGATGGGACTGATTTTGCATACTGGAAGGTGCGCATGGAGGCTTACTTGTTAAGCCAAGGAAATGCAATTTGGGAGATTGTGGACTCACAATACTCCATCCCTGAGACTCGCACCTCTCAAACAGAGAAGGATCAGTATAATGCCAACTCCAAGGCAAGAAATATACTGTTCATTAGTTTGAGTAGAAGTGAGTTTGATAGGGTGCAACACCTTAGGACTGCTAGGGAAATTTGGACAACGCTCACTATTTTTCATGAGGGCTCTACTCAGATTAAGGCCAGGCGCCAAAGCACATATAATCAACAGTATCAGCTGTTTGTGCAGGCACCTGGTGAATCTATAGATGCCATGTTTTCTCGCTTTGATGCGATAGTGAGTAACTTGCGATCCAACGGGACGCTTGCTTACAATGATCATGATAGGGCTATCAAGCTTCTCTATGCTCTTGATCGTAGCATATGGGAAGTGAAGATATCCAGCATTGAGGAGTCTGCAGGTTATGACACATTGACCTGTGATGAGCTCTTCAGCAAGCTGAAGTCCACAGAGATTGCCAAGGCATCTCTTGTAGTGCACAAAAGCTCTTTGCCACAGCCATTGGCATTGGTTTCTAGCACTAGCCGTGGCACCGCTGCAGAACCAAGCACATCTGGTACTTGTGTTCTTGCAGATGGTTTTGCTTTGTCCTCCCTGGTCTCCGTCACAAAGGAGCAGGTGGACACTCAGGATGATGATGAGCTTGCTCTCATTGCCAGAAGGTTCACCCGTTTTCATCATGAGAGACGGGATCAGAGGAGAAGTGGTTTCAGTGGTTGCTTTGAATGTGGCGACACTTCTCATATTAAGGCCAACTGCCCTAAGCTCAAGAAGAGAGATGAGAGTGACCGCCCCAAATACCACAAGAAGGAGAGGAAACCCTTTGTGAAGGGCAAGCACGGCAAGATGGCTAAGAAAGTAGCCAAGGCCGCTTCCAGAGCATTTGTTGCTGCTCTCAGTGACATCGACACTTCCTCAACTGAGGAGTCGAGCTCTGAGGAGGAGGAGTCCCCAAGGAAGGAGGACAAGAAGGACAAGAAGGGACGAGACTTCACCGGCCTTTGCTTCATGGCCGACAGCGATCACAGCAGCGATGAGCTTGACACATCTGAGGTACCTCTATCCTATGACCAGCTTTCAATAAAACTAGATGAGCTGAATGAAGTAGTTCTTGGTCAGGATAGATTGCTTGTGCAAGCCGCTAGAGAAAGAAAAGACCTTAGACTTAGGCTAGAATCTGTTTCTACTGAATATGCCATGCTTAAGTCTAAAGTTAATGATGCTGAATATGATTCTTGTACCACTGTCATGGGTGAGCTTGCTCAGTTGCGTTCTGTTCATGCTCAAACTCTATCTGAGCTTGAGACTGCACAGAAGCAGCTTTGGAGGTGGATTCTAGATCTCATGATGTTATTGATTGCATGAACTGTTCTTTATTACGCGAGAGCATTAATTTACGTGATAAACATGTTCATGATTTAGAGGCTAGATTGGAGAGGGCCGGTAGTTCTAAGGATGTGCAACCTGTTTGTGACACTTGCATCACCCTTAAGGACCAGCTAGGCACTGTTAGAGAGCAAGCTGAAACCTCATGTCTGAAAATGAATACCTCCTTTCCGTGGTTAATAAATGCACTGAGGGAAAGGGTAGGATGGATTTGCTCTTGGCCAAGACCAAGTTGTGTGCTGACAGAGCAGGGGTAGCTCTAGGTTTGGGTTTTGAGAGGATACCGTCAGACAGTAAGACCAAAACTGTTTTTACCTCTCCCACTACCCTAGAGAAAGAGAGAGCTCTGTTAGACACCCCATCAGCCAAAAAGCCTGCCCAACCACCAAAGAAGACCACACCTCCTGCCAAGAAAAATCCTCCCAAGAAAACCACTCAGAAGAAGCCCAAGGAGCCTGTGAGAGTTGCTCCTATGACCCATGAGAGTGCCCCTCGGAGAGTGTTTCACTGTTCTTACTGTCAGCGAGCGGGTCATTTGGTTGGTTTCTGTTTTCGTCGCATCAAGGATGAGCGACGAGCACAGGCGATGAGTTACCAGGACATGCATTACCCATCTTTAGGTATGCATGAGTCTGAGTTCTACTCTCGTCCTATTTTCGAGGCTCCTCGTGCTTCTCGGAGAGGTTTTGCTCCTCGAGGTGTTCACCATGTTCCATATGGTGTTAGACCTCGGGCGAGTAGCTTTGTACCTCGTCAGAGTAGGAGACCTCGTCATGCTTTTCGATCACTGCATGTAGGTAGACCTCGCACTTTGCATCATTCAGATTATCATGTGCGTAGACCATCTACTTTTACTGTGCCTACTACTCGTGTCACTCAGTGCTGGATGCCTCGTCATTTTTTCACTCACCCCAGCACTGAGCGATCGAGATATTCTTATCATGTGTAGGCGACAGATCGAGGCTTGGAGGGCACGTGAATCATGGACTCCGGTTGTTCGCACCATATGACCGGAGATGCAGCTTGGTTCTCCAGCCTCACCACAACCAAGCAAAGGGAACATATCACCTTCGGAAACAATCGAAGGAGTAGAGTGAAAGGTAAAGGTGTGGTAAGAATTAACTCGAATTTCACTCTCAAAGATGTTGCTTTGGTTGAGAACCTGGGATACAATTTGCTGTCTGTATCTCAGTTGCTTGATGAGGGCTTCGAAGTGCGATTCCATCGCGATACTTCGCAAGTGCTCAATTCTGATGGCGTTGTGGTGTGTAAGATCTTTAGAGTTGGGAGAGTTTTTGGAGCTGATTTTTCAGAATCGTCTGGTTCTTCTCATTGTCTTGTTGCACATTCGACTTCTGAGCTTTGGAAGTGGCATAGGAGACTAGGGCATATGAGCTTTGAGTTGCTCGCTCGTCTGAGTGCCCTAGGTCTGATCCGAGGATTGCCCAAGCTCAAGTTTGAGAAGAATTTAGTTTGCGCTCCTTGTCGACATGGAAAAATGATTGCCGCTTCGCATTTGCCAGTCACCACAGTGATGACTGAACAACCCGGAGAACTTCTCCATATGGACACTGTAGGTCCCTCTCGGGTTAGTTCTTTAAGCGGCAAGTGGTATGTTTTAGTGATTGTCGACGATTTCTCTCGCTACTCTTGGGTCTTCTTTCTTGCCAGCAAGGATGAAGTGTTTTCACACTTTCGGAGCTTGGCTTTGAGACTTTTTACTGAACTCCCTGGGGCATTGAAATTCATTCGAAGTGATAATGGCACTGAGTTCAAAAATAGTCTCTTTTTTGACTTTTGCATGGAGCATGGCATAGAACATCAATTCTCTGCTCCGCGGGTTCCTCAACAAAACGGTGTTGTTGAGAGGAAGAACCGCACTTTGGTTGAGATGGCTAGGACGATGCTTGATGAGCATAGGACTCCTAGAAAATTCTGGGCTGAGGCCATGAACACTGCATGTTACATCTCAAACCGTATATTCTTGCGCTCAATTTTAAATTTGACATCTTATGAGCTGCGTTTTGGGAGACAGCCCAAGGTTACTCATCTTCGAGTTTTTGGCTGTCGCTGCTTTATCCTAAAACGTGGTAATTTGGATAAATTTGAGTCGCGATCTTCTGACGGGATCTTTTTGGGTTACACTACTCATGGTCATTCTTATCGTGTTTATAATTTGGAAACTAACACTGTCATCGAGTCATGTGATGTGACTTTTGATGAATCAACCCCCTTTGTTAGTTCTGCTTTCGAACAGGCAAACGAACATGACATGGAACAGACCTTATTCGAAGAAGAAGATCCCGGAGAATTCGAGGATGAACCCCTGCTACCCTTGACATCAACCCCCGAAGCTGACCCCGCTTCAACTACTTCAGCACGAGGTCCCGAAGCGACTACCTCAACATCGGTCATCTTGGACCACTCCAACGCACAAGTTGAGGGGGAGACTGCATCCCACCGCGAGGCTCCACATCATGTTCAAAGGATGCACCCTCCCGAGCAGATCATTGGTGAGCTTGATCAAAGGGTAACACGTTCTCATGCTCATTTCATTGATTCCGCTTTTGTTGCTTCTTTCGAGCCCTTAGATGTTAGTCATGCACTTTCTGATTCTAGTTGGATCAATGCCATGCATGAGGAACTTGAAAATTTTGAGAGAAACCAAGTCTGGTCATTAGTTGATCCTCCACCAAATGTTCATTTCATTGGAACAAAATGGATTTTCAAAAATAAACAAGGGGAGGATGGGACTATAGTTAGAAACAAGGCTAGACTAGTAGCTCAGGGCTTTTCTCAACTAGAAGGGATTGATTTTACTGAAACTTTTGCACCTGTTGCTCGCCTTGAGGCCATTAGGATTTTGCTTGCCTTTGCGACATCCCGGGGATTCAAACTCTATCAAATGGATGTCAAAAGTGCTTTTCTTAATGGCTTCATAGGTGAAGATGTTTATGTAAAACAACCCCCTGGTTTTGAAAACCCCAAGTACCCACATAAAGTCCTTAAACTTCATAAGGCTCTTTATGGACTCAAGCAGGCCCCTCGGGCATGGTATGATAGACTTAAGTCTTTTCTGCTTGAGCGGGGGTATTTGATGGGCTCTATTGATAAAACACTGTTTACTCTCAAGCATGGCAAAGATTTCCTCCTAGTTTAGATTTATGTGGATGATATCATCTTTGGTGGCTCTTCTCATGCTTTGGTTGCCGAGTTTGCAGATACCATGAGCAGGGAATTTGAAATGTCCATGATGGGTGAGCTTACATTTTTCCTTGGTTTGCAAATCAAGCAAAGCAAACAAGGTACTTTTGTCCACCAGACAAAGTACACCAAGGACCTGCTCAAGAAGTTTGATATGTCCGATGCGAAGCCCCTCGCCACTCCAATGGCTACATCTGTAGCATTGGACCCTGACGAAGATGGAGAGGCCGTAGATCAGAAGGAGTTCCGAAGCATGATCGGCTCCCTTCTCTACTCTACTGCCACGAGGCCGGACATACACTTCGATGTGTGTCTGTGCGCTCATTTTCAGGCTTCACCACGAGCTTCGCACCGCCAAGCGGTAAAACGCATACTCAGGTATCTCAAACATACCCTCGAATTTGGCATATGGTATTAAGCATCTTCATCTTTATGTCTTCGAGGTTATTCCGATGCGGATTTTGCTGGGTGTAGGATCGATAGGAAGAGTACCTCCGGTACTTGTCATTTTCTGGGTACTTCACTGGTTTGCTGGTCTTCTCGCAAACAGTCTAGTGTTGCACAATCGACGGCTGAGGCCGAATATGTTGCTGTAGCTAGCTGTTGCTCTCAGATTTTGTGGATGACTTCCACTTTGCGGGATTTCGGGTTAGATTATAAGAGTGTTCCACTTTTCTGTGATAACACTAGCGCTATTTGTATTGCAAACAACCCGGTTCAGCATTCCAGAACCAAACACATTGATGTACGATATCATTTTCTCAGAGATCACAATGAGAAGGGTGATATTGAACTTCAATATGTTGATACCAAACACCAGCTTGCCGACATTTTCACAAAACCTCTCGATGCTTCTCGATTTGCTTACTTGCGTGGGGAGCTTGGTATTTGTCACCCTTACGGCATTTTGTGAGGGGGAGCAGTTTTAGATGGATGTGCATTTGCTAATTGTGTTGAAATTGCATTTACATCTTTTGCACTTATATGCCTGTTTATAATCCATGACATCATGACAGCTCATCTCTTTTTAATTTATCTGAAACATTCATGTGCATGATGTTTTCTTTTCAAAAATCAAATCGTGCTCACTGCTTAGTCTTGAATCTAGCATGTTTAGGCAGGACTGCTTTAGCTATCTTTTATCTGCTTGATAGCAAGACACTGTTCATTGGATGCTAAAAATTGCAACTTGAAAAATTGTTCTACATCATCATGGATATTCATCAAGTGTTAAACAAATTGATTCACTTAATTTAAATCAAAAACTCCATGATTTGCCTGCTTTAAGTGAAAAGATCCAGGTGGGTTTGTTTGTCGCACTACTCTATTCTAGACTGCTTTCCATTGCACATTGGTCTGAACTGGAATAATGTAGTGTATGCCAAAATCATTGCCTTAAGCTTCTTATGGTTTTCATGCCTAGGCTTGGCCTGATTGGAAAGTATAAGGTGGACAAACAAATAACCCCTGGCACTAAGAAACGAACAACAAAATTCTTTGATCATCAAGTTTGCTTTCATTACTCCATTTGAACTAGACTTGTCTGTCTGGAGTAGAAATTGACTAGCTTTGCGCAATCCTTGCTTTTACTTGTCTAGTTTCCTTGCCTAAGTGGTGATGCTTTTATTTCAAAAATGATCAAATCACATGCTTCATCATATTTTTAGAGAATGTTAAGTGGAGCTGAGCCCATGATCATTGGTGTTATTGTTGGCATATTTCTGCTTTATATGTCTTTGCAATTCTGCTCATTTCCCAGCTATGCATCTTTTTCATGCTCCTTGATGCTTGCATTGCCAAAGGGGGAGAGACTTGCTACGTTCTCTGCCGCAAGGGGGTATAATTTCCAAAGGGGGAGAAAATTTGACATACAGGGGGAAAAGGTTCTTTGTTGCAAAAAGGGGGGAAATTAACTCAGGGGGAGTTTTTAACTTGAAAATGGGAGTTTTGCCGAAGGGGCTTTTTAGAAAGGGGGAGGAAAATTCTTCTGTCAAGTGACATGATTTGGCTCTTTTCTGAGTTTTTATGGTCACTTGTGTGCTGAAAGTTTTTAAATTTTCTTGGACTTAAAGTTGGTTGTCAATGCACTCATCAAGGGGGAGATTGAGAAACCAAAGGTTGGTTTCAGTGTTTGTGATGAGTGATTGACATGCTGTTAACCTCTGTTTCGAAGGGGTACCTCCGAAGGGGGTTCGGAGGTTGGACCTCCGAAGGGTGTTCGGAGGTGGTTTCACCGAAGGGTGTTCGGTGGTTTGGTTGCTGCAGCTGTGGCAACGGAGTGTGCTTGTCGGAGGGGTCCGACAGTACACGATGACTGGGTTTGTACCGAAGGCTTCGATACTTTGGGCGGTACACCGGAGTGTGTTCCAGAGGTTGCTAACCCGGAGAGGTCTCCGGAGTACTCGATACACTTGTCTGCTTATCGGTGGTGCGCAGGGACTTCGGAGGCGATGGACAGGTTCACGGCAGGTGAACCTGGGTCAAGCGGGAGGCTTGATGCCAGGGGAGCGGGGAGCTCCGTCACGGTGGCTGTGAAGGGGGTCCGGGTCGGTCCTCGGGTCGAGGTGCACCAGGCGAAGGCAGAGAGTGCGGAGCGTGGCTCTGGCTGAAGGTACTCCGAGACAAAGTCCTCGGAGGCGAGGCACTTCGAAGGTACTCCGGATGGAGTGACTTCGGAGTATGGTGGATCAAGTTCTCTGCGGAGGCAAGGAATTCGAAGTGTGCTCCGGAGGGAGACATTCGAAGGTGCCCGACGAAGGTTTTAGAAGTCGAGGTGCATCGAAGGCATGGTCCGGGTGAGGCTCGCCGAGGAGTGTGCTCGGGGAGAGACACTGCGACGAAGTGCTCATGGAATGCTTCATGCGGAGGCCTTGGACGAAGGAGGGACTTCGAAGGGTGGTACTCCGAAGGTGGGGCTTCGGAGTGAAGAAGGCTTCGGAGCGAAGCTAGCTCCGGAGCGAGGTTGACTTGTGGTGCTTCGGCCATGCATGGCTTCGGTACACGGACTAACGGAGTTCGAGCTGGGCGGAAGCTGCGAAGCCGTGGTGGTCCACTCCGGAGGTGTTGGTGCGAAGGCCCAAGGGCTTTGACGGCTTCGGCTCAAAACCGTCACTGTATCGAAGGCTGACTTCGGTGAAGCGAAGGTCATCTGGCTCAAGGCTTCTCACCGAAGCTACCGCACCCCTCGCGTGCGAAGGGGGGCTTCGGAAAGGTCAAAGGCTGCAAGTCTGACAGTGTCTGCTCTGCAAAAAGCTGGCGATGTCCCCTCTGCAAAGGCTGATAGAGAAGCCTCCAATAAAGTTGACTACCTTTTGTACACCTCAGTTCTGTAGAGACAAAACCAATGTAAACCCTAGGGGTAAAGTAGTCAATTCCTTTGGGTGAACTGTGGGCTATAAATATGGGGGCTCGGTAGGTAACATTTAACACTTTGAGCATTTACTGTTGAGCTCCTGTACTAGCCACACACTTCGTTGTATTCATCCAGAGTTCAATTTTATTGTGTTCCTTGTTCAAGCGGCGAAGCCCTGCTTCTGTGTGCTTTTTGCTTGAGCTCACTTTACATACCTCGCTAGTTGTAGTGCACCGAAGCCTGTCTAGGCGAAGGGTGTTTAGTGTGAAGTGTGTTTTTCAGTGCGCGTTCGCTCTGTGTAACAGGAGGCAAGACCTCGCTGCTTACTAGCGAAGCCCTGATTGAAGCCCGTTTTGCTTCTTGTGTCGAAGCTCTTAGCTAAGTCCTCCTAGTGTGCGTTTAGACCTTCGTGTACGAAGCCCAGCACCAGTTGCTGCTGCCAAGTACTTGGTCGTAAGTCCTCAGTGGGGTGTCCACTCTTGCGAAGGGTGAAGTGCGAAGCCTGCTCGAAGCACCCTGTGTGCGGAGCCTGCACTGACTTAGCAGAGTAGTTTTTCGAGGGTTGTAAGTGGAGCGAAGTCTTCTTGGCTTCGAACTTTTGGTCCTGCGAAGCCTGTGTTCGGAGCTGTCAAAACACCTCCGAACCAGACCTTCGAAGGTAGTGTTCGAAGCCTGTTCCGCAGAAGACAGTACTAAAACCGAAGGCTAGTTTTTAGCCCGAAATTTTAAAAGCTCCCATTCACCCCCCCCCCCTCTGGTCGCCGTTTTCAGTCCAACAGTTTATGTTTAAATTTTTGATGCACCAAGTTGAGGCATTATTTATTGTTGGTAGAGTGCGCCATCGTATGCAAGGTCGATGTCATCAAGTACATGTTATTGTTCCCGGTATTAAAAGGGCGTATTGGAAAATGAGTACTCACCCTTACATAGTTTGATCTTTGGTATGAGTCGGCAAAGGCAATAAAGGTACAAGCGATAGCTGATTTCATAGTCTAGCATAGAGATGAGACAATGATTTATGTTGAGCCGACACCATGAACATTATTCTTCTACGGATCAATATGTCAGCATGGATGTGACTTAGGACTGGTGATCATTTCCCCTCAGGGGCATCATTTGAATTTGCATACACAATCAAGCCTTCCTCCACAAACAATCAAACCGAATATGAAGTAGTGCTGAAATGGTTGCAACTATTGGAGGAACTTGGTGCTAATATGGTAGAAATATTGGGAGATTCCTTATTGGCTATGAGACAACTATAAGGCGAGTACGAGTGCAAATATGACATGTTGTAAGAGTATCACTATCGTTTCCCAGAAATGATGGCAAGATTCAAAAGCACAACCCCAACGCACATACTAAGGGAATAGAACGTAGAGGCAAACGATTTGTCCCAGACAATATCAAGATAAAAGCCAATGACTAGGCCGATCGAGGTGTTGATCACAGAACTAGAAGCCGATGATTGGAGGTATGCTATCATTACTTATTTGAACAACCCTTCAACATCGTGTTGATAACAAAAAATGGCATTAATGGTCAAAATTGTCAAAATATCATTTTTTGGTAATTTTGGCCGAAAATATGCCAAGTCTTGGCACAAGCCAGTCTAACCGGCCATGTACCGACGATCTACCGGTCCACTTCAATCTGATCGGCCCTATAAGGCCGGTCTGATCGGATTTAATTTGAATCCGAGTCAAATTAGTGATTTCATGGTTTTTTTATCCTTAATTAATTTTTAACGACTTGGACTCGTATCTAACTCAGATTAGACCCCACGCATGTCATGTCAAACCCCTATAAATATAGAAGCAAGGTTGATTCAAGGGCTCTCTCCCCCAAAACCCTAATAGATCCAATTTATTACCTTGAATCATACTTTTACCATTCAATCTACTTTTGCCCTAGGTTTAGCATAGCACATAAATCTTTGCTGGTTTGTGTTGTAAACCTCCCATCCACCACGTCATAATCACGGTAAGTCCTTGTTGATTAGTTTGTGAATCATCTGTCTCATCCACGTAATGGATTTCTATCGTTTTATCGGTTTTTACCAGTGATTCGTTCTCTTGGCCGAATTGCCTTCGATTTCTTAGTGTTTTCTGAAGTATTTCATCTTTCTCATCTTCAACAAGAAGTCTTGTTCAAAAATATCAACAGCAAGGTGATTGCCAGAAGACCTGGGTGATTGGATCTATTATTGTCGGTCTGACCAACAACATACGGCCGGTTTGACTAGGGCGTGTCGGGTCATCATCCCGTTGCCGACACGCGTCGGTCTGACCAACGGTGCATAGCTGGTCTGACCGGCTGGATGCAGTCGACCCCGGGTAAGTCCTTTTCTGCCTGTGTGGTTGGACCGCCAGGTAAGTGTTGTTGGGGGAAAATATCTCATCTTCGGGGTTATTGCCGAAGCAGCATAAAGGCAGTCAACCATTTCGAAGATTGTCCGAAGACCATCTTCGAAGATGCCCAGAACCTCGTTCGAAGCCCGAAGACAAGCACTAGTTCGAAGTATGTCTTCGAACTAAAGCCCTTCAGGATCTTTTCTGCCAGCTAAGATGGAAGACTTATCTTCTATCCTATTAGATTAGTCTTTACCATTTTAGCCCTATTAAGGAAACCGAATAGTTTCCTTAATGTCGGTTGTAATAGAGGGGTAAATAGGTCTTTTCCTTAATGTTTAGGCCTATAAATACCCCCCATTTCACCCTGTAATAGGGACCGATTACAAGTGATTCAATACACACTTTCGAACTATTCTAAGCTATTATCCTTTCGGAGGCTTAGAACAGTTTGCTTCGCAAACACTTCGTTTGTTAGTTTCTTTTCTACAGAAACCTGTTAGCGTAATCTTTTACGCCAACAGTTGGCGCCGTCCGTGGGGAACCTAGTCCAAAAAACTTCATTCTCTACCAACTTCTTACATCATGCCTCCTAAGCGGAGCGCACCTCGCAATCCCACTCGGAGGTCCTCTCGGATCTCCGGAGAGATACCCTTCGACACAGTTGAAGTCGGAGGGTCTTCGACTATCCCTCCACCTCAAACTCCGCAAGGGGCTTCTATCCCTCGAGGATACGAAACCTCTCCGCCAACCCCTTCGCAGCATCCTCCGTCCGCAGTCTTTCAATCTCCGCTCGAAGCACAATTCTTTCTGCTTCGAGCTCTTTCTTCGCAGCCTCCAAGCTTTGCCTAGCCCTTCGCTCTGCTAGTATTACATTGTCCATCTGAGCTACTCGACCTTCGGAGAAGTTAAAATTTCTTTGAAGAGTTTCGTTCTCTTCCCGAAGTTGAGCAATTTCGTTTTCGTTCGACAAAGCCGCAGCGCGGGCTAAGACTGCTTGCTGAGAAAAAAGAAAAACTGGAATAAGAAATTATTCATATATAATTTGCTATTTGGTTCGAAGATGCTTTATACCTGATAAGCTGCTCTTTCCACAGCAAGATTGAGCTCCGAACCCTTCGCTCTGCTTAAAAGGGCTACCAGTTCTGTTTCCCCGACTTTGCGACTGGCTTGACCCAAAGGTTTAACCAAAGTCCCAAGTCCGGTTTTCTCCTCCAAAAAAGGAGTTATGAGAGGAAGCATTACTGAAGCCTTCTGATCAGCTCTGCTTAGCGAAGGTCCAGAGATTTCTTCCGAGGCCCTTGGAACTTCCGAAGATGGCCCCCCCTCAGTCGATTCACTTTCAACTGTTGACTCAGATGAAGTCGATCCTTGAGCAGGGAGAGGCTCTATGTGTATTTTTCCTCTTCCAGGCCCCGGTAGAATAACCTCCGGTTGTGGCTCCGAAGTTGTCGAAGGTCTTTGAATTGCATCTTCGAGGGATACTTCGACAACAGGAGGCTCTGCAAAAACAGAAATATTATACATTGTATAACTTTGCAAAAATTGATAAGAATTATGCAAAATTTACCTTCGACATTCTCTGGAAGATCGAGTACTGGACTGATCGGAGGATCAAAAGTGTAGTCCTCATCCGAATCAGCCGCTAAATCTTGGACTGCAGGAGCATCGTCCTGGGGAGTCCTCGTTACTTCTTCGGGAATCGAAGCCATAGTGACTTCGACCCCTCCTTCGTTCACAGGAACTCCGGCCTGAGTTGTATCTTCTTGAACTACCGAAGTCCTTGGTTGATCAGCATTATCTCCAGACTCCGGTACGTTCCCAGGTACTTCGGCCTCATCTACACCCATAGGGGCTTCGATTTGTTCCTCTTGGGTATCCGGAGCTCTTACTTCTTCGATGTTGGCTTGAGGCTCCGGAATACCTGCAGTATCTTCAATGTGAATACTTTGTTGAGCTTCATCTTCATCAATTAATTTCACTAATAAAATACCTTCATCCTCTTTAGAACCAGAAAGTGAGGTTCTTGAGCTTGAAGGAGCAGGATCCGAAGATGCGAGATTCTTTGGCTTCCGAGCCACCTTCTTCACCGGAGTTTTCGCTGAACTTGAAGCTCCGGCTTCAGCTACTCTTTTCTTGGGGCCTTTCTCCTGAGGCACCCAATCCATCAGAGGGGGTGGAGTTAACTCCAGCATTCCCCATACTCTGTTAAATCGCTCCCAACTTCCGACTAATTTGATTCGCCATTCTTTTTCCGACGGAGTTGGAGCGCCCAGAATCTTCTCCGAAGCCCTTACAATTTGCTCTGAAGTAATAGGGGCTGAAGAAGCTAAAAATAATTCGAGTTAGTCTTTCTTCGAAGTAAATATGTACTATGCATGTTGGTTTCGAAGTTACCTGCAGGGCTCGAAGTATAGTTAATCTTGCGAAGACCGCCTTCCGAGTCATCCTCGAAGACGATAGGCCAGTTGGCCATCAACGGAGGAATTTGCAGTCCAAGGAACTCTTCGGCTAAGTCCCGCATGCTCAACCTTCTGCTGATTTTCTGAAGCAAGTTGAGGCGAGCTTCGAGCTGGCCTTCGTCAGGTTGCACTAAGGCTTCCTTCCGGAACTGGATTTCTTTGAGGGGACCGGCCAGAGGACTGCTCACTCCAACTTCGGCATAAAATCACCTCAGGACCCAATCGGTGTACCATCTAGCATTGATGGCCTTAGCAGGGAATTGCAGGGCATATTCATCACGAAGCCTAAAATTGATGCTTCCGAAGGAAACCACCACTTTCTCGCCTCCGGAGCCTACGAAGGTCTTCGGCTGACAAGTTGCTCTATGAAGCGCAGCGAAGATTTCAGCCCTCCCCTCACAACCTTCGGCTCTCAGTGCCCACTCGAAGATAGCTAATCTAGCTACGGCATTCGGAGATAGCTGGGGGAGGGTTACATGAAACAGGTCAAGTACTTCGGCCAAGAAATCCACAGCAGGGAGGCCCAAGCCCGCTTCGAAAAAAGCTTCAAACACTACAACCTCTCCGGGTCTTGGTGATGGAATCGATTCTTTGCCCGGCTTCCGAATCATAACCCCATCACTAATCTTTCCCCCTGCTGTGATTGCCAAAGATTCTTTCTTGCAGGTAGACGGCCCCAATTCAAAAGATTGATCCAAGTATTTAGTCGATGGTGGGCACAGACCTTGGTCATCGGGGATTTGGGGATTTCTCCCCCCTGCCGCCATGGATGTTGCCGCCTGCATCGAGGATGTCGCCGCCAATGTTGCTGCTGCTGCTGCGGCCGCCTGTTGCCGAGCCAAGGCCGAAGGAGGCGCAGATCCCTTGGTCTTCACCATCGCGATTGCTGGATTGATCTGAGGGAACGGAGGCTAGGGCTCAAGAACTCAAAGCTAGGGCTCAAGAACTCAAAGGGCTCAAAAGTTTTTAACTGAGAGAAAGCGGTGAAAAGGTAATCGGGTAAGTTTTGGGCTCCTTATTTATAGCCTAATCGTTCCGTTGGTTACCGTTTGGGCTCTGCCTTTTCGCATTCCCGCCCGTTATTTTCCTTCGGAAATAACGCATCATATAACTTCCGTTAGAAACAGGAGCTAACGGCTATTTTTTCTAAGTCTAAAAAGACTTTCGAACTTCCTGAGTCAGTTCTAAGATAGTTCGAAAAGTAATTACCTTACGACTGATTCGAAGTTCATATCTTCATGCATTTCGAAGATAAAATAAAAACCAATAACCCCTATGATTGGTTATCTTTTCTTTCCGTATACTGCTCTCCTAACGTTACAGGTCAAACGGAGAAGCGTATTCGAGGGGCTACTGTTGGGGGAAAATATCTCATCTTCGGGGTTATTGCCGAAGCAGCATAAAGGCAGTCAACCATTTCGAAGATTGTCCGAAGACCATCTTCGAAGATGCCCAGAACCTCGTTCGAAGCCCGAAGACAAGCACTAGTTCGAAGTATGTCTTCGAACTAAAGCCCTTCAGGATCTTTTCTGCCAGCTAAGATGGAAGACTTATCGTCTATCCTATTAGATTAGTCTTTACCATTTTAGCCCTATTAAGGAAACCGAATAGTTTCCTTAATGTCGGTTGTAATAGAGGGGTAAATAGGTCTTTTCCTTAATGTTTAGGCCTATAAATACCCCCATTTCACCCTGTAATAGGGACCGATTACAAGTGATTCAATACACACTTTCGAACTATTCTAAGCTATTATCCTTTCGGAGGCTTAGAACAGTTTGCTTCGCAAACACTTTGTTTGTTAGTTTCTTTTCTACAGAAACCTGTTAGCGTAATCTTTTACGCCAACAAGTGTCATATTTTTTAGGCATCAATTACATTTTCTATAATTAAAAAACCATTAACCTGCATATTGCCGGTCTAGTGTCTTAAATTAGATTTTAAATATTTAGTTATATTTAGTTGTAAAAGATTACAAATGTAATCATGAACACAAATATGATTTTTCCATAATTTTTGAGTCATTATTTCGTGTACATGCATGTCAAATTTGACCCACTTGGAAGTAAATCCTAGAAATACAAATATTTTATTAAAAATACCAAACCCACTCATAAAAGTATGAAAATTTACCAAGGATTAACAGATGTTGAATTATGACTGTAAAAAAAATTCAGGTTCAAAAAATTTTTAAAATGTGATATGGACTCAAAATGTGTTTTCACATGAAATAATGGGTTCCTATAGTACTTTGCCGAGTGCTTTTTAAATAGCACTCGGCAAAGAATATTTATTTGCTCTTTGCCGAGTGCCACAGATAATTGCACTCGGCAAAGATTTTTAAAAATTGTTTTAAAAAAAACTAAATTAGAATAAAGACTTTAAAAAAATCCCAAAATTTGGTATTATATAATATACACTAATATTGCATCCTAGAAAATTTCTAAGTTCAAATAAACAAATATAAGGCACTTTTAGTTTAAAATTGGGATCTTTTACTTAAAATCCTATAAACAACTTTTTTAACCAAAAATAGCAAACTAACTCAAAAAAAGGCCAATTTTTGACATGGTATAAGATAAATTGAGTTTTAGTAGTACAAAAAGTTTTAAGTTCAAACAAATATTTGAATATCGATTTGCTTATAAACCTAACTCATTTCATCCCTAAACTCCTAAACCTTCTCGAAGATTGTCTAATTTCTAAAGGTCATACTTGAAAACTTTGTCGAAACATTATGAATTTTTTACCATATTATATATGTATGATATAATCACACCATGTCAAGTGTCATATTTTTTAGGCATCAATTACATTTTCTATAATTAAAAAACCATTAACCTGCATATTGCCGGTCGAGTGTCGTAAATTAGATTTTAAATATTTAGTTATATTTAGTTGTAAAAGATTAAAAATGTAATCATGAACACAAATATGATTTTTCCATAATTTTTGAGTCATTATTTCATGTACATTTAGTTGAAATTTGACCCACTTTGAAGTAAATCTTTGAAACATGATTAATTTATTAAAAATAGCAAACCCACTCAGAAAAATATGAAACTTTTCCATGGCCTAACATAGGTTGCATTATGAGTTTAAAAAAATTCAAGTTCAAAACATGTTTAAAATGTGATGTAGGCTTAAATTGTGATCTCACATGAAATAATGGCAACTAGATATTATTTGCCGAGTGTTTTTATTTGTGGCACTCGGCAAAGGATAGAATTTACCGAGTGTCCGTTAGTGGCACTCGGCAAAATTGATTTTTAACCCTGCCGCCATAACGCCGTCAGTAAAAAAATGGGCGGACGATTTTTCAGGTGCTTTGCCGAGTGCCTATGGCGTGACACTCGGCAAACCCTAGTCTTTGCCGAGTGCCACACCACTACTACAAACCGTCACTGTAGAGGCGTTGGGCAAAACCACTGTAGTGGCAGGCCATTAGATGCCCGTCACTACAGTTGCTGGTGCTGACGGCAGCACCAGCGCCCGCCACTATAGTAGTAGTGCACACTTTGCCGAGTGCATTTCACAGGGCACTCGGCAAACACCTTTGTGCCGAGTGCCCGATGAAATACACTCGGCAAAGTGTGTGGCACTCGGCAAATAAACTCTTTCCGGTAATGACTAGGGCGGAGCAGGCAAGTGTCGCTCATGCGGGCACATGAATTCTTCAGCCTGCAGGCGCGCGACGCAGTACGGCCACGGCAGGAAGACAGGCACAGCTACGGCAGGATTAGCCCGCACAGTAATTTCTTTCTCATCCTCGTGCACATGCATTACTTTCTAGAATATCTCATGTTTGATTTAATAGCTAAAATTACTTGATTTTTAGAGTGCACTATGAATGGTTATTGCTATATTTAATTTATTAATTTTGTTTTTAGGATTTAAATTAAAATAGGTAAAACCTGAACTACAAGTGCGTGAAATAATAAACCAAAATTTATATAAAAATCATATTCATGTTTTTAGTCTATTTTAGTTGTTGTTCACTAAATTTAAATTTAAATAATGTCTGAAAAATATAGGTTACGACAATAGATCAATAATGTGAAGTTTAATGGATTTTTAATTCTAAAAATCAAATAAAGTCTAAAAATATAAGAATTTTCATGTTGTTATAATATTATACTTAAATGTTGTGATAAAAATTTAAATTTTGTTGAGAAAGTTGTCGTGAAAGATGTTAAGAAACTCAATATTCTTCAAGGACAAATTAGGGTTTAGTTAGGTTTAATAGAAAATTGATGTTTAAACTCTATTTTTAACTTGAAACATTTTTTACAATCAAAATACAACATAACTTATATAATGTAAAATATTGGTATTTTCTGGATCAGTTTACTATTTTTAATTCATTAAGTCAATTTCTAGGATTTATATAATATAAAATTTTGTTATTTTTGTTTTAGGAGCTTGGAAACCGTTGAAAAAATTCAAAACCCTTGAGCGTCTCCCAACCCAAAATTTATTCCCTCTCATCTCTTCAGCACCGCCGTAAGCCCCACCGCACCCACCGCCTTGAGCGCCACTGCGCGCCTCCCTTGAACCCTACTGCGCCACCGTCGGAGGTCACCATGCACCGCCCCTAAGCCCGTTGCCACCACTACCCTCACCGTGCCTAGGAGTCTGTTGCACGCAGCACTTGGGACTCCTATAAGTACGCCATCTAGAGCCCACAAGCAACACAGATCTCCACTGTCCTACCAGCACTGGGCTGACATCATTGTGCTTCCACCACATTATCAACTCCTCGTGAGCACTTACGCTTTGCCTTTGGCTTAGACCTCTACATCTAGAAGCCTTTCTCTTTCATCAACCTGATAGGTCTGCCCCTACAGCCATGTTTCACAAGAGTGCTCGAGGGAATCAGCTAAGAAGACAGAAGACGTGACCCCTATGATGACCTGTTCTACCGCCACTCCACCAACCCGCTGACTTCCTCGTGAATAAAATATGTACTCTACTCTACCTTAGATTCGGGGGAGATTCCACTATAGAGTGCTTGTTGGATTGCCGGTGATGGCATAGAGAAAGATTGATGGTCTGGGTTTGTGGGTGATATGGCATTGTAACTTGGTACTTTTACATCCTGGAAGGTTGTTCTTGTTAGGTTTATTAGTTGTTTTAGGGAAAGATGTAATGCATAAAAAGAACCTTTATATATATTACTCCATCTATGAAAAATGCCTTTTTATATAGCCATCTCAATGTTTTATATCAGATATGTACTAGTATATATCTCTATTGAAACATTCTAGTGAAAATTTCATATTCTAGTGTCACTATGATGATATAGTATTACTTTTTTAATTTCGTGTTTAACCACCTTGCTTGAACAAACGACTAACTTTATATAATAGTCTAGCCCTCTTATCTTATCACAAACAGAAACCAATTAATCTTTCCCTTTTCTATTTCTTGTTAAGAGCATGGTTGAGGAAGAGGTGAAGTTATACGGTTTACCAATCTTCAATTACAGTGCTTGGCCCTTGAACTGAACATTTGTGGGTATGGTTTCTTCTGGTCTTGTTTATGCTTATCTATTTATGTAGAACCATCTACATGTCATTTGACACTTGAGTTTTAACAACTTTTTACAGGTGTTGCTGTTGGGTTTGTTTCTTCTCTCATATCCTTTATTATTCTACCTCCTACATTTTTGGTACAACTAATATTTTTCCAGCATTTCACTACTGCTTTTTTCCACATGCTTTCCTAACTAGTAGAAACTTCTGTGAAGATGTTCATATTAGTTGCAAGGTATGATTTAACTCAGCCCTTTTCAGATTCTACCGGTTGCGATTAATAAGATCTGATTGGGGGAAGAAACACAATACAAAAAAAATATCTGGGAGGAAATGAACAAATTAAAATACCTTGAGGTAATTAAGTCAATTACTTATTAACATAAATACTTCTTTTATTGTAACCACATGTCACTCTGCTGATTGCTTTTATACAGGAACAAGCAGCAAAAGAAGCATTAGCAGCAGAACTGGCAGCTAGAGGAGTGGTTATGGAATTTATGTTTTGTATTAGTTATGCTAACTTGTTTTCCTTGCAAATGTATCGATGTTGAAATTTTTGCAATTGAAAATCCGTGATGTTGTAAATAGACTTGTGATGATGTTATTGAAATTGAAAATATGTGACGTTGCTTTTGGCCATACTTACCTAGACCAAATTAGGCTTTAAATTCGGACTAGCCCTAATTCGCCCTTATTTAAAACTGAAGCAAAATGAACCTATAAATATTTGCAAAATTGTTCTGTACCCACCATCGAATTTGTTTTTAAAATGGGCCTAGTCCAAATTAAATTGCCTATAAAATAAGGCCTAGCCCGATTAGAATCGACTCTCATAATGGACCTAGCCCATTTGAAAATAGACCTAAATTGGTCTGATCCAAAGTAATTTGATCCACGTCATATGCCATGTCATAATCCACGTCACATGCTACATCATATGTGCAGTCATCTTGCCTAGTGACCTGACATATGATAGCTGGCAAACAAATGTTTTGTGACGTTATTTGATCAAAACGTGACAATTCAGGTTGTCATAAATCTGTGACATTTTTACTTGTATTTAGAGACGCACCTTCTATGACAATTTGTTTTTTGTCACCGTATTGTCACAAATTAAACTTGGTTACATAAAACTCACTCTTTATAACAACTACAAAATATCATAGAAGGTCACATATCTTATACTCCCTCCGGTTTCAAAAAAGATGTCGTTTTGGACATGATTTAAGATACCAAGGAATGATTAATTTGTGTATACTTTCCTTGTTTGCCCCTATTAAATACAATGCATTAGTAAAGATAGCACGGGAAACGAGAAGAAAGTAGTACTACTTCAGGGGTATAAACGTCTAAAATGCACAATAAAATATAAAACGACATCTTTTAGGCAACTTTTGATACAAGTCTAAAACGACTTCCTTTAGGAAACTGGAGGGAGTAGTGATTGGATCAGTAGCCATTAGTGATGGGCTGAAACTACACTCGTCACTAGATCAGTAGTGACGAGCGATAGGTACCACCCATCATGCTCATTAGTGAAAGGTGCCAATGCGACCAATCACTAATAAAGGTGCCTCCTCTTTAGTGACATGTCATAATTTTACTCGTCTCTAATAAGACAACATAAATGATGCTTCTAAAATGGTCAGTCACTAAAATTGTATTAGTGGTATGAATCAATTAAGTGTCAATAAAGCTTCATCACTAAAGACTAGTTTTGTGGTAGTATAACCTCCCTACCGCACTGGTTGGCGGAGTTGACATGGTAAGGGAACTCAACACTAATACTAGTGATACTGTGGTCAATTAGGTCAAGTTGTTTTACATATTATTTTAAACAAATAAGTCGGTGTAATATAGTGATGAGTACATTTGCATACTACCAAGTGTGGCTTGGATTTGAGTCTTGGAATGGAGTGAGTACTCACTGCTGTGCTAACGTTTGGAATAAGATGTAATCTTATCTTGTACTAAAGCAATCAACTAGATGGACTTTATTTAGCGCTAGCAACTTTAGCGGAGTTCTCATGTCACGTCAACTCCACCGGTCAGCGTGGGAGAGAGGTTAGCGTCAATGATAGTGGTGCTAAGCTGTTAATTCTCTATGCCAACTTTGGGTTCTGAATAAGTTTTTTGAGATGTGGTTTACCCCTTATGGCGGAGCTAGCTGAAAGTGGGGTTGGCTATAGGCCCTTGAAACTATTTCTAAGATAGGCCGGATGAAGCGGTCATTATTTCCAGGATTGTAGATTTGATCTATTGATGATTTTTTTTAAAAAAAATAGTAAATTGTAAAATTTGTTGAATGGCACTTTCAGCTTTTGAGTTCTGACGAGAGACCCCATCGAACGAACTAGCTCCCAACGGTTCAGCTCTAATTACAGAATAATCATCACTTGCCTTGTGAGTTAGACGCAACGTTGGACGACCTAAATAAGCGATACTCTCGCATGCATTTCGTTCCAATATAATATTACCGTCGTTGCATTCCATTGATTACCACCGTCGTGTGGTTTTCGGTTGAGGATTTGAGCTGTGCCTGTGAATGCCCATCCTTTTCAGAGCGGCAGTGGAGGAATCCCCGCGCGGACGGCCACGGCCCTCATCAGGCTGCGGGTACGCCCCCTGCATGCTGCATTTTAGGCATGCGCTGCGTGTATGCGTGATGCGTCACCGTCCCGCGGTTGCGCATCATTTCGGAGAAAAGCGGCGAATTTTCGGAGACGGATGGGCGGCGTGCAGTTGGGGTGACGATAAAAAGCGTGCGGTTGGGGCTGCAAGCGGAGCCAGCTCATTACGGCCACGGAATTGACGGCCAACTGCATGGTACGTCCGTACGTGCAGGGTCAGTGTGTTCCAGCCGGGCTAGCCCTAATGCCCGATGGATCGATCGAGCCAGTGCCCAACGAACAACGCTACCCCTACCTGCTAACCTGCACGGCTGCACCTAGACCAGCGAGATATGGAACTTCGCCGCCTCGGGCCCCAATCATCCGCTGCCTCCCAACGCTTCGTTGACTCTGCCCGACACGGCGACGTCGCAGCGCACATGCAATCCTACTCACCGCGCGCGCCCCAGCCTCCAGTTCGTCCTGGTGGAATAGTACTAGTACTCCTACTCGCCGCCGCTGGAGCGCAGCGGTCGACGAACAACTTAACTTTTGACGTTTGACCGTCTCGTCACGTTGGGGGATGGTAGGTGAGGCGGCAGGACAGGAAACCGAGCATGTTTGGATTCAAGGGAAAGTATAAGGATTTAAAATTTAGTCACTTTTGAGGCTAAAAATCTAAACAGCAAGACTAAAAAGAGGCTAAATTTTTTTAGCCCATTAGCCCCAAAGAGGAGCTAAAGAGTGGCTAAAATACCCCTTTTCCACCCATATCCCCACCATGCATGTATGCATGAAAAGCAAAAGCAATAAATGAGGGATATTTTAGTCATTATATACAGCAATAAATGCTTTAACCCCTTTTTAGCCCTTGAATTCAAACAAGGATGACTAAAATTTTAGTCCATTTTTTAGTCACTTTGTTTTAGCCCCTTGGATCCAAACAGACCCTTAATATTATCAGCTGATGGGCTAGATCACGGCCAGCCGCCTAGCCGCCCAGCGGCGCAGGTATGTTACATGATCGCGACACACCACGCACGCGCTCGCTAGCTTGGCGCCCACTGATTTGAGTGGAGTTCACTCTGCACACGGATGCATGGGCCTATCACTGCGAAATCAAAACCACACACACATGGCAGGAGCTGGAAGAAACGAAGATCTTTCTTCCAACTGGTCCTATGTACAATACGATATGATCATTGACTAATTATCTAGAAGCTTATCATAGTCGAGGATCTCGCACCGATGAAAATACCGCTGGTGTACGTGTGTGGGGTGGTGCATCCATGCATATGCACCGTGTCGGTTATAAAAGTTGTGATCTATATAGATCTGACCCTATCTCTATCTCTATAGTATGTCTATATAAATAAGATTTAGGGGTCGGCTAACTCATTAGATATAAGTCATTCAATTGAGAGTAGTTTTCGTAGTTAGTAGCCACCCTTAAATATCAAGTGTTAAGAGGCTACCAGGAGTTAGAAGACCAAATTATAGTTGCCAATAATCCAATAATTTGAAAGATGGCTGCTACTACTGGTATCACTATGGGAAATACATAGAGCGTTTGCCGAGTACCTGAGGGCACTCGGCAAAACCTAATTTGCCAAGTGTTGTTGAAAATACACTCGGCAAAAGGTTAACACTCGATGAATAATTTTTTTACTAAGTACCCCATGCGTACACACTCGACTAAATATTTGGACACTCAGCAAACTATTTGGAAAAAAAATCGGTCCACCATAGGTGTTGACAACATGATGATGGCTAGAAAAAATGCGGGTTTGCCAAGTGCCGTTTATAGCTGTTGTAGCAATTGTGTTAGCTATAACACAAGTTTTGTATGTGTGTATATGGTGTGCAAAATGAACCTCGAAGGGTTCTCTCAGAGGGAGAAAGGATTTATACTGGTTCGGACCTCCCCTAGGGGATAATAGTCCTACGTCCAGTTTGTGGTGGATTTGGCATGGTATGCCTTGGTGTGGTGAAGTGTATTCTAGGGTTTCATGGCCTTGGACTAGCTATCCTGTTACAAGGGCTTGGCCCTGCTTTTATAGGCACGCAGGCCAAAGGAAAAGACCAAAGTACCCTCTATAAGTCCTAGGTTCATAGGGGCAAAAAGGGGAAAAGGAGCCAGCTATTGTACAAAAGTGCTTTACAGCTTTACAGAAGTGTCAGATAATGTCACTTCTTGACCAGCTAAACGACATACTAGGGGCAAAGGGGCCCCTAGTATGGCTTTTACACTGTAGCGAGGTGCAAATATCTTCTGGATTCGGAGTAGGGGCCGGAGCTCTTCAGGCGGAGGCTGCAAGGGAGGCTTCGAAGTACACTCTGAAGTGGACTTCGAAGTATACTCCGAACTGGGGCTCCGAACTGGGGCTCCGAATTGGATAGGGGCCGGAGCTCTTCAAGCGGAGGCTGCAAGGGAGGCTTTGAAGTACACTCCGAACTGGGCTTCGAAGTATACTCCGAACTAGAGGTCCAAACTGGGGCTCCGAACTGGGGTCTCGGAGACTTAGCTTTGAGTTGGCTGCAAAGGGTCCGGAGACTGGCTCTGAGGAGCTCCGAAGGAAACCCGAAGGTTAACTCCGAACAAAGCCCGAAGGTTAACTCCGAACAAGGCTCGAAGGCTAACTCCGAACAAGGCCTGGAGGCTAACTTCGAAGTTAGCCTGAGACTTAGCTTCTGGCAATCTTCAAGGGATCTTGAGGGTTTCGCTCCGGAGGGCTCCGAAGGGGTTCGGAGGCCTCGCACCAGTGGGCTTCGAAGTGTGCCTTGGGACTTGGAAACAACTTCTTCAGAAAGGAACAGACTTCGACAGTGTTGTGCTCCGGGCCGAAGGCTGTCGGAGGTTGACGTCATTTGGCCCATGTTCAAGGGAAACTTATTCCCCCAACAGTAGCCCCTTGCTCGCAGGCCTTTGGGATGAAGGGGTGCGTGCGCCCTTGGGACAAATGATAGGAAATTACAACTTCAGGGAAAATAGGCCTTCGGAGCTTGGACCAAAGGCAGCTTCGAAATGCGCAGGTAATAATTGCCTGCGTCAGCTGTCAGAATGACCTCGGGGAGATCAACTGACTCCGCAACGGCTATAAACTTGACCGTTACCGAGCGCCGGGCCGCTTAGCCTTTGCTGGAGGCCCACCTGCTAGTGGGTTCGGCCCACGAACCGTCGTGATTTTTACTGCATATAAATAGGGGTTTACCGCACACGGCTTCGACACGCTTCTCATTTGCTTTCTTCTTAGTGTCTTGCATCCTTCGCTCTCTTCTCCTCCTTAGCTTCGCGCGAAGCACCCCTGGCAAGCTTTAGCCCCTTCACGCTGAAGATCCACAAAATGCCGAAGAAGGTTGCTTCGAAGGTTTTAGCCTTGGGCTCGAGCTCGAACTCCGCCCAAGTGCAGGCAGCGGCAGTAGCGGCAGTTGTGGCAGCGAAGCCTGCTCCGAGGCGGTTGGGGCCGAGGGACCTTCGGTCGCTATCCGACAAGTTTGAGCAAACGCTGGAGATGAGGGCCTCGATCTCCCAAGAGGAGTCCGTCCAGAGGGCCTGCGAAGGAAGGATTGCTTCGAAGATCCAGCTTTGAGTTCCAGAGAAGTCGGAGGCCATACCGAGGCCTCGGGCTGATGAAGTGATGCTATTCGAAGCCTTCTTCGAAGCCGGCCTCAGACTGCCGGCGGTGGGGATGTTGAGCGAAGTCCTGAAGGCCTACAACCTCGAGCTTCCTCAACTTTCGCCCAACGCTGTGGCGAGGCTTGCTGTTTTTGAATGGGCCATGAGGGCCGAAGGTTGCGAGGGCAGCGTGGACGTCTTCGTCACCCTTCATGACGCCAACTGACAACCGAAGCTGAGGGAGGGTGCAGACCGCGTCAAGAGGGCTCTGGCCTTTGGAAGCGCCAACTTCTAGCTTCGGAGGGAGTACCAAGATGCCTTCCCGGCGAGGGCCGCCAACAGCAAATGGTACTCGAAGTGGGATCAAGAGTGGTTCTACGCCTCCGTTGGCGCGAACTCTCCCCTTCGGAGTACCAATGCACTTATCTCCTATCGGCGCGAAGGGGTGGTGAAGACGAGCGCCGATACCCTTCGCTCGAGGATCTCGCTCCTTCGGAGGGTGGCAGCGAAGATGAGCATGAGGAACCTCGTGGAGGAGTTCATCACCCTCTGGCTCAGCCCCCTTGCGCGCTCTTGGCCGGAGGGGCTCTTCCAACCTTCGAGCCGAGGGGGCCTAAACGAAGTGGCATTTGAACGCCTCGGCAAGACTTCGAAGCTTTTCTACTTTCATACTTCACTGAGAACTTTATTCTGACTTGGATCTTTATGAAGCCACTCTTGAAGTGAGGACTCCGGAGGAGGCCATCGTGGCGGCGGAGCGTGTTGTTGGGACCCCGACACCAGAGGAGCAGGCTCAATGGCTTGCTTTGGTGGGGACTTGGGAGCATTGGAACAGGGTGTGGACCCCTGCTCGGCTTCGAGGCGGTCCAGGCTCTGCCAGACTTCACCCACCTCACAACCTCGACAACTGGCTCCTAGAGGAAAAGGGAGGATGACGACGAGCCCGAAACTTCGAGGGCTCGGCCGGAGGTCCCCGCGACTGAAGCCTCTACTCCGGAGTAGGCAACGGCCGCGGACCCTCAAACAGAAGCGGAGCCTACAAGTGCTTCGGCAATGGCTACCAAGGTGGTAGCGAAGACCTTGATGGCGACAGCTTCGGGTGCGGCGGTCGACGCGCCAGCTTCACAGCGAAGGGATTGGGGGCACGCATTGACCCCTCTACCTTCGAAGAAATCTTTGACGAAGGTAAACACTTCAAACATACTTCTCTTTTATATGTGGATTTTGACTTGAACCTTTTTTGCAGAAGATGATGCCGGTGCAAGGCCCACCGTTCGGAAGCCAACGGAGGTTTCCAGCAGTAGCAGCAGTGACAACAACAGCGACAGCTCGGAGTCCGGCATCTCCTCGCCTGAAGAAGACGGAGGCAACGACCGCGATGAAGAGGGCCTCCGAGGCGACGAGGACATTGATGTAGTGGACCAAATCCTAGTTTTGCCGAAGCCTGCGCAGGCGGTTGTGGCGGAGGAAATCGTCCGGCCTTTGCTGCCGAAGGGGGTCGTGACGAAGGAGGCCCTCAACAACTTCCACGAGGGCTGCGCTGCTGCGGTGGCAGGAGGCTTGGTGGGAGAGCAGGCTCCGACGAGGCTTCATCCAGCCGAGGGGGCCCTGGCCGAAAGAAGGGCAAGCGAGGACTGGGGCCTCAAGCTCGCTTTTTCTTAGGCTTAGACACAGACTATTCATAATTAGTTTTCGAAGTGTATTTGTAACATACTTCTCAATTGTCATTCAATGAATGAAATTTGTTGTATCTTCATACTTCATTTGCATGCTTCACATATTTGATGGCTTTGAACGTTTTTAGCTTGTCACGCTCGTACTGCATATTACATTCGCAGACTTCGCATACATGCTTCCCCCCTTGCTCGTGGCAGCTAGGGACTTAGCTGTTGCTGGTGCGGGCAATAAAAAATGCGAAGGGGTGCGCCTTTTGGCGGCTTCGGATGTTTATAACACATCGAGTGAAGGCCTCTTTTGGGCTTCGAATGCGTTAATTTGGAGCGAAGCAAGGCTTCAGCGTAGCCAAATTAAGCGAAGCATGCTTTGGCATGCTTGGATTTTGTTGTGCGTGAGCGAAGCTCCGAAACACACTTAGATTTTAAGCGAAGCATGACTTCGAGATGTTTTAATTTTTAGATTAGATCACGTCACACGAAGCGAGGCATCGGTGCGTGTGCAGATAGCGAAGCAAGTCTTCTTGAGCTTGGTCCTATAGTGAGAAGGATATTTGGTGTGGATTCACCGAACCTGTGATAAGTTGAGCCACCTTCGACTCTGAGCCACCTTCGACTCTGGGTCACCTACGACCCTGAGCCACCTTCGACCCGGGGATGCATCAGGCCGGAGCCTGGAATCCCGGACTTGCCGAGCCTTCGCTCGGAAGTCTCAAAGCCCACTGCTATGGGCTCAGAGGCGCTGTGTAGCCTTCTGAGGGATGCTCCGGATTTTGTAGAGCGAAGCAAGGCTTCAAATTTTAAATAAGGCGAAGCAAAGCTTCAGTTTTTTTGATAAGGTGAAGCAAGGCTTCAAATTTTTGAAAGGAAACAAGGCTTCGCTTTCAAAACGCGAAGCATAGCTTCGGTTTTAAAACACGAAGTGAGGCTTCGACTTTTAACGAGATGGGGCAAAAGTTTGCTTTAAAGGCGAAGCAGGGCTTCGATTTTATACTAAAGTAATTGCAAAATTATACATCGAAGTGGTACTTCGGACAGTGTACATACCTCGTAAAGTGGGTGAAAGCTTGCCTCATAGCCCCTGGGGCTTTGACGGCCTTCGACACACGAAGCGGAGCCCCTTGCTGGAGGGTGATCTCCGAAATGTAAAGGATGGGGGAAGGCGAAGATGACCTTCGAACTGCACCCAAAGCCACTTGCCGAAGGGTGCGTGAAGCAAGAAAGCTTCGAAGCTCCCCCTCAAGCGCACTTCGAATTGCAGGCAGTGGCAGAGAACTTAGCTTTTAGGACTAAGATCCCCACGGACGGCGCTAACTATTGTAGCAATTGTGTTAGCTACAGCACAAGTTTTGTATGTGTGTATATGGTGTGCAAAATGAACCTCGAAGGGTTCTCTCAAAGGGAGAAAGGATTTATACTGGTTCGGACCTCCCTAGGGGATAATAGTCCTACGTCCAGTTTGTGGTGGATTTGGCATGGTATGCCTTGGTGTGGTGAAGTGTATTCCAGGGTTTCATGGCCCTGGACTAGCTATCCTGTTACAAGGGCTTGGCCCTGCTTTTATAGGCACGCAGGCCAAAGGAAAAGACCAAAGTGCCCTCTATAAGTCCTAGGTTCATAGGGGCAAAAAGGGGAAAAGGAGCTAGCTATTGTACAAAAGTGCTTTACAGCTTTACAAACGTGTCAGACAATGTCACTTCTTGACCAGCTAAACGACATACTAGGGGCAGAGGGGCCCCTGGTATGGCTTTTACACTGTAGTGAGGTGCAAATATCTTCTGGATTCGGAGTAGGGGCCGGAGCTCTTTAGGCAGAGGCTGCAAGGGAGGCTTCGAAGTACACTCCGAAGTGGGCTTCGAAGTATACTCCGAACTAGGGCTCCGAACTAGGGCTCCGAACTGGAGCTCCGAACTAGGGCTCCGAACTAGGGCTCTGAACTGGGGCTCCGAACTGGGGTCTCAGAGACTTAGCTTTGAGTTGGATGGAAAGGGTCCGGAGACTGGCTCTGAGGAGCTCCGAAGGAAACCCGAAGGTTAACTCCGAACAAAGCCCAAAGGTTAACTCCGAACAAGGCTCGAAGGCTAACTCCGAACAAGGCCCGGAGGCTAACTTCGAAGTTAGCCTGAGACTTAGCTTCTGGCAATCTTCAAGGGATCTTGAGGGCTTCACTCCGGAGGGCTCCGAATGGGTTCGGAGGCCTCGCTCCAGTGGGCTTCGAAGTGTGCCTTGGGACTTGGAAACAACTTCTTCAGAAAGGAACAGGCTTCGACAGTGTTGGGCTCCGGGCCGAAGGCTGTCGGAGGCTGACGTCATTTGGCCCCTGTTCAAGGGAAACTTATTCCCCCAACAATAGCAATCGAAAAAACATTTCTTCGTGGATGTGCCATTCGTTATGTCATGTGTCAAGGTCCCTGTTTGCCGAGTGCCAAGCACTAACACTCGGTAAACCCTAGGATTTGTAACTATTTTATTTAAAAACACTCAACAAACCCAGGGAACCCATGTTTTCATGTGAAATCATATTTTGGGTTTATGTCATATTTTTAACATGTTTTGAACTTTAATTTTTTACACTCAGAATTCAACATATATTAATCCATGGAAAATACTCATATTTTTCTAGGAGAGTTTGCTATTTTTAATTAATTAAGTGTATTTTTATGATTTAATTCGAAGTAGGTCATATCTGAACGACAAGGGCATGAAATAATGAAGCAAAATTTGTAGAAAAATCTTATTTATATTTTCATGAGTGCATTTTGAATACTTTACAACTAAATGTAAATAAAATTTAAAAAATCTAGGTTGCGGCACTCGACCCACAACGTGGAGTTTAATAGTTTTTTAATTATGGAAAATTTAATTAAAGTCTAAACAACTTGATACTTGGCATGGTGTTATGATATCATATGTATATACTGTGATAAAAATTTTAAAATATTTTGAGAATGTTTTCATGTATGATGTTTAGAATCCGGAGATTATTGGAGGAGGTTTTATAGTTTAGAGAATGAATGGGTTAGGTTTGAAAGCAAATCGATGGTTAAATCGTTGTTTGAACTTAAAAATTTTGCTACTCTGAAACCAAAATTTTGCACTTTTCAGTCAGTTTGCTATTTTGAGTTAATTAAATGTGTTTCTAAGACTTAAATTGAAACAGGTCAATTTTGAATTGCATATGCATGAAATAATGAACAAAATTGTTTGGAAAAATCATACTTGTATTTTGAGTGCTATTTTAGTCTTTACACGGTAAAATAGTAGAAATTTGGAGATATCTCGATGACGACACTCGATCGAAAACATGCACCTTCTTTGTTTTTTAATTTTAAAAAAAATCAACAAAGTGAAAAAATATGATAACTAAATATTTTGGTTAATTTTTTCAAGAATTTTGTACAGGCAAACATAAGAACACCTTACGAGTAAATAAAAAATGGAAAATTGTTTGCTGACCTACCATTTGGCACTCGGTAAAGATTAATGAGATATTTTATGTTTTATGAGGGCATTTCCGAGTGTCGCTCGATCTAGCACCTGGTGAATACCTTTTTAGGGCAGTTTGAACATGGATCTGGGCGCACGTATTGTGCCCATATCTTCTCGCATGCTAGTCTCTTGCCCGCTCATCGCCACCGCTGCCACCCCTCCCGTGGCCACCATCCCCACTCGCAGCACTACCACCAATGCTAGTGCCTCCTCAGCCAACGCCCCCCGGCATGCGCCCCTAGTACAGCCACCCCCACTCGTAGCACTACCACTAATGCCAGTTCCTCCTCAGTCAACGCCTTCCGGCATGCGCCCCTAGTCCAGCCACCCCCATTGGCAGCACTACCACCAATGCCATTTCCTCCTCATCCAACGCCCCCCGGCATGCGCCCCCTAGTCCAGCCACCCCTCTATCGCCTTGATCGGTGCCCCCTAGCCCGGTCCTCCCCCTTCGTCCCTTGAACGATGCCCCCTCACCCGACCCATCCCGTTCATCTCTCAGACAGTGCCCTCCATCGGCCGATGCCCCTAGCCAGCACCTTCGCCCTCCCTGCTTGACCTACCCCCTCCATCCCCCTACAGGAGGCCCCATCAGTTAGTTTACCCCTGGCCGACCACTCCTCTAGTTGGCAGCCACCCTTCTCAGCTCAACCCCTCTGCCGCCTACCGATGACCTCCTCGGTTGGCGCCCCTAGAAGGCCATCCCACCCACTCTACCCTTCGGCCATTGCCCTCCTCGGCTAGCCCACCCTTCGACGATTGTCCCTCCGTTCTTCCATCGACCCTCTCTCACTGGTCATGTTCGGTATAAAATTTTAGCAATGCACATTTTTTGGTTAAACAAGATGATTAATATGTTTAATTGTATATTTTGTAATCCATAGCCATCTTTAGTATTGTACATTTTATTGTATGCAAGATTTATATCTTTGCACTAGAATTAACATGTTTAATATGTTTAGTTCTAATATTTGTTCTTATTGTCTAATCACAATGCCATATGTAATGTTAATTTTTTATATATGATTGTCTTAGGCACTTGATAATTTCATTTACATGTACATTTTGTGGATTAATATGTGTAATCATACTTTATTTGCATGGTTTAATTAGTGTTCAAGTAAAAATGTTTATTCATGCTTTAGTTGCTATTTTAATTCTTCCATTGATTATATTGTGTATGTGGATGCTGGCCATCGCGTCGTGGTGTGTATGTGGATGTCGGCCATCACGGCATACTATTTGTGGCCATTGTGCCCCGTTCTTTGCAGGTTATGATAGTTTTGCTAGTTATTATAGAGGAGACAATGCCGAAAATTTTAAAATATGTTCTTTCTATATGATTTTAAACTAGCATGTACAAGTGTCGCGTAACCTAGGCATTTCCTATTCAGAAGAGTTATGGTTTGGAATATGTAAGTCTTTGCATATTTATGGCTATAACTATTTTGAACTGTCCACATTTTTTGGACAGCCGGAGGATGTGGAGATTGAGCTATTTTTCATGCTCTATTCTGATCTGACCTAGGGTTTTAGCAGCACCTCACTATTGTTCTCCAAACACACATTCTCTTGGCATGTTGTCGAGACATGTGTTTGGAGAATAACGGGGAGGTGCTACTGAAATTCTGTGTCGGAGATGAGCGGGGCACAAAAACAAACCCAATCTATACATCCTTTGGTGGGATTAGGACCTATCCTTATTTATTAGTCATTTTGATGCATCTTGTTTCCCTCTAATGGTAAAATATGGGTGGTGGTGTTTCCTAATTTAGTACAAGATGGATGATCATGAGTGGATGTACACTGGCCATCCTAGCTAGGTCGAGGTGACCATCGAATGGATCAAGAACACTGAAGCATTCTTGGAGTCAACATTTGGTAGACAGAATCGATGTGGAAAGACCTGGTGCCCTGTAGGCAGTGTGAGAAAAAACATCCACAAACAAAGGAGGCCATGGATATGCACCTTTGTAAGTATGGGTTTATGCCAAACTATACCCGGTGGGCGTACCATGGTGAGTCCTAGCATCCTAGAGATGAGGTGGTTCAACAATGCATGGACGACGATGATGGAGGGATTGGATACATGCTAGATGACTTTGAAGATGTACATTTTAATGAAGCATGTGAAGAGGAAGTGCCAGAGACAACCGCAAAGGCATTTTATGACATGTTGTCCGTGTCATAGCAACCCTTTCACGGGAACACTAGGGTGTCTCAACTAGATGCCATCACATGCCTAAGGGCCATCAAGTCCTAGTTTAGCTTGGGTCGAGAATGCTTCGATGTCATGCTGATGGTTGTTGGTAGCCTCCTCCCGGATGGTCACATTATGCCAAAGAGCAGGTATGAGTCAAAAAAGTCCTCCATGTACTTAAGATGTCATATGAGCAGATACAAGCTTGTCCGAATAGATACATCTTATTCATGAAAGAGCACGTGGATGCAAAGTATTACGTGAAATACAAATCTTCTAGGTATCTTGAGGTAGACTTCGCTGATGGTGGGAAGAGGAAGCTCTCAAATCCTGTGAATATCCTTCGATACCTTCCCTTCATACCAAGGATCTAACATCTTAACATGACCGAGGAGTCTACCAAATAGATGACATGACACACAAATGAGATTCGTTTCAAGCTAGGGCATCCATCGGATAGTGAAGCGTAGAAGATGTTTGATCAGCTCCACCCTAAGAAAGGTTTAGACTAACAAAATGTACGAATTGCTCTAGAAATAGATGGGTTCAATCCATATGGTATGATGGCTACCACATACAGTTGTTGGCTAATGTTTGTTATCCCACTCAACCTCTCCTCAGCATCATCTTTTAATGGTGAAACATATTCTTGTACTTGATAATTCTAGGGCCTGAATAGTCGGGAAAAATATGAGTGTGTACATGGAGACGTTAATGGATGATTTGGTCTATGCCTAGGAAGATGGTATGTGGACATATGACCAATATATGAAGGCAAACTTCAGAATGCATGTTTGGTACCTGTAATCCCTGCATGACATACTAGTGTATGTGATATTCTAAGGCTGGTGCGTGCATGGGAAGTTCGCATGCCCGATATGCCGGGTGGCTTTGAAGTTCATTTGGTTGGTCAAGGGTGGCAAATATTCCTCGTTTGACAATAACTGATAGTTCCTTCCTTGAAACCATCTATTCAGAAGAGATATTAAGAACTTTTAAATAGTGTAACTATCAAAGACTTGGCACCACCTAAGATGACTGACAATGAGGTTCATGCTCAGTTCGACTCTATGCAAATCAATGCACAAGGAGCTGGTTGTCTCGGATATGGTGAGAAACACGCATGGACTCATAGGCCATGCTTATGGAATCTTCCTTACTTTGATAATATTCTCCTTCCACACAACATTGATGTAATGCACACTGAGAAGAATGTTGCTAAGGCCATTTTCGGCACAATCATGGTCATTCCTGAGAATACGAAGGACAACATCAAGGCTTGAGTGGATCAGACGACTCTATGCAATAGATAGGAGCTAGACATGGTACCTCCTAGAGGCAGGAAATCTTGGACAAAGCCAAAGGTCGATTTTGTTCTTACAAGGTCCTAGATGATGGAAGTAGTTGAGTGATTCCAAACCTTGATAGATATTCCCTGATGGCTATACAACTAATCTAAAGAGGGGAGTTAATCTAGCTTCTCTGTGAATCAATGAGATCAAGAGTCATGAGTATCACATATGGGTTGAGCGACTGCTCCCGATGATGATTCAAGGCTATGTCCCCGAGGATGTCTAGCGAGTGTTAGCTGAAGTGAGCAATTTCTTCCGGTATATTTGTGCTAAAGAGTTGTCTCACACCGTGGTAGCAAACATGGAAACACTAGCGCATGTGTTGCTCTGCAAGCTGGAACAGATCTTTTCGTCCAACTTATTCAATTGATGCAACATATGATCTTGCACCTTCTGTATAAGGCATGGATGGAAGGTCCGGTCCAGAGCTATTAGTGCTATTAAATTGAGAGATTCTAAAAGATTCTTCGGAATAAATGTAAGAACAATTGCAAAACTAAAGCATCCATAGTTGAGGCAAATATCCTAGAGGAGGTGTCAAACTTCACAACCAGATACTATGCAATCAATCTTCTTAGCATGCATGATCCACCTTCCTATTAAAATCTTTTAGAAGATGAATCAAACCTCAATATCTTTAGAGTCTAACTAGGAAGTGCAAGTAGTGTGGTTAACAAGACCTTGCAACATGAAGAGTGACGCTTGATTATGTTGTATGTCTTGACAAACCATTATGAAGTGGAGCCATACATGGAGTAAGTGCTCAATAAGCAACACCCTAAGTTTCATATTACTTGTTTTGACCCTAACCCTAATCTATCTCATTGCTTTATGGAATTTCATTGACGATTCCGGCATGAATCAAGGGACCCTAGCCTTGTGGAATCTACGACCCTTCTTAAGTATGGTGCGAGAAATGGACATCTCAAATTCATTTCATGGTTCAAATATAAGATACTTTATAACTTGTCTCCTAGTTAGCTTTACATTTCAACTATATATTACATGCTACTAATACAAGTGTCGGTCGCATTTAAACCTATAGGGAAGAACTAACATGGTTATGAGTGCTGAGTTGAGACAGGTTGCAAATACTTGTGCTTATAGGGTAAATAAAGACATTCAATGCTTATGATGTGAATGGCTATCACTTCCACACAACAAGCCATGTGTAGAGCCAGCCCAACCAAAGAATAACAAATTCTAGAGTTTTTACTTCGTGCATAGATGGGGTTGACTACTACAGGTGAATCGAAGAAATATACGAACTGAGTTTTGATGGGAGCAAATATCTTAATCATGTGATGTTCAAATGCCACTGTTCGATCTTAAAGTAGTGAGATGTACCCCTGATCTTGGGCTAGTTGAAATTCATCAAGACACCACCTTGCTGAGAGAATATATTTACATCATGGCTCAAAAGGTGACATAGGTTTACAATCTCCCCTAGCCATGAAAAAATGGCACATGTCTCAATGGTTGGGATGTTGTGTACAAGCTCTCGCCATAGGGTAAACTATGTTGGGGAATGGGGAATCTACACTAGTCGATAAATTCAAAATATTTGCCCCAAAGCCCTAGAACCATGCACATGAGGGATCATGAATCGGTACCTTCTAAAGAGAGACGCGCTAGGTGCAGCGGAAAAAGATGTTGGGGAAGCACATTCTCGCTTATCCTCATCTCACTCTGCCCGTTCCCCGATGATCCAATCAAAGAAGACGTTAGTGTCCACGTGAAGAAGCCCACGAGCACTGTTATTTGGAGCAGTGCCTCCATGGTATCCTCATGTACAGGGATGAGATTAATCTCAAGCCGACATGCTAGCACCGCACGTGAGAACCGGAAGAAATCACAAACTCAACTCTTGAGATCAAGAAAGGGAGAGGAGGAGTTCTTGGTGGCTAAGGTTTATATGTAATCTAAACAATGAATAATCTGATGTCCAAGACCTCCTCCTCTAACCTCTTTATGTAGAGGTGAGACCCTTGACCCCAATCCACATTGAGGCCCAATAGATCCAATCTATTTTGCCCAAATCAGAACTTCTGATCTGGACTCTCGTTCTACAATTTCAGAAATTATCGGAACTTCCGATCATGCCAATTTTTCACGATCTGCATCAGAACTTCTCGTTTGAACTCTCTATTTCTAAATTAGAAATTATCAGAACTTCCGATTTGAGCTCTCTATTTCACAAACAATAAATTATCAGAAATTTCGATACCATATCAGAACTTTTGATTTGAGCTATATGTTTCCAATTTAGAAAATAATCGGAAAATCCAATTGCAAATCGAAACTTCCGATCCAACTGGAATTTTCTTGGGCACAATTCCTTCAATCTCCCACATGCACAAGAACCAATTCTTTGTAGGTTTCTTAATCCATCCCCTTAAGTGTGTGATCCAATAGGTTCATACAGAAATGGCTGCTCGCCAGAAACACTTTCCAGCTCACTAATCAAAAGCAGTACCTAGCAGCACATATTCACCCCCGAAAACATACAAAATTAATGTTTCACTGAACCTTGATATACACATGCACCAGTCCCTTTATCACACGACATCAGTCAAGCTCAAGGTGATATTCGTGCCACCCTTGTTGGACAGCTTGACATTTCACTTGATCAAGTAACAGATTCAAATCATTACTAACTCTTTAGTCATAGTGGCATGGAGGGGCCAGAGATGTCTCTCCCGTCATTAGGAGGGGTAAATTCCATCTTGACCGCTCACATCCCATGACATGTTTCACAACACACCTAAAAATAGCCCTTATGACTACCTAGTTACGGAATAGCGTTAGGAAGCATCTAAGTGTGTCACTGCGCATTTTGGAATCAAATAATGATCTCAGGTCTAAGGACTCTGTAGGTACACCATTTGAGATGACAAATGATGGCACATTACGATAACAATCACAACAGTATCTCAAGTGGGTCTATCCAACACCATGTTCTCCAACATGTGTCCACATCTCTAATTTGACATCCCCATGTCTATGATCCATGAAACATGATAATCAATTAGCCAGCTATGCTAATCTATGTATTATTATTGTCCCACATGATGATAAGACCAGGGATACCTTTTGAACACCATCATTACAAAACAAAGAGTTTCACAGAAAAGTCATCAACTCATTAATCAATGTAAACGACGTTTGTTCAAGGAACAAGATAACAATTATCCTCATACATTTGCATAGAAACTACTAACATCTTTCGCGTACACATGATGTTTGTTCAAGTATCTGATCCAAACGACCTCCTTTACAGCTTCAAAAGCTGCAATATACTTAGCTTCTGTTGTAAAATTATTCACCGTCTTTTGCTTGGAACTCTTCCAACTCACCGCGTCTCCATTGAGGAAAAACACGAAACTAGATTGCGATCAATAATCTTCTTTATCGGTCTAAAATCTAGCATCAGTGTAGCCGCTTACAACGAGCTCTTCATCACCACCGTAAACTAGGAACATATCCCCCGTCCTTATCAAGTGCTTGAGGATGCTTTTTACTATAACTCAGTGACTTTAATTCATGTTTGATTGATATCTGCTTGTAACACTTAGAGTGTATGAAACATTTGGACGTGTACATAGCATGGCATACATGGTGGACCTAATCGTGGAGGCATACGGGATCACACTTATTTTCTCTAGCTCATCAGGTGTCATGACAAATTGAGTCTTACTAAGAAAAATACCATGTGACATTGATAGAAATCCCTACTTGGAATTCTCCATTTTAAACCATTTCAAAACCTTGTCAATGTACATACTCTGGCTTAATCCAATTAGCCGTTTTGATCTATCTCTATAGATCTTTATGCCCAAAACGTATGCTGCCTCTCCAAGTGTTAGGGAATAGGGGAGCTACGCTAGCCGGCAAATTCAAAATTTCCGCCCTATGGCCCTAGGCTCATGCACATGTGAGATCATAGATCGGTACCTTCTAGCACTTGACACGCTAGGTGCAATGGAAGAAGAGGTTGATGAAGCGCGTCAAGCCTATCCTCGCTTTGTCCCGGCCGTTCCTCACCGATCCAATCGATGAAGAAGTCGCCTTCCTCATGGTGATGGACACGAGCGTTGCTTATAGAGCAACACCTCCATGGAGTCCACACATACAGGGATGGAGATCCTCCCACGACAGTGTGCTAGCACTGCACGTGAGAGACGGGAAATCCTCGACCTTAACGTTTGAGATCAAGAAAGGGAGGAGAGGACTCTAGGGTGGCTAGGTATAATCTAGGCTTATTCCTTGTTCCAAGACCTCCTCCTCCTCTCCTTATATAGGGCTGAAAGCCCCCTAGGTCGTGCACATCTTGGAACCCACAAATTAGTTACAACTAATTCGTATTCGTAACAGATCCAATCTGATACCCCACATTGGAACTTCTGATCGTAGATCAGAACTTCCGACAAGGTATTTTTCAGGACTCCAAATTCAGCACGACACGTAATAGATCCAATCTGTTTTCGCCCACCTCGGAACTTCCGATCAGTACAAAAATTCACTGATTCCGAATCAGAACTTCCGGCTCGTCGGAACTTCCGATACCATATCGGAACTTCCGAAGTAACAATTGCTCTCTATATCGAGACCAAAAATTAACCAGAACTTTCGATACTCACTATCGGAACTTCCGATCCATTGAATTTTCTTGGGCATAACCTTCACCAAGATCTTTCATCGAAAAACTATTTTTCAATGAAGTCTGGATAACATTCAACAAAAGAATGTTATTTCTGATCAATAATATGTCATTCACATATAAGATCAGAAATACAAGTGAGCTCCCACCAGCCTTCTTGTAAATACGAGTCTCTTCTTTGTTCTTGATGAAGCCAAATCCTTTGACCACCTCATCAAAATGAAGATTCCAACTCCGAGAAGCTTGCTTCAGCCCATAAATGGATTTTTGCAACTTACAAACTTTCTCAGCATTCTCCGGATCATCAAGACCTTTAGGTTGTGTCATGTACACATCCTCACTTAGGTTTCCATTCAGGAAAGCTGTCTTGACATCTGTTTTCCGTATCTCATAATAATAAAATACAACAATTGCTATGATGATTCGGATGACTCACCCTCCCGGACCTTCGTGGGGCTGGTGTCTCTACAACGGGTTTTGCAACATCTTGCATATCCTATTGTGGTTCAATGGGATCAGGAACATTTTCTAGTGGATCTCTAACTACTTCGAGATGCACCGTTCTCCCACTAACCCCTTTTGAAAGGAACTCTTTCTCTAGGAATAAACCATTTCAAGCAATAAACACTTTGCCCTCTTCTCTATTATAGAAATAGTATCCTTTGGTCTCCCTAGGATACCCCACAAAGAAGCACTTGTCAAATTTAGGAGTGAGCTTGTCAGACGTCAAATGTTTGACATAAGCCTCACAACCACAAATCTTTGGAAAAGACAAACCGGGATGCCTCCTAGACCACATCTCATATGACGTCTTCTCTACTGACTTAGATGGAACTCTATTTATCGTGAAAGCGACAGTTTCTAGAGCGAGTCCCCAAAAGGATAATGGAAGATCAACATAACTCATCATAGATCGAAACATGTCCAACAAAGTATGATTTCTTCGCTCGGACACTCCATTCCATTAGGGTGTGTCGGGTGGAGACAGCTGTGGAACAATTCCACACTGCTTTAAATGATCACTAAACTGATGGCTCAAATATTCAACTCAACGATCAGATCATAGAAATTTAATTGTCTTCCTCGTATGATTTTGTACTTCATTTTGGAACTCCTTGAACTTTTCAAAGGACTCCCACTTATGCCTCATCAAGAAGACATAACCATATCTACTAAAGTCATCGGTAAAAGTGATAAAGTACTGAAAACCACCTCTTGCGATATGGCTCATTGCTCCACATACATCAGTATGTACAATGGCCAATAGCTCACTCGCCCTCTCACTTTGACTAGTGAAAGGCGTCTTTGTAATTTTTCCAAGTAAGCAAGATTCACATGTGTCATATGATTCAAAATCAAATGACTCCAAAAATCCATCACTATGGAGCTTCTGCACGCGCTTCTCGTTTATATGACCCAAATGAGACGTAGGTATGATTCAAATCATTGAGTCATTGTTTCTTAGTACTAATGTTATAAACATGTGCATCTTCAAGACTCATAATATATAATCCATTCACCAATAGACAAACACCATAGAGCATGCCATTCAAAAATATTGAACATCATTTGTTCTTTATTATGAATTCAAAACCATCTTCTTCCAAACATGAAGAAGAGATAATGTTTCTGCCTAAGGCGGGAATGAAATAACAATTATTCAACTCCAAAACTAATCATGAAGGTAGTGACAGTGAATAAACGTCGATGGCAAACGCTACAACTTTTGCACCATTTTTGTTGCGAACATCCAGCTCGCCACTAGCACACTTTCTTTTCCTACTCGACCCCAGCAATGATTTGCAAGTATGAGTCATTGAACCGGTATCAAATACCCATGAATAATTTAGACGATTAGCAAGATTAATTTCTATAACATTAATACCTGAAGCGGAAGTCACACATCCCTTCTTGTTTTTCTATTCTTCCAGATACACCTTGCAGTTACGCTTCTAGATACATCAGAGCTAGCAAGACCTGACTTGAACTTTCCAGACAGTTTAGGCTTCACACTAGAGGTAGTATCTGAAGTCTTAGCCTTGCCCTTCCTCTTTCTCTTTTTGCCCTCTTTCTGAACCATCATCACATGATTAGGAGATTTATTAATACTGTCCTTAGTAGTTTTAAGCATCCCATGTAACTCGGCCAGTGTTTTCTCCAGTCCATTCATATTTTAATCCATAATGAATGGCTCGAAGCTCAAGGGGAGCGATTGGAGAATCACGTTTATGGCCAAGTATGGTTCTAGTGGAGGACCTAGTCTCTCCAAGGTCACAATGTAACCAATCATCTTGATCACATGAGGACTCACTGAGCTCCCTTCTGCCAACCTACTCCCAAATAAGGACTTAGATACATAGTACCTCTCAACATGTGCTTGGTTCTAAAATATGCCCTTGAGGCCTACGATCATATCGTAAGCATCCATGTCCTCATATTGTTTCTGAAACTTATAGGCCATGTAAGCAATCATTAGATAGCTGGCATCTATAGAATCACTAGCATGCTTCTCATAAGCATGCTTATCTGTTGTAGAGGCATCTTCCCCTAGATCATCAGGGTGGGGTTCCTCTAAAACATAATCCTTTTTCTCCTACATGAGAAAAATTCTCAAGTTTCTATGCCAATCCATAAAATTCGTTCCACGCAATTTCTCTTGTTCAAGAATATATCACAAATTAAAACTAAAGTACTCTTAACAGTAGTAGTTGGTGACACAATCTACAAAATTAAATGCAAGGTTCAACACTATGCTATGTTTATATTCTACCATAGCATAGTGATACATCTTTATTGGATAGAAGATAAACATAGCATAGTGCTGAACCTTGCATTTAATTTTTTAGATCATGGAACCAACTACTATTGTTAAGAGCACTTTAGTTTTTAATTTGCGATCTATTCTTGAACGAGAGAAATTGCATGGAACAAATTTTATGGATTGGCATAGAAAATTGAGAATTGTTCTCAAGCATAAGAAAAAGGATTATGTTCTAGAGGAACCCCACCCTAATGAACCAAGGGAAGATGCATCTGCAGCAGATAAATGTTCTTATGAGAAGCATGCTAGTGATTCTATGGATATCAGTTGTCTGATGCTTGCCTACATGTCCTCCAAGTTTTAGAAATAATATGAGGACAGGGATGCTTATGATATAATCGTAGGACTTAAGGGCATATTTCAGAACTAGGCACGGGCTGAGAGGTACTATGTATCTAAGTCCTTGTTTGGGAGCAGGTTGGCAGAAGGAAGTTCAGTGAGTACTCATGTGATTAGGATGATTGGTTACATTGAGACCTTGGAGAGACTAGGTTCTCCACTAGAACGATACTTGGCCATACACATGATTCTCCAGTCGCTCCCCTTGAGCTTTGAGCCATTCATTATGAATTAAAATATGAATGGACTAGAGAAAACATTGGTCGAGTTACATGGGATGCTTAAAACTACTGAGGAGAGTATCAAGAAATCTTCTAATCATGTGATGATGGTTCAGAAGGAGAGTAAAAAGATAAAGAGGAAGGGCAAGGCTAAGACTTTAGATATGATCTCTAGTGTGAACCCTAAACCGATTGAAAAGTCCAAGTCGGGTTCTGCTAGCTCTGATGTTTGTCACCATTGCCACAAGCTTGAGCATTGGAAATGCAACTGCAAGGTTTCAACCGTCGCAATGCTTAAGTCTATCCGGATCATCCTAGCAATTGCAACATTTTATGAGTATGAGATATGGAAAATGGATGTCAAGATGGCTTTCCTAAATGGAATCCTAAGTGAGGATGTGTACATGACACAACTTGAAGAACCTAATGATTTGAAAATTGCTGGGAAAGTTTGTAAGTTGCAGAAGTCCATTTATGGGCTGAAGCAAGCTTCTCGAAGTTGGAATCTTCATTTTGATGAGGTAGTCAAAGGGTTTGGCTTTATCAAGAATGAAGAAGATCCTTGTGTTTACAAAAAAGTCTAGTAGGAGATTACTACCCAAAAGGTGGAATAGCGATTTCCGAACCATTTCCTATGCCACGACACCTGATGAGCTAGAGAAAATGAGTACAATCCTATATGCCTCCGCTATTGGGTCCATCATGTATGCCATGCTATGTACACACCTAGATGTCTCCTATGCTCTAAGTGTTACGAGAAGATACCAGTCAAACCTTGGTGAAAGTCACTAGGCGATTGTAAAAAGTATCCTCATGTACTTGAGAAGAATTGAGGATACATTCCTAGTTTATGGTGGTGATGAAGTGCTCGTTGTAAGTGGTTACACTGATACTAGATTTCAGACCGATAAAGATGATTCTCAATCACAATATGGTTTCATGTTCTGCCTCAATGGAGACACAATGAGTTGAAGAGTTCCAAGCAAGAGACGATTGTCAGTTCTATGATAGAAGCTGAGTATATTGTAGCTTTAGAAGCTGCAAAGGAAGCCATTTGGATCAAAAAGTTTGTTTCGAAGCTGGTGTTGTTCCTAGTGCGTCCAGTCTAGTGGACCTTTATTGTGATAATAGTGGTGCCATTATGCAAGCCAAGGAGCCTAGGTCACACCAGAAGTCCAAACATATACTTTGGTGATATCACCTAATGCACAAGATCATAGAGAGAGGTGATGTGAAGATTTGCATGGTGCACATGGATTTGAACATAGCAGATCTATTGACAAAACCTCTTCCGCAGCCCAAGTATGAGGCGCACCTAAGCACCATGGGTATTAGATACTTGCATGAGTGAGTCATGTTTATGTGGAAGATGTTAGTAGTGTCTATGCTTATGTATGAGGATAGTTTTTATCTTGTTCCTTGAATATACATTGTTTACATTGATTGATGAGTTGATGACTTTTCTATGAAACTCTTTGTTTTCTAATGATGTTGTTCAAAAAGGTATCCTTGATCTTATCATCATGTGGAACAGTGATGCTACATAGATTAGCACATCTAGCTGACTGATGATCATGTTTCATGGATCATAGACATGGGGATGTCAAATCAAAGAAGTGGACACATGTTAGAGAACATGGTATTGGATAGACCCACTTGAGATACTGTTGGGATTGTGATGTGCCATTTGTTTCCATCTCAAATGGTGTACCTTTAGAGTCCTCACACCTGAGATCGTTATTTTATTCTAGAATGCATAGAGTCACACTTATATGCTTCCTAATGGTATTCCATAACTAGGTAGTCAACAAGGTTGTTTTCGGGTGTGTTGTGAAACATGTCGTGGGATGTGAGCGGTCAAGATGGAATTTACCCCTCCTAATGATGGGAGATACATCTTTGGGCCTCTCGAGGTAGTCGGATTGGAAAAGTGCATGACCATGCCACTATGACTAAAGAGTTAGTCATGATTTGAATTTGATACTTGTTCGAGTGAAATTTTGAGCTCACCAACAAGGGTGGCACATATCTCACCTTGAGCTTGACAGATGTCATGTGGTAAAGGGATAGGTGCATGCCTATATCAAGGTTTTGTGAAAATTTGATTTTGTATGTTTTCGGGGGTCAATATATGCTGCTAGATACCGCTATTGACAGTGAGCTAGTCATTTGTGTATGAACCTATCGGGTCACACACTTAAGGGGATGGATTAAGAAAATTGCTAATAATTGGTTCTTATGGAAGAGGGAGATTGAAGGAATTGTGGCCAAGAAAATTCTTGGAGGATCGGAAGTTTCGATTATTTTCTGAATTAGAAACAGATAGCTCAAATCGGATGTTTCGATATGGTATCGGAAGTTCCGATAATTTATGGCTTGTAAAACGAGAGCTCAAATCAGAAGTTCTGGTTATTTCTTATTCATAGACAGAGAGTTCAAACTGTTGGGGAAAGGGGAAGCTATGGTAGCTAGAAATTTCAAAAATTCACCCTAAGGCCCAAGAAGCATGCGCGTGCAGGATCATAGATCAGTACATTCTAGCACAAGACGCGCTAGGTGCAGTGGCAGAAGATGTTGAGGAAGTTTGTCCTTGCCTGTCCTCGCTTCGTCTCAGTCGTTCCTCGCCAATCCAATCGGTGAAGATGATGTAGTTGTTCACGTGATGAAGTCCACGAGCGTCACTATTAGAGCAACGCCTCCACGGTATCCACACGTAAAGGGATGGAGTACTTCCCATGACGGCATGCTAGCACTGCACGTGAGAACAGGAGATCCTCGATCTCAACTTTTGAGATCAAGGGAGGAGAGGAGTTCTTGGTGGCTAGGTCTAAACTATTCAAAAGCTTGTTATTCAAGACCTCCTCCTCTCTTTATATAGGGCTGAGAGTTCCTGGTCATACACATCTCGAAACCCACACAATCGATTTGCGTTTTAATAGATCCAATCTATTTTACCCACGTCGGAACTTTAAATCCTAGATCAGAACTTTCGACAGGGTATTTTGGTCTCTCAATTCAGTTCAACACCGTAATAGATCGAATCTATTTTTGCCCACCTCGGAACTTCCGATACACATATCGAAACTTCCGATCAGTACAATTTTCCTCAATTCTAAATCAGAACTTCCGGCTCGTTGGAACTTCTGATACAAAATCAGAACATCCCAAGCAACTTTTGCTCTCTGACTCGAGTCTAGAAAACCATCAAAACATCTGATTCCATATTGAAACTTCTAAAGTCAGTTTCACTCCCTGACTCGGGTCCCAAAAATAATCAGAACTTCCGATCCCCGGAATTTCTTGGACATACTTCTTCAATCTCCCACTTGCACAAGAACCAATTCTTCACATGTTTCTTAATCCATCCCCTTAAGTGTGTGACCCGATAAGTTCATACACTAATGGTTGTTCACTAGAAACCTTTTCTGATTTACTGATCAATAGCAGTACCTAGCAGCGCATATTGACCCCGAAAGTGTACAAGGACTTAGACACATTGTATCTCTCTGCCCTTGCTTGGTTCTAAAACATGTCCTTGAGACCTATGATCATATCGTAAGCATCACATTCCTCATATTGTTTCTGAAACTCAGAGGACATGTAGGCAAGCATCAGACAACTAACATCCACAGAATCACTAGCATGCTTCTCATAAGCACGCTTTTCTATAGCAGGAGCATCCTCTCCTAGTTCATCGGGTTTAGGTTCCTCTAGAACATAATCCTTTTTCTCTTGTTTAAGAACGATTCTCAAATTTCAATACCAATCCATAAATTTTGTTCTAGATAATTTCTTACGTTCAAGAATAGATCTCACAAATTAAAAACTGTAGTGCTCTTATGGTCCTTTGGTTTGGCTTTTGGGAGCAGCTTTTGCTTTCTAGAAGCCAAAAGCCAAACCAAAGGGCCTATTCCAAGCCAGCAGGTTTTAGTAAAAGTAGCTTTTCGTGAAGTGAAACTGTGAAAGCTCCTCCAGACTTGCTGTTTGCAGCTTCTGGCTTCGCAACCATACAAAATTTCATAAATTGACATTTCAAATTTCATGCAACCATACAAAATTACATAAATTGACATTTCAAATTTCATACAACCATACAAAATTTCATAAATTGACATTTCAAATTTCATACAAAATTCCATAAATTGACATTTCAAATTTCATACAACCATACAAAATTTCATAAATTGACTTTTCAAATTTCATACAACCATTCAAAATTTCATAAATTGACATTTCAAATTTCATACAACCATACAAAATTTCATAAATTGACATTTCAAATTTCATAGAACCATACAAAATTTCATAAATTGAATTTTTACACAACTCACAGCTCAAAGCATCTTCTTCACAGTCGTTTCAGTCAAACGACTTTCAGCTTTCTCACAGCTGACATCCCACAACAGCTTTTTCACAGCCCACAGCCCACAACTATTTTTTTCCACAGCCACAGCTAAACCAAACACACCCTTAACAGAAGAAATAGTAGGTGACATGATCTACAAAAGATTAAATGCAAGGTTTAGCACTATGCAATGTTTATCTTATATCCAATAAAAGATGTTCCACTATTTTAAAACAGTCACTTTCCCTCTAATGACTAATAGTGGCGCAAGATCCATATTCATTCTAACTCCTAGTGAGCTTTGGCATCACTGCTAGAAGCTAGGTGACATAGGTAAGCAACACTTTGCTAATCACATTGTATGTGACTCTTGCCGTTGGAGAAGCATCCTATGCTCTACGCTAACTCTATGATCCAAGGCCCAAAACCATTTTGATAGCCCCGTTAAGCAAACCAACACTATGTGTGTAGAAGTTTGACTTCCACCCCAACTGGTCAAGATAAAAGATAACACCCTACTTTGGCAGACCCACTATCGATGATCGAGTTCCTTCGTGGGTGCATCTATTTGAAAGAGCATCAATACTTAATTTTCTGAGGAAAAACTATTCTAGCACGACAATGTCCCTATCGCACATGAAACATGCTAGAATAGTATAACATGAACATAAGAAAGCATCACAGGTAATCATATTAACTTTGACATAGCATGACACTCTTCACATGGCGATCTCCATCTCCATGGCTCCTGTCATTGAGTGCATGCTCCCAGCCTCCAAGAAGTGTAGTAGTCTATCTCACATATACTATACTGGTTATGTGGGCCGAAGCACCGTGGAAACGACATGCAAGCCGTATTTAAATTTACATCAACCTTGTGCTATAAATAACCATGACACACAGGCCATATTTAATTTACATTCATTGCATGCATCTCATACATCACATGTATCCAAGGCCATGCTAGTTGCAACATTCTCTACAAAACAAAGTTAGGCGAGGAATCTACAAGTGACTGAAATCTGGATCTGAATATGCCAGCTGAACATGCTCAGAATTTCAAATTTGGGTGGGTCGGAACTTTTGATCTGGCATCGGAACTTCCGATCCACCGGAACTTTCGATCAATATCGGAATTCCTAGTAGCAACAATTGCTCTTTGTATGGAATCATTATTCGATATTGGAACATCCAATCAAAATTAGAACTTCCAATTTGTCCCAGACAAAAACAGATCTAATCTATTTTCCACCATGAATCTCGATACATGAGGGATCCAAATCAGACACTACGCACATAGGCTATAATACCACTGTTGGGGAAAGGAGAATCTACACTATCTAGAAATTTCAAAAATTCGCTCCAAGGCTCAAGAAGCATGCGCATGTGAGATCATAGATCAATACCTTCTAGCACAAGACACGCTAGGTGCAGCGGAAGAATATATTGAGGAAGCACGTCCTTTCTTGTCCTCGCTTCATCCCAGCCGTTCCTCGCCAATCCAATCGGTGAAGACGACATAGTTGTTCACGTGATGAAGTCCACGAGTGTCGCTATTGGAGCAATGCCTCCACAGTATCCACACGTACATGGATGAAGTACTTCCCACGACGACGTGCTAGCACTGCATGTGTTAACGGGAGATCCGCGATCTCAACTTTTGAGATCGAGAAAGGGAGGAGAGGAGTTCTTAGTGGCTATGTCTAAACTATCCAAAAGTTTGTTATTCAAGACCTCCTCCTCTCTTTATATAGGGCGAAGATCCCATGGTCATCCAAATCTCGATAACCGATTTGTGTTTTAACAGATCCAATCTATTTTACCCACTTCTGAACTTCCGATCCTGGATCAGAACTTTCGATGGGGTATTTTGGTCTCTCCATTTAGTACAACACCGTAACAAATCCAATCTGTTTTCCCCCACCTTGGAACTTCCAATACACATATTGGAACTTCCGATCAGTACAATTTTCCCTAATTCTAAATCGGAACATCCAGCTTATCGGAACTTCCGATACCATATCATAACATCCAAAGCAAATTTTGCTCTCTGACTCGAGTCCAGAAAATAATTGGAAAATCCGATTCCAAATTGGAATTTCCGATTCATGTCGCAAATCCAACCATCAGAACTTCGGATACCATATTGGAACTTCCAAAGTCGGTTTCGCTCTCTGACTCGTGTCCCGAAAATAATCAGAACTTCTGATACACCTATCGGAACTTCCAATCCCCTGAATTTTCTTGGGCATACTTTCTTCGCAAACCGGAAGTTCTGATTTGGAATCACTTGATCGGAAGTTCCAACAGGGATATCAGAAGTTCCAATGTGTTCTGGTTTACATATCGAAATGCCTGAGTAGAAGTTCCAATGGGGGTATCAGAAGTTCTGATTCAGGTAGAGTTACAGATCAAAAGTCTTGATCGGAAGTTCCGATCAAGATGTAACAAATTCGATATGTTAGAGATTTGATTGTGGTAAAAGGCCCACACCTTGGCATTATAAATAGGGAAGAGGAGGATGTTGTGGAGATAGGATTTTAGAAGACCCAGTGCTCCACCCTAGCCACCACGCCTCTCCTCTCCCTTTCTTCTTCATCTCAAGAGTTGAGATTGAGATTTATCCCCAGTTCTGATGAGCTTTGCTAGCATGCTAGTGTGGGAGTAGTCCTTCCCTGTACGTGTGGACTCTGTGAAGGCGTTGCTCGAACAAGTGACACTCATCGTCTTCTTCACCTGGACATCGACAATTTTCTTCGATTGGATCACTGAGGAATAGGCGGAACGAGATGAGGATAAGAGAGGACACACTTCCCCAACATCTTCCGCTGCACTAGCGCAACTCGTGTTAGAAGGTAATGATTCATGATCCCTCACGCACATGGTTTTAGGGTTTGGGGTGAAATTTTTGAATTTGCCGGCTAGCGTAGCTTCCCCAAGACCCAACATATTCCACCTACTAATCACTAGGACTATTATAACATACCATGTGATAGCAATGCCGATGCCTATGATCTAGCAAATCTATATGGTGATGACTATTTTTAGTAGTTGTACATGACTTATGTTGTTAGTATATTACATTTGTTTAGATCACGTTGCATGGTTCATCTAAAGTGTTTTCTCTTTTTTTGTAGCATGTGATTGAAAAATGGTGGGGGTTAGGGGTTTCTAGAAAATAAAGTACATAATAAGTGGAAGTGGGTATAAATCTAAATCCAAATCTAGAGGCGAGGGGTCCTCAAGTAGATGCTAAGGGAGAATGAAGAAGGGAGCCATGAGAGGAAAGGCACATGTGGCCTCGAGCATGATTACGAGCTAGATATGGGTCTCCAATGGCGAGTGGGATTATGGGCCAGAGAGCATGGTTGAGTCTAAGTCGGGTCGTTTGACTGAGGAGGAGGAGGCTTAGGGAGAGGAGGAGTATAGGGGAGGCTTAGTGTGGCTACATGGTCCTTCGAGGCTCCGAGGTGACTGGTGCCACTAACTCAATGCTCGCTCATCTGACCAGACAAAAATAAATAAGTTGCTCTATCAAATCTATTGTTTATTCATTTCGTATGTTTAGTATTTTGACACATACTAACAATTTTTTGAGACACTAGGGCAAGAAGTGGATATGGATTGAATTGGGAGGCGGCGAGTACTCATGACAGGTTAACGACATCGTTGGGCTTCTTATTATGGAGAAGTTCCCTAGCTTGGTTTTTATTATCGGGGGATTGAGCCAGTGTACTCATGAAAGCATTATGAAGGTATGTTGGATGCCCGTGACTGGGAAGGGATGCAGTTTGCCCACATAGTTGACCGAGTGAGTGATGAGCTCTAAGTAATCTTATGTTCACACTATATTTGTCAATCCTACTCTCATTTAAAATACATAACTTTTTTGTTACATCTACATGCAAGATTTCTTTAGGTGTGATTAGGGTTATGAAGCTCAGGCTTCCAATGTTATCTATGCCTCCAAGACTACACGACGATGGCGAGTGAAATGCATGATCCTGATTATGAGCCATTGAGGAGCCATGTTGAAGAGCATGGGCCTCATGGCTCTAGAAGTGATGAGTGATTGTCAACAGAAGTCAAATAGGACATGAAGAGAAGAGAAGACCTGCTGTGTCTGGGCCACATGTGACTCAGGTACATGGGCAGCGAGCAACTGTTGGGCAGAGGGGCCACAAAGTCGGGCTGGCCCAATCCGGGTACATGGGCTAGGAGCAGCAGAGGATCAACTGGGCTATTGACCGAGATTGACTCAGGTAAACGGGCGGTGAGCGATTGTCGGGCTGAGGGAGCTACAAAATCGGGCCGGCCCAATCCGGGTACCCGGTGCGAAGACGGTGGACGCTTTGTCAGTTTCGGCGCAAAACTGACCGCTGATCTCGGATCTGACCGTTCTGAGGTGAAGTCATAGCTGCTATGAAAGCTCCACATTAGGACAAGTTATCTTTATTTAGGTTTTTACTATTTTTCCTTTAGGCCCACAGTCTGTCAGTCGAGTCTGTAAAAAAATTCTAAGGGCATTTTGGTCTTTTCCATTTTTTATTCAACATCTGTAAAAAACACTTGGGGTATTTTTGCATTTTCCCATTTATTGGGCTGCCTATAAAAAGGCCCCAATACCCTAGGGTTAGGGTTACCCATTTTAAGAAAACACTTTACCAATTCCAAAATTTGGGTCACCTTTTCTGCGTTCTTCTCCACCGCCGTCGGCATTTTTTCATCTACTCAAAATCCTTTCACCGCTGCCGCGTTTTGATTTCATCTTCTAGTGTGTTTTTGTTTTTCTCCTCCATCTAGCACCTACGATCAGCAATGTAGTTAGCTAGCACGGTGCCTAGCCTTGCACGGCAGCCACAACTAGCTATACGCTATAGCCTAGTGCAGTAGCAGCACAGCGGCGTGCCTAGCGGATCCTAGCGTCAGCTTGCGTGCAGCAGGCAGCAGCTTCGCTGCTCCTCACGGCTGCCAAGGCATGCAGTGCTCAGAATGAGGAGCATCACAGAAGCTCGGTCAGCAGCAGGCGCATGGAGGCAGACTGGATTTCTTGCGAATGATGCATGCGGCGTGATCCTCATCAAGCAGCGCATGAGCAGCACCGAGCGGTAGCTTCCATGCACGCAAATCAAACACCTGAGCAGCAGATTCCACGCATGTAAATCGGTGAGTACTGTAGCAATGTGATTAGGATTTAATTAATTACAGTCTCCTAGAAAATCGTGTCTGTGCATTTTGTTTTAGTAGTTGGCCGGATTAAAATAGCTCTGATCTACTTTTCAGTATTTATTCCATTGCAGTACTCAGTACTTGTTATATTCATATTTTGGCTACACTCTAGGCACTAGAATTGATCTGTTCAGAATATTTTACTAGTTATTTAATACTTCTACATGATCAGTTTGTGCTGAAATGTTTTGTCACCTGTGATTTATTCTTGTGGAGTTGCTAGTTGTTACATGAATGACTTTAAACTGCCTGAGATGTCTGTTGCTATAATGATTGAAATGACAGTGAATTGAATACTCTTTTTTATCTGCCTTTAAGCACTGTGTTGGTATCTTTTCGATTAGGACACTGGTCGTTTTTAGGCTAGATTATTTTTGGACATGTGAACTATTTTTGTTTCTGTTAGTTGTCTGTTGAGGTGCGTTGGGTGTTGGGAGAAGGCCATTGATTTAGCCAAGTGGTATCAGAGCCTGGTTAGGGTTTTTCCATACCTTAACCGGTTCTAAACCCAGGTAGTGATCATGACTTCTTCTAGAAAGGTCCCATCCTTGGAAGCTTTTGGCTATACTTATTGGAAGACTCACATGCGAGCCTATCTCATGCACGAGAGCTCGGACATTTGGGACATTTGTGTTCACACTACTTTCACCATATTGCCTATTGATGAGCGTACATCCCCCGATATAATCACCCAACATCAGAACAACAACAAAGCGATGAACATTTTGTTTTCTGGTTTAGGTCCCACTGAATTTGAGCGTGTGAACCATCTCAGCACTGCTAGAGAGATCTGGACTACCCTCCAGGCACACCACGAGGGGACAGCCCAGGTCAAGGCTCGACTATATCAGACCTACCAGCGTGAATATGAAAATTTCACACAGAAGCCGGGTGAATCTGTTGAAGCCTTGTTTGGTCGTTTTTAATTGATCATCAACAAGCTTCGGGCCAACAAAGATGAGGGAGTTCTGCTGGTCTCAGATCATGAGTAGGCGCTCAAGGTTCTTCATACCTTGGACCCTAAGATCTAGAAGATCAAGGTATCCTTTATCATTGAGAGCACCTCTTATGATACCTTGACAATTTCAGAGTTGTTCAGCAAGCTCAAGGCCACAGAGGTTGATATCCAGTTGAGATCAAATCTCACTGGCTCAGGATCAAAAACCCTGGCCCTTGCGACTCCTTCTACTGACTCCTCTTCTATGAGTTGTGCTGGGTTCTCCTTGATGTCTATCACTGAGGACCAGGTTGAGTCACTAGGAGATGATGATCTGTGTTTGTTTAACAACCAGGTGCATCGTGTCTATGATAAGCGAATGTTCAAAAGACATGGCACAAAATCCGGATGCTTTGAGTGTGGTGATCTAGGTCATTTCATCGCCGACTGCCCCAAGCGCAATGGTCACAAGAAGGGTATCGGTGGTGGCTCCTACGACTCCGGTAAGCACGACAGCTCCACCTTCACCAAGGGCAAGACCAAGACAAGATTCTTCCAAAAGGCCCTGAAGGACTACAGGTGTGAGAACAAGAAGCGAGACAAGGCCTTCTCCGCTGAGATAGAGAGAAGCTACTCTAAGCGGTCTTCGTCTTCTTCTCTTCATCAAGCTCAAGCGATGAGGAGATCATGATAAGGAAGGGGAAGGACAAGGACAATCCGGCGGGCCTCTGCTTCATAGCCTTCGGGGACAGGCTGAAGAGCCACTCACATCACCGCCGAAGATCCCGCAAGAGCTTCTACTCAATGGCTCTTGGGGATAAGGAAGAGAAGGGATCTCCCGAAAACTCTGATGACGACGACGATGAAAAGGTATCCACCTATGAACAAGAAGTCGTTGATTTATTTGAAGAGAACCGTTAGGAGTTGATATATCGGTAGAAACTGCTTAGAGGGGCTAAGAAGAGGATAGATGAGCTTGAGAGTGAGCTTGTCGTGGCCAACAGCAGGATTGAGAGTCTATCTTCTTCCCCTTGCTTAGGTGGTAGCGGTGAGTGCCCAAACTGTGAGGTGTTACTGTGTGACCTGATGACTCTGAAGTCCAGGTACATAGAGAGGGTAGATGAGAGGGATGCTTTGGCCACTAAGCTTGAGAGCGCTCAACTGGAGCTGAAAGATGCTCATGCCACTGTCATCGTGCACTGTGTTGATTGCCCATACCATCTAGCTAGTTTAGCTAAGCTGAAAGCCAAGGGTGATGAGCAATTGAGTGAGTTGGAGTGAGTCAAAGCTGAGCCGGAGCAGACTAGGCTAGAGCTTGAGACATTGTTAGTTCCACCCACTGTTTGTGAGAACTGCTTGTCTCGTAGATTGGAGTTGATCAAGCTGAAAGCTGAGAAGTCTGTCCAAGTCGATAGAGAGTGTAAGACCTTCTTGTCTTAGGTGGAGGTGTTAGCTTCCTTGAGAGAGGAGCTAGCTGATGTTCAGAATGAGAACTTTTACCTCCGTTAGATCCTGAGTTGGGTGAGTGCCAGAGAGCCACAACTCGGCATGATGATCCAGCAGTTCAAGAGGCAAGATGGGTTTGGGGTAGGTTACACCTATACCAAGGCTGATTTTGAGAGTGCCATTAGTCGGGCACTAGAGTGGAGTAAGATGACTCCTGAACAGAGATATCCCAAGACTCACTCCATTGAGTCTTTCTAGGCTAGTCATCCCAAGGATGGAGTGTTTCAACAAATAGCCTAAAGCTCCACCGAAGAAGCCCATCTGGGTCCCAAACCCAAACATCTCCATAGTTCTCTAGACTCTCTACCTGGACCCTCTCACACCAAAGAGTCTACACCCAACACCACCAAGCCCAAGAACCCCAAACCTCAACCACATCCCAAGAATCCCACCTACCACTGTGAGTACTGTTAGAGGGACGGGCACCTTGAGGAGTTTTGCTTCAGGAGGAAGTGGGTTGAGAGAGCAGAGAGAGCTCGCGGTGGGCAGGAGCAGTTCTACCAGTAGGGTGGTAGACTGAGAGTCCCTCGGCGTGATGAGAGGCTAGAGGCCAGGCCACGTCGTGTAGGTGGTGGTAGAGGAGACTGTTTTCATGCCCGTGCTCTGGAGGGTGGTGTTCACTCCGACAGAGATCCAGGTCATTTTGGATACGGCTATGGACCTCGTGGCCGAGACTTTAGGTAGAATCGAGGACCCTGCATTGAGTCACGCTTTGGTCCAGACTCTTATGATCCTTTCTGCTTTCCATCTTTTGAGCAGATGGCTCGACACTGGTTTAGCTCTTTTGCTAAACCTAGTGCTGGACCATTTGCTCCCACTTACGACCACTGATCGTGCAAGATCGAGGACTGGAGGACGTATGGATCATGGATTCAGGATGCTCTCGCCACATGACGGGACATCACAGATGGTTCTCCAGCCTCTCTCCCCCGAGCTCCAAAGAGTATATAACTTTCGAGAACAGTGGTCAAGGGAAGGTACACGACATTAGCTCAATTCGCATCTCTGACCATTTCACTTTGAAGAATGTTTCTTTGGTTGGAAACCTAAATTTCAATTTGATTTCTATTTCGAAACTTCTTGAGGATGGATTGGAGGTTCGATTTAAGAAGGGCATGTCTTCTGTGGTTGATTCTAGATGATCTTTGGTTTGCCAGATCTTACCCTTCGGTAAGGTTTTTCGGATTGATTTCTCTAGTTCTTTTGGCCCTTCTCGCTGTTTGATTGCTGGATCCTCCTTTGAGGTCTAGAAGTGGCATAGGAGGTTAGGCCATTTGAGTTTTGATCTGCTAGTCAGATTGAGCTCTATGGACCTCATCCGAGGATTGCCCAAGCTTAAGATGGAGAAGGATCTGGTTTGCCATCCCTGTCGTCACGGGAAAATGGTTGCCGCTTCTCACGCACCTGTGACTCAGGTGATGACTTCGTACCCGGGAGAGCTGTTACACATGGACACTGTTGGTCTAGCTCGGGTACGCTTAGTTGGTGGGAAGTGGTACGCGTTTGTGATAGTTGACGATTTTTCTCGATTCTCGTGGGTTTTCTTCTTGGAGTCTAAGGATGAGACTTTTCAGTTTGTTCATGACCTGATTTTGAAGCTAAGGAACGAGAACAATGGTCGGATGCGAGCAATTCATTCTGACAATGGCTCTGACACTACAACAAAACAAAAGATTTTCGTCGGCCAATATAACTTCCGTTGGCTTTTGGGCAAGCCGACGGAAGTTAACTTAACTTCCGTCGGCTTTAATGCTGGCCGACGGAAGTTAGCGGGGATTTTTCCTCGGCCGCTCGGATCCCCCTAACTTCCGTCGGCCAGCATTAAAGCCGACGGTTCCGTCGGCTTTAATGCTGGCCGACGGAAGTTAGGGGGCTTTTCCACGACATATTATGTATCTCAGGAAGAACGAACAAATGCCTTGCTCTACATGTACTCAAATATGGAAGAGATGGAACAATATTTCGCGTAAGTGATTCGTTTTAGTTTTATATTTTACCTCCAAATTTTATACCCGTTTGTTTACCTATTCGTTACATTGACAGTATGTTTGATTCGAAATACTTGACTTCTGGTCGTCATCCAACGGAGAAGCAATTAGATAAATTGCGTCGAGAAGGAGTAAATGGCGGGCCTAGTTTTCTCACTTGGTTCAGAGAACATGTAAATCCTTACCTTTTCTGACACGTATTATTTTACTCTACTGGGTTAATTATCTTATAATCTCTTATGATTTGCAGTGCGTGCTCGCTGACAATGTACATATAGACTTGCGACAGCTCTCTTACGGGAGTATTAGTGCCAAAAGTTACGGTCGCTATGATGTTAATGGTTTCCGCTTCCGTTCAACTATATTTGAAGCATATCGACCTCTAGCGGCAACAACTAATACTGGTGTTGTTACAAGGGTCGTTGATGGACAAGGACACGAAACTATGTATTATGGAATCATCAAAAATATAATCGAGTACAAATTTGCCGGGAATAAGGAGATTAAAGTAGTCTTCTTCGATTGTGATTGGTTCGACCCTAAACATGGTACTCGTGAAAACCAATTTGGGATGGTTGAAGTCAAACACGCGGAATGATTATCTAGTTGCGACAATTTTGTCCTTGCTCATCAAGTCGAGCAGGTGTATTATATGCCCTACCCATGTGAAAAACTAAGTGCTTGGTGGGTAGTCTACAAAGTGAATCCTCGGGAACGTCTACACACCCCTAGTGATGACGCTTATCAATTGGAGGTTGAAGAGGTCGATGAGGTTTATCAAGATGATGAATTGCCGACTTCGTTTAATGTAGAGTCAGAATCGTCGACAGATTCTTTTCTCGGCGATTCTAATGATGTGGCAGTTCCCGAGAAAAGGAAACACCAACATAAGAAGAAAAAAGTAACATGGCGTGCTTTGGGGAGAAAAGGACAGATTGATCCTGATTTTGATGATAATTGACAAGTAATTGTTTTCATACATGGATATGCAATATACTTCATATTACATGTTTTTCATATGTACAAACCTTCTTTACTAATAAATGCTTGTTTGTGCTTATTTTGAACAGGATGTCGAAAAAGATGAAGAGTGTCACGAGGAAGCTCTTCCGCTTGGGGAGTTCATCGGCGAGTACTCCGGCGAGTACACCGAAGAGTCAGGAGGACACCCTATTCCAGGGTAGTTCCTCTTCTTCAAACATACGTCGTCAAGAGAAGCTCCTGAGATGCATAGATCCGACATTAATTGGTCGGCCTATTGCATTTCAACTAGATGAGGAGGTAACTTTCAGATTGTTTTTTATGCCAGTTATAAACTATTACTAATTGTTTCAATACTGTTTTGTAGGAGGAAGAACACTTGGAGAGTGCGGGTCATGAGGATGATTCGGTGGGTGGCGGGCAAGAGGGGGATGTCCCAGAGTGTGCGGCACAGAGGGATGACCCAGAGGGTGTGGGGCAGGGGGATGACCCAGAGGGTGCGGGGCAGGGGGATCTCCCGGAGGGTGCGGGTCAGGAGGAAGGTGCTGAGGCTGCCAGCGGGTCCTCGGTATCTTTCAGGACGAGCCACTTGGTCGCTCCACCAGTAGTCTCTTCCGGTGGAGCCAAGATCGAGATTACGCCTGTTGGTGACGGGTAAGTGTAATACTCTTCTGTTGTTTTGCTTTTGTTTTCAAAAAATTTCTTTCACTAAACTAATTAACTTTATTTATTATGTATTTCTAGATCTTGGATTGACTCTCGATTCGACGGCACTTCGAGGGTTAGGCAGGTTAACCAGATATTGGGTAACCTGTGCCGTCTGCACTACCCAGGGGTGCTGACAATGCCGACCGGCGAGCGGGTTCTATGCCAGACATGGGACCAGTACTGGTTCGCTCCTGACGGGCGCCACGGAACTGCTCAGGGGGCGGTGTCTCATGACTTCTGGGTATGCAAGTGTTTTTTCAATCTACTTTTAGGCTTTTCGAGTTACAACACTGTACTAATCATTACTTTTGCAGTTACGCTTTTGCTTGCCAGAAGTCGGCAATCACCATAACCATGCGCTTCAAGTCTTCAACAACAATGCACATAAGGTGGTGAAGGACGCCATTTCGTATGCCCGCATTCAAGCGAACAATGCTTACTATAAGGAGAAGCTAGGGCAACGAATGAGCAAGGCGACGGGCTCATCGTCAATTTATTTGACAGAAGAAGAATACCGTTCGGTAAACAATTCTAACTTTTTACTCTTCGATTGTTGAGATTTGTTGTCATATAATACAAATAGCATCTCTGTTCAGGTGAGGATTCCGTGGTTTGCAAACCGCGAGGACGCCAATTTCGAATTCTGCAAGATTTGGTCTTCAGCCGCATTTAAGAAGACTTCCGAGCAGAAAAGACAATGCCGCGGGACGGATCCGAAGCACAGATATGGTGCCGACGGACATATTCGCCACGCTAAACGCTTGGTAAGACCGATCTGTCACTCTCTAGCTATAGATACATTGTAATGCGACTAACTCATTTCTAATGTACAGGAAGCTAAATCTGGCAACGTGCCAAGTGACATAGAGGTGTATACCTCTGGTCACAAAGGAAGCGATCCGACACAGCCAGATGTCTTGTGTAGCCAGACAGCCACGGACCATTTGGTGAGATGTTATTAAGAGTTTACGTAATTTCATTTTTCTGCGTCTAGCTAATCGGACATGTTTTTTGCAGGCGCAGTATGGTGAACACATGGTTCGACTCCATGGAGAGGACTATGATTGGCGGAGAGAACCTGTGGACCAAATGGCCGTGTACTCTAGCGGAGGTGGCAAAAGTCATGGACGGTGAGACAATGTTTTTATTAATGTTTTGTGTATGGTATTGTGATGGTAACTAACCCCTGTTAATGTTGCAGGTACTCCATGTTCAATGGAGTTATTGACTCGAGAGCGGTGAGAGCTCAGAAGTCAGCTCAGTCGTCGCAGAGCTCCGTCGGAGTTGGCTCCAGCCGTCGTCGCTCAGAAGAAACCCCGGAGATGGTTCGGATGAGGGAGGAAATGAGGCGGCGCGACGAGCACTACAGCAAACAACAAGAGTACTATACCGCCTGCTTAGCACAACAGCAGGCGATGATCCAAGTAAGCTTACTTTAGAGTGTTGCAGTTCAAAAGTATTCAGAAATAGGTTTAGAACTAACTGATTACATTACAACATGTGTAGCAACTAGCCCAGCAAAACAGTGGATTTGACATGTCCATGTTCCAACCACTACCTCCCCCGCCACCACCACTATCTCCTACATCACCTGAGGTACCTCCTAAATACTTAAGTTAGCGTTTAGAAGGGTAGTTGAGTTCGTTTCTAATTTTGTCTATTTCTTCAGTGTTTCCGTACGCCTGGCCAGGATGGAGCCTCCGGGGCAAATGTGAACGAAGCGGGAGGCAGCGGCGGCGCCCACGACCCAAATGTGGGCGATCAGTGAGTATATGGACAAATATGACTTTGTATGTGGCTCTCGCTGTGTTTTGTGAATTTGTATGTGAGTTTGGATGTTATATGTGAATTCAGATGTGTACTGTGACTTTGGATGTGAATTCAGTTATATTATGTGATTTTGGATGTGATGTGTGAAGTGTGGATGTGAATTTGGATGTGAGATGTGATTTTGGATGTTATATGTGAAGTTTGAATGTGATTTTGGATGTGAAATGTGATTTTGGATGTGAAATGTGATTTTGGATGTGTATTGTGAATGTATGTGAAATTGTGGTTGGATGTGAGTGTGAGTAGGGGAACCAGGAAAAAATAAAAAAAAATACCAGGTAACTTCCGTCGGCTTTGACCATAGCCGACGGAAGTTAGCTGGTTTCGGCCACGTGGGCAGAAAGGCTAACTTTCGTCGGCTTCGGCCCTGGCCGACGGAAGTTAGGGTCAGCTAACTTCCGTCGGCTAGGGTGGCCGACGGAAGTTAGTGCCCCTCTGGTGACGTGGCAGTGTTCGGCGCTAACTTCCGTCGGCCACGTCAAGCCGACGGAAGTTAGCTAACTTCCGTCGCCTCGCTTCCGTCGGCCAAAGGCCGACGGAAGATAGCGTTTTGCCGACGGAAGTTGGCTTCTTCCGTCGGGAAAGGGCTAACTTCCGTCGGCTTTGGCCGACGGAAGTTGCCTGTTTTGTTGTAGTGTGAGTTCATGAACTCTCAGTTCGTCAGCTTCTGTAGGGATCAGGGTCTTGATCATCAGTTTTCTCCTCCTTACACTCCCCCACAGAATGGCGTTGTGGAACGAAAGAATTGCATGCTAGTCGAGATGGCCAGGACGATGCTCGATGAGCATAGGGCTCCTAGGCGCTTTTGGGCTGAGGCCATGAACACAACTTGCTATCTGGCCAACTGCATTTTTCTTAGAGCTTACCTAGGTAAGACTTCATATGAGTTGCGGTTTGGTAGACAGCCCAAGGTGATCCACTTGCGAGCGTTTGGCTACAAGTGCTTTGTGCTCAAGAAGGGAGGGCATTTGGACAAGTTTGAGTCTTGTTGCTGGGATGGAGTCTTTCTTGGTTATGCTTTGCATTCTCGAGGCTTCCGTGTTTGGAACCTCGACTCCCAAGCATCTTGTCGTGACGTGCGATGTTTCTTTTGATGAGTCCTTGCCTTCATTGTCTCCTTCTTTGAGCTTTCTAGAGATGATGAGCTTGGAGAGTCCATCTTCGAGGAAGATGATGAAATTCCATGCTGTTGATGAGGGTGGGCCTTCTGCACAGCCTACAGACCCCACACCTTCTGAGACTTCGACTGAGGACGAGGGCGGACCTCTGATCACTTCTTCCACTTCGATCAAGCCCCCTCAGTCGAGTCCAGAGGTGCTAGCTACTAACTCCGGTGAGGTGACTTCAGATCACCTGGGATCCCAAGCAGTTCAGCGTGATCACCCCTCAGAGCTCATCATCAATGATCTTACTGAGAGAACTTTGCGCTCTTCTATTGACTCGCTTGATGTGTTTGCAGAGTCTATGTTTGTTGCCTCTTTTGAGCCTAGAGACGTTTCTCATGCTCTTTTGATTTGAATTGGATAAATGTCATGCAAGAAGAGCTTGAGAATTTTGTCCGTAATCAGGTTTGGGCACTGGTTGAGCTACCACCTGGATGCAACCCCATAGGCACCAGGTGGGTGTTCAAGAACAAGCAAGGTGAAGATAGGGTTGTGGTGCACAACAAAGCTCTACTAGTTGCCCAGGGTTTTTGCCAGAAAGAGGGTATTGACTTTGAGGAGACTTTCACCCCTATTGCTCGCCTTGAGTCCATTCGTATTCTTTTAGCTTTTGCCACTTCTAAGGGGTTTAAGCTTTTTCAAATGGATGTCAAGAGTGCTTTTCAGAACGGGTACATAGAGTAGGAGGTCTATGTTAGGCATCCCCCGGTTTTGAGAACCCTAAGTTTCCTCGACATGTTTTTAAGCTGTAGAAAGCTTTATATGGTCTGAAGCAAGCCCCCAGGGCTTGGTATGACCGGTTGAAGCAGTTTTTGTTGTGTAAGGGCTTTGTGATGGGTTCTGTGGACAAAACACTTTTCTTGCTCAGAGATGACTCAGACTTCTTGATTGCTCAGATTTACGTGGACGATATTATTTTTGGTGGTTCTACTGATATGCTTGTGTCCAAGTTTTCTGAGCAGATGCACAACGAGTTTGAGATGAGCCTCATGGGTGAGCTCAAGTATTTCCTAGGGCTCCAGATCAAGCAGACCAAGGATGTCATCTTCATCCACCAAATTAAGTACAGGCGGGACATGTTGAAGAAATTCGACTTTGGTAGAGAGCTGAAGCCTCAGATGACCCCAATGGGTACATCTGGGGGCCTGGACAAGGACGAGAATGGCGCCAAGGTCAACGAGAGAGAATATCGAGGGATGATCGGTTCGCTGCTGTATTTGACGGCGATGAGTCCAGACATACAGTTTGGCCGTGGGACTGTGCGCGCTTCCAGTCTTCACCACGCGTGTCTCATTGGTAGGCTGTCAAGGGCATTTTTACGTAACTTACCTATGCGCCCGATCTAGGTCTTTATTATTCAGCATCATCGTCTCTTGATTTATCTGGCTTTTCGTACGCTGACTTTAGTGGGTGTCGGTTGGATCACAAGTCGACTTCTGGTACTTGCCAGTTTCTTGGTTCTTCTCTTGTCTCTTAGTCTTCTCGAAAGCAGTCTGGAGTTGCACTTTCTACCACAGAGGATGATTATGTAGCTGCTGCTAGCTGCTGCTCACAGTTGATTTGGATGATTTCCACTTTGTGGGATTTTGGGTTGTTCTTTCCTACCAGAGTTCCTTTGTTCGGTGATAGCACTAGTGCGATTAGTGTAGGGAAAAACCCATGTCTACATTCAAACACCAAATACATTGATGTGTGTTTTCACTTTCTGAGGGATCAATATGATAAATGTGTCATTGACCTTGTTCAAGTTGATACCCATCATCAGTTAGCTGACATTTTCACCAAACCCCTAGATCAGCTTATTTTGAGCGTTTGCGAGGGGATTTGGGAGTTCTGTATCCTTTTAAAGATATTTTGAGTCAGTTTTCTTTCTTCTCTACTCTTTTCTTGAGGCTTTTTGTGTGTGTTCACATCATGCATATTCACATATCACACTTTGAGCTTGCTTCTGTTATATGATTGATCTGCTTTACTTACTTTAGCTAGTATATGCTTTTGATTACTTGTTGATGATCATGCTTTACTTCAGTTCACATGATATGTCTGATATTTGTCATATGCATGGCTTTTATGCTTTAAAATTGAAAAATGATCACCATTGCTTCTGGTAACTAGCATGTGTAGGCTGAGTGCTTTTGCTATCTTTTACATGCATGGTAGCTAGTTCCTCACTTAGATGCAGATATGCAACTTGGACATCTATATGCTTTAACATGGAAAATGTGCTATAAAAATGATAAAATCAGAAAAAATGAAAAATCCATGCCTTTTTATGCATAATTTGAAAATATCTAGGTGGGTTTGCTTTGTCGTATTGCATTGTTCTAGATTGCTTACCATAGCACTTTGGTATGAACTAGGACAGTTTAATGTATGCCAAGACCAATGTCTTAAGTTTCTGATGGTCCAGTTCTAGCCTAGGCTTGACTTGGTCGGTTAGCATAAGGTTTGATAAGAAAATAACCCCTGGCAAAAATGAAAAAGGAAAAGAAAAAGCTTGAAATTTAAAAAGATAACAAGTTTGCAGAAGCACTTTGTTCTGGACAATGCTTATCTTGCTAGATATTTGTTAGCTTTTGCATCTCATGCTTTACCTTGCTTGTCAACTAAAAATGTGGTGATGCTTTTGTTTGCAAAAATTGAAAAATGCGTGCTAATGACTTTCTTTAGATATCATCTGTTGCACTGATCATGCCATGTGTCTTAGACAATATGTCTTTTGCTATACCTGTTAGATGTTGTAATGGCAGTCAATCATATCTGAGAAGCATGCTTTCTACACTCCACCTACACCCCACTTGCATTCATTGCATATTTTGAGGGGGAGCTGCATTTCAGGGAGAGTTTGTGTCTGTGTCTCTTTATAGTGCATTTTAGTCTCGCTTGATGAGTCCATTTGTCAACAAGGGTGATAAATTTTGGGTTACTCGATTTTTTAGAAGAGTTTAGGGGGAGTTTTGGCTTTCTCTGGGATTTGTTTCATGGGGAGTTTTTAGTCTCTTTTGCCTTTACTCTATGGATATCCTTGTTGATAATTCTGAGATTGCACTCGTTTTGAGTTTTTATTTTTGGTTAACCATCATGATCGTTTTCTTGCTTTTGTTCGACTTTTGGTCATTAGGGTTAAACTTTTATTTTATTTTATTCTTCTCTATTTTCTTGTGTTTTGTTTTTCATGTTTCCATATGTGCTTGCAGGTACTAGAGAGCTGATGAAGAGAAGTGTTGACAATGCACTCATCAAGGGGGAGATTGAGGAGCCATGTTGAAGAGCATGGGCCTCATGGCTCTAGAAGTGATGAGTGATTGTCAGCAGAAGTCAAAGAGGACATGAAGAGAAGAGAAGACCAGTTGTGTCTGGGCCGCATGTGACTCAAGTATACGGGCAGCGAGCGACTATCGGGCAGAGGGGCCATGAAGTTGGGCTGGCCCAATCCAGGCACATGGGCTAGGAGCAGCAGAGGATCCACTAGGCTATTGACCGGGATTGACTCAGGTACATGGGCGGCGAGCGATTGTTGGGCTAACGGAGCTATGGAATCGGGCCGGCCCAATCCGGGTACCTGGTGCGAAGACGGTGGACGCTTTGTCAGTTTTGGCGCAAAACTGGCCGCTGATCTCCAGTCTGACCGTTCTGAGGCGAAGTCGTAGCTGCTACGAAAGCTCTGCATTAGGATAAGTTATCTTTATTAAGGTTTTACTATTTTGCCTTTAGGCCCACAGTCTGTCAGTTGAGTCTGTAAAAAACATCCTAAGGGCATTTCAGTCTTTTCCATTTTTTATTTAGCGTCTATAAAAAACCCTAGGAGTATTTTTGCATTTTCCCATTTATTGGGCTGCCTATAAAAAGGCCCCCATACCCTAGGGTTATGGTTACCCATTTTCAGAAAACACTTTACCAATTCCAAAATTTGGGTCACCTTTTTCTGCGTTCTTCTCCGCCGTCATTGGAATTTTTTCATCTGCTCAAAATCCTTCTGCCACCGCCGCATTTTGATTTCATCTTCGAGCGTGTTTTTGTTTTTCTCCTCCATCTAGCACCTACAGCCAGCAGTGTAGCTAGCTAGCGTGGTGCCTAGCCTTGCATGGCAGCCATAGCTAGCTATGCGCTCTAGCCTAGTGCAGCAGCAGCACGGCAGCGTGCCTAGTGGAGCCTAGCGCCGACTTGCGTGCAGCAGGCAGCAGCTTCGCTGCTCCTCACGGCTGCCAAGGCACGCAACGCTCGGAATGAGGAGCAGCACAGTAGCTCGGTCAGTAGCAGGCGCATGGAGGCAGACTGGATTTCTTGCGGATGATGCATGCGGCGTGATCCTCATCATGCAGTGCATGAGCAGCACCGAGCGGCAGCTTCCACGCACACAAATCGTACACCCGAGTGACAGATTCCATGCACGTAAATCGGTGAGTACTGTAGCAACGCGATTAGGATTTAATTAATTACTTTCTCTTCGAAAATCATGTATGTGCGTTTTGTTTCAGTAGTTGGTTGGATTAAAATAGCTCTGATCTACTTTTCAGTAGTTATTCCATTGCAGTACTCAGTACTTGTTATATTCATATTTCGGCTATACTCTAGGCACTAGAATTGATTTGTTCAGAATATTTTACTAGTTATTTAATACTTCTACATGATCAGTTTGTGCTGAAATGTTTTGTCACCAGTGATTTATTCTTGTGGAGTTGCTAGTTGTTACATGAATGACTTAAACTGCCTGAGATGTCTGTTGTTATAATGATTGAAATGACAGTAAATTGAATACTCCTTTTTATCTGCCTATAAGCACTGTGTTGGTGTCTTTTCGATTAGGACACTGGTCGTTTTTAGGCTAGATTATTTTTGGACCTGTGAACTATTTTTGTTTCTGTTAGTTGTCTGTTGAGGTGCGTTGGGTGTCGGGAGAAGGCCATTGATTCGCAAGAATTTTTTAGGTGCCCATTCACTCCCATCTGGTCACTACTTTCGGTCCTACAACCATCCCAGGATGACATTAATGGAGAGGTGGTCATGAGGGTTGGAGGAGGTGAGGCATTACCGTTATTTGATGGGCGACGACACATTACGGGGCTTCATTATTGAGATGCAGATTAGTTGTATTCCTTTCATCTTTAAAGCCTTCAACTTTCTTTGTATTGCAATGATAATGATATTGTGATGACGGTGTGTAGACCGAGCTGGATGTTGACGCTACAATCTGGCGACAAAGCGCCAAACACACGGACGCCGATCCGATGATCCAAAAACGTGCGGATACTTAGAAGTAAACCCCTAAGTGTAACACAACACCGACGTTGCATTCTGACAACCCTTAAACAGTGGTAAGGGAATAACGGAGTTGCTAGGCAATCAAATAATATCAATTAAAATTCTTCAATTAACCGAATTATAGATAAAAATAATTAAACCGGTCTAAACAGGGCCAGTTAAATCGAAGGTATCCCGGCGGTCAGACCAGCCGAAGTACACCGATCAGACCAAAGCTATACCGCCGGTCGGACCGGCAATGCAGAGAGTTGGCCGAAGGGGGTGCTTCGACATGCGGTGCGAAGGGTGGCCGAAGGGATCCCTTTGGTCTTCGGTCGGTTGGACCGAAGGGAAGCCCTCGGTCAGTCTAGAAGTCTAGGGTTTCCGAAGGGCATCCTCCGGAGTGTGTCACGAAGATGACTGGAGGGGGGTTCAGTCTCCAAGCTGGTCAGACCGGCGTCCGACGCTTGGTCAGACCAAAGGGTGCGAATATACCTCAGAGGGTGGCCTCCGGCGTTGATGCGGAGTGCTCCCGAAGCCCTCTGTGAGGTACGATCAGACCGGCCTTGTGCTGCCGGTCAGACCGCTGCATGTTAGCGCATCAGATGACAGCACGGCATGGGCCGGTCGGACCGAAGGGTTGCCTCCGGTTAAATCGGCGATTCCTAGAGGATGGTCTCTGGGTTTCGGCGACCGTCTTCCCATGGATGGCTTGAAGCAAAATTTTTTGTGGAAGATGGGAGTGATGAAACACTGCAAAAAACACCAAGAAACCAAAGGTAATTCGGCCTAGAGACTGAATTATGAGTAAAACTGATAAAACGATAGAAATCTATCACGTGGATTAAACGGATGATTCACAAGCGAACCGACAAGGACTTACCGTGATTTTGACCTTGCCTCTATTTATAGAGGTTGGACATGATGAGTGCCTTGGATCTAATCTGAGTTAGACATAGGTTTTAAGTCATCCAAAATTAGTTAGGGATAAAATACCCCGAAATCAGTTAATTGGAGTCAGAATCAAGTTGGGCCGGTCCGACCGGACCCATATGGCTGGTCTGACCGGGCCTACATGGCTGGTTGGACCGGCCTTTGCCAGGTCTTGGCATATTTTCGGTTAAATTACCAAAAAGTGATATTTTTACAATTTTGACCATCAATGCCATTTTTTGCTATCAACATATGCCCCTTGCATTTTAGCAAACTTTAGTGAGCCAAAAGCACAACGAGCTAAGGGTGATATGCTCCATATCAGTCTTTCGATGCTTCAAGCGTTTTTCCATACATTTGGGAAGTACTTTTTCAAATACCTACCATTCAAAGCTCTATGAACTCGCTCTCTTTCAAGAGACTCTAGCAAATATGAATTACGTGGAGCGATTCCAACAACTCTAAAAGAACCTTCCCAACTAGGCGACCTTTTACCAAATTTTGGGCTCTTAGTGCTGTTGGGGGAAAATACTTCATCCTCAAGACTTTAGAGATTAACAGTCAAAGATAATTCACTAGCATCAAAGCTTGCGTTCATCTCCGGAGATGATGAAGTTTCTAAGCCGAAGTATACTTTGGCTTCTGATGAGGACATCACTTCTCCGCTAGACATTCAAGGTCCGATCACTAGAGCTCGTGCACGACACTTGAATTTAGAGGTGAGCTTGTTCCTAAGCATTTCAAATTATGAATTTGAGAATAGATTGCTACCTAATGATTATATTGTGATTAGGAACCAAGGAGAGGACCAGGAGATTCATCAAGAAGGACTTGGAGGCGGGGAGGTACAGCAAGGGAGTGGAAGCCAAGTTGGAGATCCGATCCAAGTCGACTTTGAGTCCAATTCGGACTCCAGGACCACCTGACAGTAAAACGGACGCCCAGGATGCATACGACCTCTGATTTGGACGTTCCACATATGGTTAGTTGGAAAGATGAGAAGATAACCTTTCCAATGGGACCAACCTCACATCAAGATAAAATCGGAGTCATCGGCAATCGTCAAAATAGTACCGATTTCCAGAACCGTTTTGGTGTTGCGTCACTAGTTTGGGCCTTTGGCCCATGTACTGAGTTGGAGTCCCTTAAGGACACATTTTACGGTTAATCCACGTTCATTAGCCTATATAAATAGCAGCCGCCACTGTCTATCACGGGTTTTGCTTAGTTTCGAATCTCTTGTAGATTGAACTCTGACTTGGTCAGATTGCGGAACCCCACTTGAGAAATCGATCTCTCTTGTGTTTGCGAGATTGTGTTTTCCGTGTTCTTGCTTGTGTTCTCAATTCGCAGGCAGGGATAAGCCTTCTTGGCGAGGTCAATCGCGTTCGTGTGTGGTTGATAACCAATGGAGCCATTGTGTAGCGATTACGCGGTTCGGATCTGTGGTGATCGGAAGCCGGATCATCAACGTCGAGTCCACCAATTGAGTTTACCCCCTCTGACAGAAGATCGGGCACCCGTGCGCATCAAGTGGTATCAGAGCCCAAGTTTACCGTCAGGTTTGTAGGTTCGTCTTCCCTTGTTTGAGTCAATTTCGCATTCATCCTAGAGTCCACAGAAAAGCCGAACAAAAAAATTCCCTATCCGAGACATTGTTAGCCTTTTGCATAATTCTCTTTCAGAGTCCATACTGTTGAATTTGTGTCCAAGTTTGTGTCTCGATTGCTTGTTAAATTCGTGTTTTAGATCGGTTCGTGTCTCCACCACAATTCCCCTACTCCGCTGCATAATTTTTCTACCCCTCACCAATCCCCATCCGCTTCTGTTTCTGCCAAAACCAGCAGATCTGATTTAGGGGGAACAGATCCGATTTCGGAGGGTTCTCCTTGAAACGGCCATAAATTTTCACTCGTAATTCCGATTGAGCTGAAATTTTACCATAGTTAGATCTCTAAAAGTCGGATTGGGCAATACTCATTGTGGGCTCCGAAGGTTCAACACCGGTTATTTAGGGTTTCCTATACCAATATCATCTTCCATCGGTTTGAGCCGAAACTTGGTGCTGTGCTTAATCTTGGGCATATTGTTGCTACTTAGCACTTGGTAATTGGTTGCAAGAAAAAGAGATTGAAAAAAGAAGACAAAAAAAAGAAGAGAAAAAAAGAAGAGAGAAAAAAGAAGACAAAAAGTAGAGAGAAAAAAGAGGCAATACCGAAGGCCCTGCACTATTTGTTTCATCGTGTTGCTGGTGTCGTATTTACACTGTCCTTGCAATTCATCTTTTTCATCCTTGATTCCTTCTTGTGTCACTACTGTTCTTAGAACACGAGTAGACCAGCAATTATGACTAATAGCTTGAACATTTATTCAGCATTACTATCTGTTATTGAATTGTGTTCCACTCAAATATTTGGCCTTCCTATAGCTCCACATACTTACCTTCTGAGCAGTACAGTTTTCTACCGGCAATCGCTATACACACGACTTCAACGGTATCATCCCCAAACTAACCGGTTGTGCCACCTGATACGATTGGTAAGAACCTTGCAAGAACTTGGTGAAACGCTTGAGTGTGAGCGACTCCACATCCTAGTAGTTCATAGGAAACTAACACACTTGTGAGCTTGTTTGTGTTTTGTGTTTTCACTAACCATGGCAGGATCACACCAAGGCGATGGAGATGGATGTGTGTCCAGGTTAGAACTTGGAAAGTTGCTGCAAGAACTCAATGCAAACATCGTTACGAGTAACCAGGACAATGAGCACAGATTGGAGAGAATAGAGAGGAACATTGCCATCCTCATCACCAGGATAGAGAACATAGAGAGACAACCACTGCCACCGAATGATAGTGCTGAAGGTCTCGAGGAAAACAACATAAATCAGAATCATATGCAACCTCTTCCTCAAGAACCTCCCCGCCAACAAAATCCACATCGTCAAGGTATGGGAGGTAATAATGGAAACAACCCTCGTGCTGATAATTCGTTTGCTAAGGTTAAATTCAGCATACCCTCTTTTTCTCGCTCTTATGATGCTGAAACATATCTGAATTGGGAGATGATAGTACAACAGAAATTTAACTCTCACCAAGTTCCAGAAATATATAGAGTTAGACAAGCCACTAGTGAGTTTACCGATTTTTCTATTATTTGGTGGAATGAGATCTCAAGTGTAGCTTTAGCACCTGACACATGGGATGGGCTAAAGAGAGCTATGTGTGGTAGATTTGTCCCTACTACTTATAAACATGATTTGCTTCAAAAATTACAGCGTTTAAACCAGGGAAATAAATCTGTATAGGAGTACTACCAGGAACTGCAAATAGGAATGCTGCGTTGTGATGTAGTTGAGGATGAGGAGAGTAAAATGTCTAGATTTTTTTGTGGGTTAAGAAGAGAAATACAGGACATAGTAGATTATAAGGAATATAATACACTCAATAGATTGTTTCACCTTTCTATGAAGGCAGAAAGAGAATTGCAGGGACGACAGCCGAAGTCGAAGGGTAACTTCACCGACACAAGACCGACGTCTGCAATAGGAAAATCAACACTAACTTCTCCCGCACAGTCTGCTGCCCCCTTCGTATCTAGGGTGCGTTCAGCAGCACCTTCGTCCTCACTACCACTAGAGGAGAAGAGTTAGACAAACCTACCAGCTACTAGTTCCTCATCGGTTGCTTCTACAAGCCGAACCAGTGGAGTCATTTGCCACAATTGCAAAGGGAAGGTCCATTTCATGAGAGATTTTCCAAGCTAGAGATGGACATGCATTGCTACTGAGGATGGAAGGTATGGTAGTACTAGTGATATTGAAGATGGTGGTACTGACGATGCAGATGATGATGAAGAGCCTAAAAGTGATGGCGAGGAGTTTTTAGGTACTGCCGCCACAGAGTAGTATCAGACATTGATTGTACAGCGTGTTTTAAACACTCAAGTGGAGCAAATGGACACACTACAACAACATAACTTATTTCAAATGTTCCTCATTGTCAATGATCGTCGTGTTCGTGTCATAATTGATGGAGGAAGCAACAGTAACTTGGAGAGCATAGAGCTAGTTAATAAGCTTGGATTGACCACACGCCCACACCCTCATCCCTACTATATTCAGTGGTTCAACAATAGTGGTAAGGTCAAGGTAACACACTCTGCGAGAGTTCACTTTTTCATTGGTACATACCATGACTTTGCTGATTTTGATGTTGTACCCATGCAAGCATGTTCACTTTTATTGGGTCGGCCATGGGAATTTGATACGGATGCCACACATCATGGTAGGAGTAACAAATATACACTTATGCACAAGGGAAAGAAAATTACTTTGCTTCCTATGACTCCCACTGAAATTATGCAATGTGACAAAGAGAGTTTTGAGAAGAGCAAGGAGACTGCACTACAATCTAAAAATTAGTAAGTAGCTAACACTATCTTCCCACCTAAGAAAGATAAGAAAGACAATAGCTCTAAGTCGGACGGAATTAAATTGAAAGGGGGTGTTATGGTCACTACTAAATCTAATTTTGTTGATGTTAATGAGTTTGATTCTCCTTGTTATGCATTGATATGCAAAGAAGTCTTGTTTTCATTTGTGGTTTCTTCCACTTCTTTGCCTCCTGTTGTCACTAACCTTTTGCATGAGTATAAGGATGTGTTTCTAGTGGAGATGCCTCCGGTGCTGCCACCTATTCAAGGTATTGAGCATCAAATTGACTTGATTCCAGGAGCGACATTGCCAAACCGTGCTGCATATAGAACAAATTCGGAGGAGACTAAAGAAATTCAGCGACAAGTCCAAGAACTGCTGGACCGTGCGCCAACTGTTGGCGTAAAAGATTACGCTAACAGGTTTCTGAAGGTTAAAAACTAACAGACGAAGTGTTTGCGAAGGAAACTATTCCAAGCCTCCGAAAGGATAATAACTTAGAATGGTTCGAAAGTGTGTATTGAATAACTTGTATTCGGTCCTTATTACAGAGTAGAACGGGGGGTATTTATAGGCTCAAACATTAAGGAAAAGACCCTTTTACCCCTCTATTACAACCGACATAGTGGAAACTATTCGGTACCCTTAATGGGGCTAAAATTGTAAAGACTAATCTAATGAGATAGAAGATAAATCTTCCATCTTAGCTGGCAAGGAAGCTCTCGGAAGAGTTCAAGTTCGAAGATATACTCCGAATTGAAGTCCGTCATCATACTTCGAACTTGACTCCATGCATCCCCGGAGTCGTATGCTGGAAATCTTAGACTTGATCACCAACCTTTGTCTTGTTACTGCAATAACCCTGAAGATAGAATATTTTCCCCCAACAGGTACGTACGCGAGAGCCTTAGTCCATGTGTTGTGCCTGTTCTTTTAGTCCCTAACAAAGATGGTAGTTGGCGTATGTGTGTTGATTGTAGAGCCATCAATAATATTACAATAAGTTATCGTCATCCTATTCCTAGGTTAGATGATATGCTTGATGAGTTGAGTGGGTCTACCATTTTCTCTAAGATTGACTTGCGTAGTGGATACCATCAAATTCGAATGAAATTAGGAGATGAATGGAAAACAGCTTTCAAAACGAAGTTTGGGTTATATGAGTGGCTAGTCATGCCTTTTGGGTTAACTAATGCACCTAGCACTTTCATACGTTTAATGAAAGAAGTATTGAGAGTTTTTATTGGAAAAATTGTGGTGGTTTACTATGATGATATCTTGATATATAGTAGATCTATTGATGAACATTTGAATCATTTGTGTTCTGTTTTTAATGCTTTGAGAGATGCACGCTTGTTCGATAACCTTGAAAAGTGTACTTTTTGCACGGATCGAGTCTCTTTTCTTGGCTATGTTGTTACTCCACAGGGTATTGAAGTAGATGAAGAGAAAATTGAAGCCATCAAGAGCTGGCCAACACCACAAACCGTTACGCAAGTGAGAAGTTTTCATGGACTTGTTGGTTTTTATCGACGGTTTGTGAAGAATTTCAGCACCATTGCTGCACCACTCAATGAGTTGACAAAGAAGGGAGCTTCATTCATATGGGGTCCAGCACAAGAACAAGCTTTTAACATGCTTAAGGACAAACTTACACATGCCCCTCTACTCCAACTTCTTGACTTTGGTAAGATGTTTGAGCTTGAATGTGATGCTAGTGGGATTGGGATAGGAGGAGTTCTCATATAAGAAGGTAAACCTATTGCTTACTTTAGTGAAAAATTGCATGGACCTAATCTGAATTATTCTACTTATGATAAGGAGTTGTATGCTCTAGTTAGGGCGTTAGAGACTTGGCAACATTACCTTTGGCCTAAGGAGTTTGTAATTCATCCTAATCATGAATCCTTGAAACATATTAGAAGTCAGGCAAAACTCAATAAGCGACATGCAAAATGGGTTGAGTTCATAGAGTCTGTTCCATACATCATTAAACATAAACATGGTAAAGACAATATCATTGCAGATGGTTTATCTAGGCATTTTACTATGTTATCTCAGCTTGATCATAAGATATTTGGTCTAGAAACAATAAAGGAGTTATATGCTACTGATCTAGACTTCAAGGATGCTTTTGAAAATTGTAGAGAGTGCCGAACTTGGAATAAATATGTGCTGAATGATGGCTTATTATATCGTGCTAACAAGCTATGCATCCCAGCAAGCTCCATTCACCTTTTATTTTTACAATAAGCCCATGGGGGAGGATTGATGGGACATTGTGGAGCGAAGAAAACTAAGGACGTGTTGTCAACACACTTCTTTTGGCTAAGGATGCGGTGGGATGTCGTGCGCTATGTCTCATGCTGCACTACATGTAACAAAGCTAAGTCACGTTTGAATCCCTTTGGACTTTATATGCCCCTTCCTGTTCCTAGCATCCCTTGGGAGCATATATCAATGGATTTTGTATTAGGGTTACCTAAAATAAAGAGGGGGAGGGATAGTATATTTGTGGTGGTCGATCGATTCTCAAAAATGGCACATTTTATACCTTGTCATAAGAGCGATGATGCTACAAACATTGCTGATTTGTTTTCAGGGACATCATTCGCCTACATGGTGTACCCACCACCATTGTCTCTGATGGTGATGCGAAGTTCTTGAGCAACTTTTGGAAAAGTTTGTGGTGTATGTTGGGTACCAAGCTGCTGTTCTCCACCACGTGCCACCCTCAAACTGATGGTCAAACCGAGGTAGTTAATCCTACGTTAGGCACCATGTTGCGGGTTGTTTTGAAGAAGAATTTGAAGATGTGGGAAGAATGTTTACCTCATGTGGAGTTTGCATATAATCGAGCAGTACATTCTACCACCAAGGTGAGTCCTTTCCAAGTTGTGTATGGTTTTAATCCCCGTGCCCCTATTGATCTTTTTCCATTGCCTACTTCTGAACATGTGCATTTAGATGCTAAGACACGTGCTGATTTTATTCTGAAATTACATGTCATGACTAAAGAACACATTGAGAAGATGATCGAAAGGTATAAAATTGCTGGTAGTAAGGGTAGAAGACATATAACCTTTGAAATAGGTGATCTTGTTTGGTTACATTTGCGTAAAGATAGATTTCCAGAATTGACAAAGTCTAAATTGATGCCTCGAGCTGATGGACCTTTCAAGATAGTTAAGAAAATTAACGACAATGCATACCAGCTTGAGTTGCCTGCAGATTTTGGGGTTAGTCCCACATTTAACATTTCAGATTTGAAGCCATATTTGGAAGAAGAAGATGAGTTCGAGTCGAGGACGACTCTAATTCAAGAAAGGGAGGATGATGACGACATCACTTCTCCGCTAGACATTCAAGGTCCGATCACTAGAGCTCGTGCACGACACTTGAATTTAGAGGTGAGCTCGTTCCTAACCATTTCAAATTATGAATTTGAGAATAGATTGCTACCTAATGATTATATTGTGATTAGGAACCAAGGAGAGGACTAGGAGATTCATTAAGAAGGACTTGGAGGCGGGGAGGTACAACAAGGGAGTGCAAGCCAAGTTGGAGATCCGATCCAAGTCGACTTCGAGTCCAATTCGGACTCCTGGACCACCTGATAGTAAAACGGATGCCCAGGATGCATACGACCTCCGATTTGGATGTTTCACATATGGTTGGAAAGATGAGAATATAACCTTTCCAATGGGACCAACCTCACATCAAGATAAAATCGGAGTCATCAGCAATCGTCAAAACAGTACCGATTTCCAGAACCATTTCGGTACTGCATCACTAGTTTGGGCCTTTGGCGCATGTACCGAGTTGGAGTCCCTTAAGGACGCTTTTTAGGGTTAATCCACATTCATTAGCCTATATAAACAGCAGCTGCCACTATCGAGCACCCAGAGGCCCCCGAGCCGCTCCCACGGTGCTCCAAACCGACTACACCAGTTTTCGATACCCGAAGCTCCCCTCTGAAGGAGATGAAGACCTTCTTGAGGATGAGGCTACCCATGTAGCGTGACTTCAGGAGGAAGTGGCAAGGTGGAGGCGAGAGGTAGTCGATCGGCTTCGCTCTCAAGCCTCCACTCATGCTCCAGAAGGGCCTCAAGATGGTGGTGCAGGCGATCTTCCCAAAGCTGTCCAAGTCTCGGAGGAAGCCGAGAATGCGTCCTTAGACGACGAGTCTCCATTGCATCCGGACCTGCAAAAAGTGCCCTTCGACCCCAGGTTTAAGGCCTCGAAGCTGCACAAATACTCTGGTGGGTCTAACCCTAGAGAATTCTCTCGTTCGTATGCTTTGGCAATAGAAGCCAGCGGAGGGGTGCGTAACACTATGGCGAAGTGTTTCCCCCTCGCTCTTGAAGGTGTAGCTCTCCGATGGTTCTGGTCTCTAAAGCCAGGATCGATCAAGTCTTGGGAGCAGCTGAAGAAGAAGTTTGTAAGCAACTTCCAGGGTACATTTGTAGCCCCAATGTTGACTGGAAGTTTGTTTTAGGTGATGCAGCAAGCAAGGGAGACACTTCGGGAGTATTTCACATGCTTCGCCCACACTAAGTCTCAGATCAAAGGCTTGTCAACCTCTTCAGTAGTCGATGTCGCGCGCGAAGGGGTGCTGAACCTAGATATCCTCAGCAACCTTCATCGGAAACCGGTGTCATCTGTGGCATAGCTGATGGCATACTTCGAACAGTATGCCAAGGCAGAGGAAGGCTGCCTCCAAAGAATAGCAACACCTGAACTAGCCCTTCGAGAAGTGAAGACGAAGTCTGAAGTCCCAACCTCTCTGCAAGCCCCCCTTGACAATCACTTCAATGATCATAGGCGGGGAAAGAAGCACTTCTGCTCTGAGGTGTTGAACATTGCACCCTCCGCCCCGAAAGCACCTGCCAACCTTTAATACGCACAAGGCTTCAAGGTTGGTGCTTCGAAGCCCCAAGAAAGAGTAGCTGGCAGGCACCAGAGCTTCTTTTGTTGTGTGCATGATGAGAATAGAAGTCGTGACATGAAGGATTATAAGTCTGTATTAACCCTTTGGGGTGAATACCTTGGACGAAGTATAGGGTGAGGTACTTCGGATCGAGCTCCTCCAGCGGCGCATTCGGAGCCCGTGCAAACCATGGCCTGAGACGGCATCCCCAAAGCTCCAATGCAGCTCCCGGTGGCCAAAATTATGCCACCACCGAAGCAGGAAGATCCCGAAGATCACGGCAAGCGAGTGGTCCTACCCATCTCCGGAGGGGGGACCCTCAGTAACATGTCGAAAAGGCAGCGACGAGAATATGTCCGCGAAGTAGGGCACATAGGGACCTCGAATTCTGTGGCAGAAATACCCGAGTGGTCCCATGTACCTATTTCTTTTACTGCCAATGATGCTGCGGGGGTGAAATTCCCTCATGCTGACCCCCTTGTCATTTCAGCTGATATAGCGGGAGTCGAAGTCCAAAGGATCCTGGTAGACGGCGGAAGCTCCGTAGATATACTTGTTGGGGGAATATATTTCCCTTGAACAGGGGCCAAATGACGTCAGCCTCCGACAACCTTCGGCCCAGAGCCCAACACTGTCGAAGCCTGTTTCCTCCCTAAGAGTTGTTTTCAGGTCCCAAGGTGCCCTTCGGAGCCTGCAACTTCGGAGCCCCCAGTTCGGGGGGTCCGGCTCGGAGCCCCCAGTTCGGGGCCCACAATCCGGGCACAGGTTGCCGGAGGCCACCCTCCGGGTGCAGCTTGCCAGAGGCCACACTCTGGGCGCAGGTTGCCGGAGGCCACCCTCTGGGCGCAGGATGCCGGAGGCCACCCTCCGGGAGAAGGACGCCGGAGGCCACCCTCCGGGAGCCCAGTTCGGGGGCCCCCAGTTCGAGGCCCCGGTTCGGCGGGCCCGGTTCGGAGGGCCCGGTTCGGAGGCCCCCAGTTTGGAGGCCAGTTCGAGGTCAAGGCTCCGAGACCCCAGTTCGGAGCCTTGTTCGGAGCCTTGCTCGGAGCATGCTTCGAAGCCCCCTTCGGGGTGCACTTCGAAGCCCTCCTCGCAGCCTCTGCTAGAAAGGCTCCGGCCCCTACTTCGAAGCTCAACAAATATCTAAGTATAGGCCATACCTGGGGCCCCGCCACCCCTGGTATGTCGTTTAGCTGGTCAAAGCCTGGCGCAGCCTGACATGCCCGTAAAGCTGTAAAGCTACAAAGTACCTTTGTACCGTAGCTAGCTCCTTTTCCCCTCTCTGCCCCTGTGAGCCTAGGGCTCATAGGGGGCATCCTGGTCTTTTCCTTTGGCCTGCGTGCCTATAAAAGCAGGGCCAAGCCCTTGTAACAGGGACACACGCTCCAGGGGGCCAAGAGACCCTGGAATTACTGCTCCATACTAGGGCATACCATGCCAAATCCACCACAACTGGACGTAGGGATATTATCTCCCTGGAGAGGCCCGAACGAGTATAAACCTTTTTCTCCCTCTGTTAGAACCCTTCGAGGTTCATTCTCCACATCATACTCCACCACATAAAAACCTGCTGGAACTAACGCAATTGTTCCAACAGTTGGCGCCGTCCGTGGGGAACTTAGTACAAAAGGCTAAGTTCTCTGCCACTGTCTGCGATCCGAAGTACGCTTGAGGGGGGAGCTTCGAAGCTTCTTTTGCTTCGCGCACCCTTCGGCAAGGGGCTTCGGGGGCAGTTCGAAGGTCATCTTCACCTTCCTCCACCCTTCGCCTTTCGGAGCTCATTCTCCGGCAAGGGGCTCCGCTCCACGTTTCGAAGGCTGTCAAAGCCCTAGGGGCTACAAGGTATGTACAGTCCGAAGCCTTACTTCGATGTACCAATCTGCAATTACATTAATATAAATTCGAAGCCCTGCTTCACCTTAAAGCCGAAGGCCTGCTTTGCCTTAAAGCCGAAGCCCAGCTTCGCCTTAAAGCCGAAGCTCTGCTTCGCCTTTAAATACAAGCTTTTGCTCCATCTTATTGAAAAACCAAAGCCATGCTTCGCCTTATCAAAAACCGAAGCCATGCTTCGCCTTATCAAAAACGTGAAGCATTGCTTCGCCTTATTTAAAATCCGAAGCCTCGCTTCGCTTTACAAAATCCGGAGCACCCCTTTGAAGGCTACACAGCACCTCCGGGCCCATAGCAGTGGGCTTTGAGACTTCCGAGCGACGGCTCGGCAAGTCCGGGATTCCAGGCTCCGGCCTGATGCATCCCCGGGTCGAAGGTGGCCCAGGCTCGAAGGTGGCGCAGAGTCGAAGGTGGCTCAGAGTCGAAGGTGTCTCACATTATCACAGGTTCGGTGAATCCACACCAAATATCCTTCTCATTACAGGACCAAGTTCTGAAGCCTTGCTTCATTATCCAAACACGCTCCGAAGCCTTGCTTCGCGTGTTAATATAATAAACGCCTAAGCGTCTCGAAGTCATACTTCGCTAAAATCTAAGTGCGTTTCAGAGCCTCGCTCACGCACAACATCCAAATCCCAGCATGCCGAAGCATGCTTCGCTAAATTTGGTTATGCTGAAGCCTTGCTTCGCACCAAGTTAGCATGTTCGAAGCCCAAAAGAGGCCTTCGCCCAATGAAATTCCGAGCAGCCGAAGCCCTGCTCCGCACAAAATTAAAGCATTCGAAGCCCAAAAGGGGCCTTCTCTCAAATAAAATTTCATGCGTCGAAGCCACCGAAAGGCGCACCCTTCGCATCCTTTATTTTTTGCTCGCACCAGCAATGGCTAAGTCCCCAGCTGCCACGAGCAAAGAGGGGAAGCATGTATGCGAGGTGCGCGAATGTAATACGTAGTACGAGCGTGACAAGCTAAAACGTTCGAAGCCAAACAATGCAAAGCATACAGACGAAGTATGCAAGTATAATCCATTCATTAAATGACAATTGAGAAGTGTGTTACAGATATACTTCGAGAAGCAAACTACGAGTAGTCTGTGTCTAAGCCTAAGAAGAATCGTGTGCGAGGCCCCAACCCTCGCTTGCCTCTCTTTCGGCCAGGGCCCCCTCGGCTGGACGAAGCCTCGTCGGAGCCCGCTCTCCCACGTCCGGCTCGTCCAGGCTCTGAAGCCCGCAGACCTCGTCTCCCAGTTTGCAGGTCGCTCCAAGTTAGCGAAGCAGGTGGTGCCGTATCGAAGGCAGAGAAGTCTAGGGCTTCGTCGCCTGCTAAGGCCATCAGCGAAGGTAAAGACAAAGAACTCTGAAATAACTCCGTCTTCACAGCGGCTAGCAAATCCTGAGCTACATCGGAGATGGCTTCGCCGTCGGGCCCCCTTGGAAGCTTAAACCGAGGGGGACCTTCGGACCTAGCTACTTTGAGGACCGCCCACAACTGTCGAAGTTCTTCGGAGTCCTCGAGCACTTCGAGGTCTACACTCGGAGGCTGAGCCTGGGCAGGTATAAAAAGACCCCCGCATTCATATTAATAAGCTGATAGAGTTTTTACAAGCCTGCAGCTAAGTATTACAAAAGGCCTAAGGAGATCTACACCTTCGGAGGCGGAGGTGTCGAAGTCGAAGGCTGATCAATCACAGCAGGCGCTTTGGATCGGCGGTGTCGAAGGGCCTTCTGGAGGTCGAGGACTGCTTCACAGCCTTGCTCCTTCCAGGGTTCCTGCAGCCGCCGCCAGGCTCCGCGAACTTCGGCCGGAGGCGTCACCAAGTGCTCACCCCCGAAGGCCACTGGGGTCACGGAGGTTGCTGCCCGAAGGTGGTCACACCCCGCATCATAGAGCATCTGCAACACCCCTTGGCCCGTGACTCGACCGGCCATAAGAGCGAAGCCCGTCAGCGCTTCCTCCGTTGTCGAAGCCGCAGTCTTCAAGAAATCAACGCCGTCCCCAATCGGGTCCTGGTCGCCAAAGTCTAGAGCCCGGCACTTGGTCCCTATGAGCTCAAGGACCTCGGTCAGGCTCTGGGTGGCTTCGCCAAGATTGGCCACGACGAAGTCTTCAAGACCCCGAGCCCGTTGGCGGAGCGAAGCATTCTCCTTCGCCTGCCGGGCTTCGGCGTCCTTCGAAGCCTGGAGCTCCGCGCGGAGCCGAACCATCTCCGAAGCCAAAGCTTCCTTAGCCTTGTCGGCTTCAGCCTTCGCCACCTCTGCCGCGGCCTCTGCCCGCCTTCGTTTCTCGGCTTCCACCGAGACTTCGCGGTGAAGGGCCTCCTTCTCCTCTGCGAGGCGCTCCATCCGCCTGTCTGCAGAAGTCGAAGCTGCCGCGTTCAGTGTGAAGGCCTGTAGGAATTCAAGAAATCATAAGTATTAACCAAAGGCTAAAATATAGTTCGAGGCTGCGAGGGGCTTCGCTCACCCGTATGAGGACTTCATTCACGCTGACGAAGAGATCCGCGGGGTTCAAGTGGCCAAGTTGGGCCACCAAGTCCCCATCCTCCGCAGAAGCACAAGCCTCGTGGAAGCTGTTGATCGCCGCCTCCGTCACGCCCCCCCTCGGCTTGAAGGGGTGAACCACAGCCACAGTCCCCTGCGCGGGCTTCGGCAAGGCGGGGCTCAAGCCCACCACATTGACATCTTCGTTGCTTCGAGGGTCCTCGCGGCCTCCGCTGCCTTCGTCTTCGGACGAAGTACTTTCGGACTCCGAATCACTGCTGCTGCCGCTGCTGCTCGAAGCTTCCGTGGGCTTCATGTTGGCGGGCTTCGATCCGGCTTCGCCTGCTAGCTTCGCCACGGTGGGCCTTGAATCGGCTTCATCCTCTGCAGAAAAGCCAAGTCAAGATCCGCATATTGAAAAGAAGAATTTAAAAAGGGTTTACCTTCGTCGGAAATTTCTTGGAAGGAAGGAGGGGCTAGGTGGGCCCTCCAATCCCTTCGTTGCGAAGCTGGCGCATCAACCTTCGCACCCGAAGCTGTTGCCACCAGAGCATCCGCAGCTCCCTTGGCGGCGGGAGTAAGCGCATCGGCCTCCGGCGCCGAAGGCTTCGCCGCCAGGGGCTTCGCTGCCTTCTTGGAGGGCGGAGTGGTTGCGGGCTTCGCCGCAACTTCTCCCGAACTAGGGACCTCGGCCACGGGGACCTCCGGGCGAGGCCCCGAAGCATCCAGCTCATCGTCTTCCCCCCTCTTCCTCTTGTCTCCGGCCGACGAGGCAGTCAGAGGGGCGAAGTTCGGCAGAGCAGGGAGCTCCGCGAGGTCGAGCGCGGTCCATACTCTGTTCCAGCGCTCCCAAGATCCCACCAGTGCGAGGCGCTGGGCCTGCTCCTCGGGGGTCGGAGTCCCAACGACTCGATCCGCCGTCGTGATGGCTTCCTACGGGGTCCTCATTTCGAGGTCGGCTTCATGAAAGGTTTAAGTTAGAAGTGAAAATCCGCGAAGTGTAAAAGGCGAAGAGATTGCGAAGCCTTACAGAAGCGGTTGAAGGCCAACTCACTAAGTTCCCCTCGACCCGAAGCCTGGAAGAGCCCCTCCGGCCAGGAGCGTGCGAGGGGGCTGAGCTAGAGGGTGATGAACTCCTCCGCGAGGTCCCTCATGCTCATCTTCGCCGCCACTCTCTGGAGCAGCAAGATCCTCGAGCGAAGGATGTCTTCGCTGGTCTTCACCACCCCTTCGCGTCGGTACAAGATGTGGGCGTTGGTACTCCGAAGGGGGGAGTTCGCGCCGACGGAGGCGTAGAACCACTCCTGATCCCACTTCGAGTACCACTTGTTGTTTACAGCCCTCGCCGGGAAGGCGTCCTAGAACTCCTTCCGGAGCTGGAAGTTGGCGCTGCCGAAGGCCAGCGCCCTCTTGACGCGGTCTATCCCCTCCCTCGGCTTCGGCTGGCAGTTGGCGTCGTGGAGGGCGACGAAGATGTCTGCGCGGCCCTCGCAGCCCTCGGCCCTCATAGCCCATTCGAAGACAGCCAACCTTGCCACTGCGTTGGGCGAAAGTTGAGGGAGCTCGAGGTTGTAAGCCTTGAGGACTTCGCTCAGCATCCCCACTGCTGGCAGCCCGAGGCCGGCTTCGAAGAAGGCCTCCAACACCACCACTTCATCAGCCCGAGGCCTCGGCACGACCTCCGACTTCTCCGGGACCCGAAGCTGGATCTTCGCTGCGATCCTCCCTTCGTAGGCCCTCTGGACCGACTCCTCCGTGGAGATCGAAGCCCTCATCTACAAAGTTTGCTCGAACTTGTCGGAGGGCGTCCGAAGGTCCCTCGGCCCCAGACGCCTAGGCGGAGGCTTCGCCGCTGCAGCCGCTACCGCTTGCAGTTGGGCGGAGCTCGAGCTCAGGCCCAAAGCCAAAGACTTCGCCACGGCCTTCTTCGGCATCTCGGTGGAGCTTCGGCTTGAAGGGCTAAAGCAGGCGAAGGGCTAAAGCTAGCGAAGGGCTAAAGCAGGCGAAGGGCTAAAGCTAGCGAAGGGCTAAAGCTAACTGAAGGGTGCTCTACGCGAAGCTAGGAAGAAGAAGAGAGCGAAGGTTGTAAGGCACTGAGAAGAAAGCAAATGAGAGCGTGCCGAAGCCGCACGCGGTAAACCCCTATTTATAGGCGCGGTAAGAATTCCAACAGTCGTGGGCCGAACCCACTACCAAGTGGGCCTCCAGCGAAGGCGAAGCGGCCCAGCGCGGGGTAACGGTAACTTTCTAGCCGTTGCGGAGCCATTTGGGTTGCCGAGGCCTTTCTGACAAACTAGCGCAGGCATTTATTTCCTGCAGTTTTCGAGGTCACCTTCGGTCCAAGCTCCAAAGGCATGTTTTATCTGAAGTTGTATTTTGCAGGTCATTTGTCATAAGGACGCGCGCACCCCTTCGTCTCGAAGGCCTACGCGCGAGGGGCTACTGTTGGGGGAATATATTTCCCTTGAACAGGGGCCAAATGACGTCAGCCTCCGACAGCCTTCGGCCCAGAGCCCAACACTGTCGTAGCCTGTTTCCTCCCTAAGAGTTGTTTTCAGGTCCCAAGGTGCCCTTCGGAGCCTGGAGCTTTGGAGCCCCCAGTTCGGGGGGCCCGGCTCGGAGCCCCCAGTTCGGGGCCCACCCTCCGGGCGCAGGTTGCCGGAGGCCACCCTCTGGACGCAGGTTGCCGGAGGCCACCCTCCGGGCGCACGCCGGAGGCCACCCTCCGGGAGCCCAGTTCAGGGGCCCCCAGTTCGAGGCCCCGGTTCGGCGGGCCCGGTTCGGAGGGCCCGGTTCGGAGGCCCCCAGTTCGGAGGCCAGTTCGAGGTCAAGGCTATGAGACCCCAGTTCGGAGCCTTGTTCGGAGCCTTGCTCGGAGCATGCTTCGAAGCCCCCTTCGGGGTGCACTTCGAAGCCCTCCTCGTAGCCTCTACTAGAAAGGCTCCGGCCCCTACTTCGAAGCTCAAGAAATATCTAAGTATAGGCCATACCGTGGGCCCCACCGCCCCTGGTATGTCGTTTAGCTGGTCAAAGCCTGGCGCAGCCTGACACGCCCGTAAAGCTGTAAAGCTGCAAAGTACCTTTGTACCGTAGCTAGCTCCTTTTCCCCTCTCTGCCCCTGTGAGCCTAGGGCTCATAGGGGGCATCCCGGTCTTTTCCTTTGGCCTGCGTGCCTATAAAAGCAGGGCCAAGCCCTTGTAACAGGGACACACACTCCAGGGGGCCAAGAGACCCTGGAATTACTGCTCCATACTAGGGCATACCATGCCAAATCCACCACAACTGGACGTAGGGCTATTATCTCCCCGGAGAGGCCCGAACCAGTATAAACCTTTTTCTCCCTCTGTTAGAACCCTTCGAGGTTCATTCTCCACATCATACTCCACCACATAAAAACCTGCTGGAACTAACGCAATTGTTCCAACAATACTCTTCGTCCAGGCCTTCGACCAAATGTGCATTCCTCGTAGGCATTTACTTCCAGCGGCCCGCCCACTCCAAGGCTTCACAGGTCCGCCTCTCGATGCCCTTGGCCAAATAGGCCTCGAGGTTGCCTTCGGAGAGGGGCCCCTAGCCACGGTGGAGGAGGTGATCTTTGACATCGTCGATGCCCTATATGCCTATAATGTGATTTTTGGACGGGGAATGTTGAACTAGGTCGGGGCTATAGCACATCATAACTACTTATATCTCAAGATGCCCACGCAAGGTGGAGTTCTCACTATCTCAGGAGACCAAGCTGTAGCTCGAAGAACGGAGTATGGCCATGGTCATCCATTTGTGGGGTCCTCCAGGACTTCATACATTCGGAGGTACTCTTTGAGGTCATCTCCCGAAGTCTGCTCCGGTGCAGTCGTTGCAGGCGCCTCGATCTCCGACACTATCACCTCAGCCACGGGTGAGTTAGGAAGGGCTGACTCAAGTCCTGAGCAAGCTGTGATGGGCTCAGGGGAGTGTGTTGTATCTGCTTCCGCAGCCTCTTGAGAATGAGCTCCGGCTGCGCCCAAGGCCTCGTCTTCACTGTCTTCGATAAGATAATTCTCAAGGGCCTTCCCCAAACGGGCATCGGAGTCTTTATCTCCGGATTCTTCCGAAGACGAGCTCTAAATGCCCAAGGAGGAAGGCGAAGATACCGGAGTCGGTTGAGGAGGAGGTTTCGATGTCTTCTTCCCTTTCTTGGTGGGGGTCTTGGTGGCCTTCTTGGAAGGCTCAGCAGTGGCCTTCCTCTTCCAAGGGGCTACTGTCACGCCCCGATTTAATAAAACCGAGGATTTATTGAAATTCCACAGAAAATCAATAAATACAAGACGTTCATCACACGACTGCATACAATATGCCAATCAATTGTGGTTCGTAGACCATATTATTACAAAAGAGTTAATTAAAGAGAAACTAATAAAATAAATCCTCTACATAAATGTCTTCTTCTAGTCTCGTGCCTTGACTGGGTCGCTACTCCAGACCTTCGCCCTCCTCGTAGTAGACTGCCTCTGGTGGTGTAAGTCAACGGGGGTGAGTACAATCGTACTCAGCAAGCCACCGAATGCAATTATAATGAAAGGTAATAACAAGGAAGGTAGTGTCTTACTTTTGCAGAAAAGCACAATTTGTAAAGCAATTAATGTAATGACGTTATTATTGCAGCAATATAAACATGAGTCATGCATTATCTTTCATCAACTTCTACCTCGAGGGGTACAGTCAGCCCACCCTCGCTCAACAGTCCTTACATGCCATGAATAACCCAAACATTCACATAAGAGTAAACTAACTGCGAGAGGTCACACAACCCGCCCTTGACCGTTGGCTCGGCTTTTCGAAAAGATTTATAACTCTGATCAGAGGTGTACTACTGTACCCACAAGGCACTCATTTCCCGCACACCGCAGTGTGTTAAATGACTCCTGTCACGAGAAGCTCGTGCCAAAACCTTCAGCATGGAACGCACCAATTCAATAACACCTTCTTATAGGTTTCGTATGGTTTCCCAAACACCTCGGGCCACGCCATAGCCCCCCTTGAGCCACGTCGGTACAAGTCACCCGCGGGCTTGCCCCTTGTACCCCTCCACTATGGTGTTCCAAGTTGGTACGATCCATAACTCTAGTTAGGACTTACCCACTAGACTTGTGGTTAGTACGGAAGTGCTTTGCAACGGATCCCGCAGACCGGTCCTTATAGTGCCCCGGGTGCGACCAACCAGTGCCCTAGCTTGCACCCGGAACCCACCATACTTATAACATAGCCAACTCCAACAGAATCCAGAGACGAGAATAATGGGGGAAACTCTTATAGTAAAATCCAACTATCTACGAATCATTCTTTTATCCTATAGCAGTTGTGTCGGTACATTGGACACTAACTAATATAATGTTGTAGAGTGACATGGAGTTAAGGCTCAATAAGCATGGCTTGGGTTTACACACAAGGAAGGGGATCTAATAAATATAATGTAAGGCTTGATATCAGACTAATGCAATATTTAATTCCTATGAGTTATAGCGGTAATTATGAAAAACTAGGCTCAATGATGATCAAAATGGGGGTTGTGACTTGCCTTGATCCGCAAACGGTGAAGGTGGAACCTCGGGGTAAAACTCCGGATTGTCGACGGCATCGTAGTCTTCTTGATACGGAAAAGTAAACACAACATTCAATAAACAATCCAAAATCAAGCATACAAGCGTACATGTTTTTGTTGGATTCAGTAAAGGAGATAGATTCTTAAATTTTAGGGAATTGTTACTTAAATATTTAAGATTAATTTTTAATGAGATTTCTGAATTGGTATAAGTATTCTTCTAAGGGTGTTTTTATTTTCCCTTTTTAGAGATGAAGTAAAAAGGTATAAAATAGCCTTAATGTTTTTATTACAGTAAAAAGAGTGAAATTAAGTTATTATGTCTTCTGAAGTTATTATATAAGTTTTTGTGATATTTTTATAAGGTGTTAACTTTTTATCATATGAATTACTTATTTATCCAAAAAGGGCCTTTGAAATATTATTTAGTAAACTAACATGGACAAGATGAACATTCTATTTTATTGTATTAAAAACAGTGAAATGGAGTCCCTATATCATCTGAAATTAATATATAAATTTTTAAGGGTTTTTCTGAATTATTTAGATGGAATATTAATTACATCCTAAAGGGGTCTTTTCTTAATTAATTATTAAGAATATTTTGTGCCAAATAAACATATTGTTTTATTGCATAAAAGTGTAGAGAATAAAAAGAAAAAATTTACAGAATTAAAATGGTCAAATTTGGAGTTAATTTGAGCTAGATATGAATTTGGAAGTTTAAACTATTTTCTAAATTTTTATTTTAAACAGAAAACAGGTGTGGGTCCACGGTGAGCCGGGCCCACCATGGACCCGTGCAGTGTGCGTGTGGGCCGGTCGGATCTAGACCGTCCGATCCAGATCGGGTGGCCGACAGCAAGGCGGGGCGCTTAAGTGATGATCATCGGCTGAGATCGGGCGATACCGGTCAACCGCGGTCAAACACATCTAGGCGCTTGATCTTAGATTCTAATCGCAGCCGTCCGTCTCGGATCCGATGGTCAAGATTAGATCCGGCATGGTGGCGGCACAGGGGAGCCAGGGAGCTTCGTCCCCAACTCCGGCCGAGCGGCGGCGAGGTTTTCCGGCGGCGGCGAGGGCTACCTGGCCGGGCTAGAGCCTAAAATGGAACCAAGAGGGCGAGGGGAACATAGGCCTACTGGAGTTGGCGACGAAGCAAGGCCGATGGCGATCGGCGGTGAGAAGGGGTGGTGTGACCCTTTGGGTTGGCGGTGGCGGTGTTGATTTGGTGGTAGGGGGCAAAATGAAGGCGAGGTCGAGGGTGCTCGGGCGACGACGGTTCTGGCGGTGTTGATGGCGAGGGCGGCGGTGGCCCGAGGCGCCGGCGATGGGCTACCGGAGGGGAAACAGGGGGAAAACCGTAGAAAGGGGGTGGCGGCAGTCAGGATTGCGACGACTAGGCTCTGGCGGTGTGGTCAGGTTGCGGCGAGGGTGGGATGCCTTTTATAGGGGCTCGCCGGCGTCTAACCGGAAGAAAGCCGGAGAAATCCCGTGGTCTCCGGCGAGCTTGTCATACATGTGATCACCGGCCATCTATGGCGAAAACGCGTGGGAATAGGGGGAAGGGGATCGCTAGTGGTCGGGGGAAACGATTCCGGGGTCGGTTTGGTGGGATTTGGTGGCCGGTGGTGAAATTTGGAAGGGGGCGCCGACATGGAAGGGGATCCCCCTTCCATTGGGGAAGACGGATATGATAGGTGGGCTCCACCTATCATAGACCGAGCGTGAAGGGGGCGGGCTGGCTAGCAGGCCCGGGTTGTCAGCGGTGGGAGCGGGGGACGTGGGAGGCTACAAGGTGGGCCTGAGCGAAGCGCGAGCGCAAGGGAAGGTTTCGGCGCCGACATGTGGGCCCGAGATGGAAGAGGCTGATGGAACGACGCGTGTGACTGCCAGGATGGCCCGGCGGAGCATGGCATGGAGGAGAGAGGGGGTGGGTGGCACCGACAGGGCGGCCCCACCTATCAGCGGGTGTGGTCTTGGACTAGGCTGGGCCGAGGGGAAAGGAGGGAGGCGACCCACTAACATTTTAAATCCTTTTTCGATTAAATTAATTCCAGAAATTCATATATTCTTGTAGAGCTTTAAATACTATTTCTAAAATTTTGTAAAAATCGTTAAAAATATTTCTTGGCCTCTAGGTTCCACCATAAATTTTTCAGGCTCAAATTTGAAACATTTCTTCCTGATTTGCTTTAATTGAGTTCTTTTAGCCTTTTCTTTAATTAAATAACTCCTTTTTAATTCCAAAAAATTTATTTCCCTCATTTTTATTTTATTTTTAATTCTTGGGCTATTACAATCCTATCCCCCTTAAAAAGAATCTCGTCCTCGAGATTCGAAGCGAACCTTGGGAAAGCTAAGGGATGGGGTTCTACGGGTTCTCCGGATTAGGAGAAGGTTTTGCTTCAAAAAAAGGAAAAGTGTTCTCCGGAATTGGGTTGGTTGGGGTCACCATGAAAATGTCTTCTGTCATACCTTGGTTTTCTTGGGTGGAGATGTGGTGAACTTGGGTTTGTCCCATCGGGTTTGGAACGGAGTATGACGCCTACTTGGGGTAGGGGCACATGTTGGAGAAGTGGCCTTCTTGGCGATAGTTGAAGCATACAATTGGGTTGTCGTGCCTATCCCTCTTGTATCCGGTAGCTTGCATGGGAGCTCTTCAGGCTAGTGGTGCTTGGGGTGGGATGCCTGAGCTTGGCCCTGCAAGGGTGGTCCGTGGCTCGACAGGAGTTGTGGCTAGAGGCGGAATCACTAGGCGTGGCTTCTGCATCATCCCTTGGTGCTGATGGTAGGCGATCATTCTTCGCTTCTTCTGGTCCACCTTGTTTTGCTCCGTCTCTTGGATAATAGCTTTGTTCACCAATTTCTGAAAATTGACGTAGTCCCCGGAGACCAACTGAAGGGAGAGCTCATCCTTCAGTCCCCGAAGAAACTTAGCTTGGCAGGCTGCGTCTGTGCGCACTTCTTCTGGTGCATACCGGGCCAATCGGTTGAATTCATGCAGGTATTCTGGGACGGTCCTGCTCCCTTGGCGCAGGTCCTAGAATTCCTGCTGCTTCTGGGCAACCACGCCATCTGGAATGTCGGCGGCCCGGAAAGCAGTGGTGAACTCAGCCCATGAAATTTCATGGCCCTCAGGCTGAGTCTCTCGAAAATTGTCCCACCACTCCGTGGCGGGTCCTTGGAGCTGGTGAGCGGCAAATGCCACTGGCTCCTGCTCAGAACAAGGTAGAAGGTCCAACTTCTTGCCAATGGTTCGAAGCCAGTCTCCTGCCTCCATTGGATTGGTGGTGCTGGAGAATATTGGGGGGGCGAACACGCAAAAACTCCGAGAGTTGAGAGACTGGTGCCGGAGCATGGGCGGCGGGGCGGAGGGGAGGCTCGGGTTGCTGTTGATGGAGACGGAACAATTATGTCTGCTGCTCTTGCATCTAGTTTTGTTGTTGTTGCATCTGAGTAAGCAGCGTGGCAATCAGTTGGTTTTGGTTTTCCATCATCTCCGCTAGTGTGGGATGATTGGCAACAGGGGCCTGCCGTTGGCAAGTTGCACCCCACTGAGGCAAGTTGCCCGAGGTGTTTCTGTCGCATGGGGCTTCAGATCCTTGGTTGTTGGCCATCCTGAAGTTGAAGGGTTTAGAAAGAAGATGCCAATATTTAAGGGGAACTACTTTTGATTTTATTGCCCAAAATGAATATTTTGGCCTAGATGCTTACATCTTTCATTTTAATCTTTTATTAAGGTTTACACTCATGTATTATATTCTGACATGAGCGGCACTACAAATAAAACAATCAAAAGAAAAAAAACAACTGTAATCTACGTCTAAGGAAGCTCGGGGGACGACTCGACCATGGGCTCGGTGGAGAGGGTCGGTGTGGGGGTGGTGGAGCTGGAGGGCCTGGCGGGAGGGACACTGTGGGAGATCTTCTTTGTCCTGGCTGTAGGGATCCAGAGCGTCTTCCTTTTGCGAGGCGGAAGGGGAGCGACCTCTTCGAGATCCTTCTGGAGCTCCTTGATCTGACGACGTAGCTGTGCGGTGATGGCGGCGGCCTGGCGTAGAAGCTCATTCTGACGCCTCAACTCCTCCACCTCGGTGGTCAGGTGATGATTCTGTTGAACCTAGCGACGAAGATCGGCATTCTCGTGGTTCAGGTTCTCCGACGAGTGATGGTAGAAGTTGATGGTCTCGTGCTGGCTATCTGCGTCGAGGACTGCCTCCGTGTGAAGATTGTCCATAGCCTCCAAAAGTCTCATGGTGCGGGCGATGGCGGAATTGCGCTGGGTGAGGGAGCTGATGTACATGCTGCGGTGACTCCCCGATGTGCGCTTGGGAATGAAGTGGTAGATAGTGTCGCGAGCTGTCGGTCGTAGACCAGCCTGAGCTCGGCGAGGGCCTAAAGAGCGGCGCGCTGACTGGCCACCACGAAGGAAGGTCCTCCGACTCCATGGGTGTAGAATGGAGGCTGCGTGGGGGAGGGGCGGATGACGTCCGTGACCTCGTAGTAGATCTCATTCGCATCGGGAAAGATCCCGTGGAACGCGGGCTCATGGACGAACCCGAGGAAGTCGACGATCCTGCGAAGCTCGCGGACGAATCCAGCCTCATCGCGGAGAGTTCCACTCATGGTATGGACCGGCTTCTACAAAAGAGAGGAATTTTTTGTGAAAACTTCAGAAGATGAGAGGGTAAGTAGTTTTGTATGAAAATATGGTTAATATAAGTCCTAGGGTCAGGTATGTTTGGCTTCCTACAGTCAAGTCGGCTCTGATACCATCTTGTCACGCCCCGATTTAATAAAACCGGGGATTTATTGAAATTCCATAGAAAATCAATAAATACAAGACGTTCATCTCACGACTGCGTACAATACGCCAATCAATCATGGTTCGTAGACCATATTATTACAAAAGAGTTAAATAAAGAGAAACTAATAAAATAATTCCTCTAGACCATGTTTTCTGGGTCGCTACTCCAGACCTTCGCCCTCCTCGTAGTAGACTGCCTCTGGTGGTGTAAGTCAACGGGGGTGAGTACAATCGTACACAGTGTAGGACCGAAAGTATCGACCAGAGGGGGGTGAATGGGCGCCTAAAAATTCTTTCGAATCTATGGCCTGCTCCCAATACCCAACGCACCTCAAAAGACTAAGCAGCAGAGTGTGAACAGAAAGCCTAAGTCAAAAAGTATCTAGCCTAGAAACAACCAGTGTCAACAAGAGAGAAACACCAATACAGTGCTAATAGGCAGATAAACAAAATATTCAAGACATGGCAGATCAAACTTCTCAGTAAAATAGTCTAAGTACACAAGGAAAGGGATGAGAAGTTACTGTTCTAAATCTGTCTCCTGTTTGAAACTTGGTGAAGCCTGCTTCGCTGTGTCGAAGCCTGCTTCACTGTGTCGAAGCCTGCTTTGGAGTCCCTTGTCGAAGTCTAACGAAGGTTGTCGTTGAAGTACCGAAGGTTTGTTGAGTCTAGCCTAGTTCGAGTGTGGCAGAATGCGAGGAATGCTTTGAAGCGAAGTATGAAAGTATCGAAGCTTGCTTCGAACAGTGTACTTCGAAGCCTAGACTATGATCAGAAAGCTTCGAACAAAGTTCACAGAAATGCAACCTTCGAAAGAGAAGTGAAGACAAACACACAGCAGCAAGACCAAATCAAAGCCTACACTTTACCTTCGAAGCTAGCTTGATCGAGGTATGACTATCGAAGTGGTAACCTTCGAATCGAGGACTAACTTCGAATGACAAGCTTCGAACACACAAACTGTGACCTTCAAAGGCAGCAGCGGAAAGATCTCAGAAACACACTCCGAGCGAAGCCTACTAGAGAGACATGCTTCAAAGCTAACTCCGAAGCCTATCGAAGTATGTCAGAACAAAACCTTAGAACAGAGCACACTTTGAAGCTAGATTCACAGTTCAAGTTCGGAGTCAAAAGTTCTAGTGAAGCCTTTGAAGATGTCAGGTCGAAGCTTGCCTCACGGAGCTGAGGGACTTCGAACAGAGAAGGGGGCTTCGCAAAAACAGCCAGGGAAAAGTAAAGCACTGTCTACTCGATCAAAAAGCTACACAGGAAAAAGCAAGGCTAGAGTACTAGAGTACTGTAGCTACAGGGAGTAGGTACTACTTGCTACAAGCAAGAACTAGTACTCCTCACATGAAGAATAGAAGCAACAGAAGCACAAAAACTCAGGAATAAACTTGCTGCGCGTAGACCGAAGACTGCAGAGCTATTAACTAGGTGCAGCACACAAACAACAGGAATAAAATCATCCGGATCAGAGAAAAATTCTGAGATGAACTCACAGGAAACTTCCTGGTGATGCACGCATGAACAGGAGAGAGAACGCAAGAAACAAAATGACCCAATTGATTAAAAAAGTGAATTCTGGAAGGGGTGACATAACCCTAGGGATTGGGGCCCTATTTATAGCATGCCCAACACTTAGGAATATTCCACCAGCCCCTTAGGGTTTTTTAAAGACGCTGAAATAAAGGAAAAGACTAGACTGCCCTTAGGATATTTTTATAGACTCGACTGACTGACTATAGGCCTAGGGACAAAATAATAAACTCCTATTTACAGATGACTTATCCGGAAGCTAAGCTTTTGTAGCGACTACGGCTTCTTTTCTGGACAGTCCGATACAAGATCAGCGGTTGTCAGTTTTGCGCCGAAACTGACAAAGCCTCCACCGACTTTGCACCAGGTACCCGGATTGGGCCGGCCTGATTCCGCAGCTCTCTCAGCCCGACAATCACTCACTGCCCGTGTACCTGAGTCAATCCTGGTCAATAGCCCAGTGGGTCTTCTGCTGCTCCTAGCCCATGTACCCGGATTGGGCCAGCCCTACTTCGCGGCTCTCTCAGCCCGACAGTCGCTCGCTGCCCATGTACCTGAGTCACACGCGGCCCATGAAGCAGCAGATCTCCTCTCTTCTTTTGTCCTCTTTGACCATCGTTGACAATGACTCATCACATCTGGAGCCATGAGGCCCACGCTATTCAGCATGAATCCTCAATCTCCCCCTTGATGAGTACATTGTCAACACTTAACTTCTTCAGCTCTTCAGTACCTGCGAACACATGTGGAAACATGAAAAACAAAGCACAAGAAAACAAAGAAGAAGAAAATAAAGTAAAAGTTTAACCCTAATGACCAAAAGTCGAACAAAAAGCAAGAGGTGGTCATTATGGTTAACCAAAATGTAAAAGCTCAAAATGAGTGCGATCTCAGAAACATCAACAAGGACATGAAGAGAGTAAGGACAACGGAACAAAAACTCCCCCTGAAAAAAATCCCAGAGAAAGTCAAAACTCCCCCTTTAACTCTTATCCCAAAATTTCTCCCCCTTGTTGACAAGTGAACTCATCAAGCACTCGAAAAAGACACAGACTCCCCCTGAAATGCAACTCCCCCTCATAATATGTAATGAATGCAACTGGGGTGTAGGTGGAGTGTAGAAAGCATGCTTTGTAGATATGATTGACTGCAATTACAACATCTAACAGGTATAGCCAAAGACATACTGTCTAAGACACATGACATGATCAGTGCAACAAATGATATCTAAAGAAAGTCATTAGCATGCATTTTTCAATTTTTGCAAACAAAAGCATCACCACATTTTCCAGTTGACAAGCAAGATAAAGCATGAGATGCAGAAGCTAACTGATATCTACCAAGATAAGCATTGTCCAAAACAAAGTGCTTTAGCAAACTTGTTATCTTTTTAATTTTCAGGCTTTTTCTTTTTCCTTTTTCATTTGTGCTAGGGTTATTCGCATGTCAAACCTTATGCTGACCGACCAAGTCAAGCCTAGGCCAGAACTGGACCATCAGAAGCTTAAGACATCGGTCTTGGCATATACTATATTGTCCTAGTTCATACCAAGGTGCTATGGTCAGCAGTCCAGAACAATGCAATGCGACAAAGCAAACCCACCTGGATCTTTTCAGATTATGCATAAAAAGGCATGGAAGTTTTCATTTTTCTGATTTTTCATCATTTTATAGCACATTTTCCATGTTTAAAGCTTATAGATGTCCAAGTTGCATATTTGCATCTAAGAGAAACGAGCTACAAGGCATGTAACAGATAACAAAAGCACTCAGCCTACACATGCTAGTTACCATAAGCAATGGTGATCATTTTTCAAGTTTAAAGCGTAAAAGCCATGCATATGACAGATATCAGACATATCAAGTGAACTGAACCAAAGCATGATCATTGACAAGTATTCAAAAGCATGTACCAGCTAGAATAAGTAAAGCAGTTCAATCATATAACAGAAGCAGCTCAAAAGTGTGATATGTGAATATGTATGATATGGATACACACAAAAAGACTCAAGAAAAGAGTAAAGAAGAAAACTGACGCAAAATATCCTAGAAAGGATACACAACACCCAAATCCCCTCGTAAACGCTCAAAAGTAGACTAATCTAGGGGTTTGGTGAAAATGTCAGCCAACTGATGATGGGTATCAACATGAACAAGGTCAATGACACCTTTCTCATATTGATCCCACAGAAAGTGAAAGCACACATCAATGTGTTTGGTTTTTGAATGGATACAAGGGTTTTTCCCTACACTAATAGCACTGGTGCTGTCGCAAAACAAAGGAATTCTTGTAGGAAAGAATAACCCAAAATCTCACAGAGTGGAAATCATCCAAACCAACTGTGAGCAGCAGCTAGCAGCAGCTACATACTCAGCCTCAGTGGTCGAAAGAGCAACTCCAGATTGCTTTCGAGAAGACCAAGAGACAAGGGAAGAACCAAGAAACTGGCAAGTACCGGAAGTCGACTTGCGATCCAACCGGCACCCACCAAAGTCAGCGTCTGAAAAGCCTGATAAATCAAGAGATGATGATGCTAAATAGTAAAGACTGAGATCAAGTGCATAAGTGAGATACCTGAAGATGCGCTTAACAGCCTGCCGATGAGACGCGCGTGGTGAAGACTGGAAACGCGCGCAAAGTCCCACGGCGAACTGTATGTCCGGTCTTGTCGCCGTCAAGTACAGCAGCGAACCGATCATCCCTCGAAACTCTCTCTCGTTGACCTTGACGCCGCTCTCATCCTTGTACAGATCCCTAGATGTGCCCATCGGGGTCATCTACGGCTTCAACTCCCCACCAAAGTCAAATTTCTTAAGCATGTCATGAGTGTACTTACCTTGGTGGATGAAGGTGTCGTCCTTGGTCTACTTGATCTGGAGCCCTAAGAAATACTTGAGCTCACCCATGAGGCTCATCTCAAACTCGCTGTGCATCTGCTCAGAAAACTTGGACACAAGAGAATCAGTAGTACCACCAAAAATAATATCGTCCACGTAAATCTGAGCAACTAAGAAATCTGAAGCAACTCTGAACAAAAAGAGAGTCTTATCCACAGAACCCATCACACAACCCTTCCCCAACAAAAACTTCTTCAACCGGTCATACCAATCCCTGGGGGCTTGCTTCAACCCGTATAAAGCTTTTTGCAATTTAAAAATATGTCGAGGAAACTTGGGGTTCTCAAAACCGGGGGCTGCCTAACATGCACTTCCTCCTCTATATACACATTCAGAAAAGCACTCTTCACGTCCATTTGAAAAAGCTTAAAACCCTTCGAAGCGGCAAAAGCTAAGAGAATGCGAATGGACTCAAGACGGGCAACAGGGGCGAAAGTTTCTTCAAAATCAATATCCTCTTTCTGGCAAAAACCCTGGGCAACTAGTCGAGCTTTGTTGCGCACCACAACCCCATCTTCACCTTGTTTGTTCTTGAACATCCACTTGGTGCCTATGGGGTTGCATCCTGGTGGTGGCTCAACTAGTGTCCAAACCCGATTACGGACAAAATTCTCAAGCTCTTCTTGCATAGCATTAATCCAATTAGAATCAGAAACAGCATGAGAAACGTCTCTGGGCTCAAAAGATGCAACAAAAGCAGATTCAGCAAACACAACAAGAGATGTACCTGATGAACGCAAAGTTCTCTCAGTCAAATCACCAATGATGAGATCTGAGGGGTGATCACGCTGAACTGCTCGGGATCCCTGGTGATCTGAAGTCACCTCACCGGAGTCAGCAGCTGGCACCTCTAGACTCGACTGAGGGGCTCGATCGAAGTGGAAGAAGTGATCAGAGGTCCACCCTCATCCTCAGTCGAAGTCTCAGAAGGTGTGGGATATGCAGGGGGTGTAGAAGGCCCACCCTCATCAGCACCTGGAGTATCCTCATCTTCCTCGAAGATGGACTCTCTGAGCTCATCATCACCAGAAAGCTCAAAAGAATGAGTCAAAGAAGGCAAGGACTCATCGAAAGAAACCTCACAAGTCTCGACAAGCTATTAGGAGTCGAGGTTCCAAACACGGAAGCCTCGAGAGTGTAAAGCGTAGCCAAGAAAAACTCCATCCCAGCAACGAGACTCAAACTTTTCCAAATGCCCTCCCTTCTTGAGCACAAAGCCCTTGCAGCCAAATGCTCGCAAGTGGCTCACCTTGGGTTGTCTGCCAAACCGCAACTCGTACGAAGTCTTACCTAAGTAAGCTCGAAGAAAAATGTGGTTGGCCATATAGCAAGCCGTGTTCATGGCTTCAGCCCAAAAACACCTAGGAGTCATGTGCTCATCGAGCATCATCCTGGCCATCTCGACTAGTGTGTGGTTCTTTCGTTCCACAATGTCGTTCTGTGGGGGAGTGTAAGGAGCAGAAAACTGATGGTCAAGACCCTGATCACTACAGAAGCTGACGAACTGAGAGTTTTTGAACTCTGAGCCGTTGTCAGAGCGAATTGCTCGCATCCGACCATTGTTCTCATTCTTCAGCTTCAAAATCAGGTCATGAACAAAATGAAAAGTTTCATCCTTAGACTCCAAAAAGAAAACCCATGAGAATCGAGAAAAGTCGTCAACAATGACAAGCGCGTACCACTTCCCACCGACTGAGCGTACCCGAGCTAGACCTACAGTGTCCAAATGTAACAACTCTCCTGGATACGAAGTCATCACCTGAGTCACAGGTGAGTGAGACGCGGCAACCATTTTCCCATGATGATAGGGATGACAAACTAGATCTTTCTCCATTTTAAGCTTGGGCAATCCTCGGATGAGTTCCATAGAGCTTAATCTGACTAGCAGATCAAAACTCAAATGACCTAACTTCCTATGCCACTTCCAGAGCTCAGAAGAAGATCTAGCAATCAAACAGCGAGAAGGGCCAAAAGAACTAGAGAAGTCAATTCGAAAAACTTTACCAAATGGTAAGATCTGGCAAATCAAAGACCCTCTAGAATCAAACACAGAAGAATTGCCCTTCTTAAAACACACTTCCAAACCATCCTCAAGAAGTTGCGAAACAGAAATCAAGTTAAAGTTCAAATTTTTAACCAAGGCAACATTCTTCAAAGAGAAATGATCTGAAACGTGAATTGAGCCGATGCCACTTACTTTCCCTTGACCACTGTTCCCGACAGTGATGTACTCTTTGGAGCTCGGGGGAGTGAGACTGGAGAACCATCTGCGATGTCCCGTCATGTGGCGAGAGCATCCTGAGTCTATAATCCAAACGTCCTCTAGTCCCCGATCCTGCACAATCAGTGGTTGTAAGGGGGAGCAAATGGTCCGGCACCAGATTTAGCAAAAGAGCTAAACCAGTGTCGAGCCATCTGGTAGAACTGCTCCTAACCATCAGGAGCACGCTCTGATCTCTCAACCCACTTCCTCCTGAAGCAAAACTCTGCAAGATGCCCGTCTCTTTGACAATACTCACAATGGTAGGTGGGCTTCTTGGGATGTGGTTGAGGCTTGGGATTCTTAGGCTTAGTGGTGTTTGGTGTAGTCTTCTTGGGTTGAGAGGGTACAGGAAGAGAGTCAAGAGAAGTGTGGAGGTGTTTGGGCTTTGGAACCCAGATGGGCTTCTTGGGTGGAGCTTTGGGCTGTTCTTGGATCACTCCATCCTTGGGCTGACTAGCTTGGAAAGACTTAGTGGAGTGAGTCTTGGGGTATCTCTGCTCAGGAGTCATTTTACTCCACTCCACTGCCCGGCTAATGGCACTCTCAAAGTCAGCCTTGGTGTAGGTGTAACCTACTCCAAACCCATCCTGCCTCTTAAACTGCTGGATCATCATGCCGAGCTATGGCTCTTTGGCACTGATCCAACTCAGGATAGAACGGAGGTAAAAGTTCTAATTCTGAGAAACAACTAGCTCCTCTCTCAAGGAAGCTAGAGCCTCCCCCTGAGACAAGCAGGTCTCACACTCGCTATCTACTTGGATAGACTTCTCGGCTTTCAGCTTAATCAACTCCATTCTAAGAGACAGACAGTTCTCACAGACAGTGGGTGGAACTGACAGTGTCTGAAGCTCTAGCCTAGTCTACGCCAGCTCAGCTCTCACTCTCTCCAAATCCCCCAAATGTGCATTGCCCTTGGCTTTCAGCTCAGCTAAGACAGCTAGATGAGATGGGAAATCAGCACAGGGTACGACGACAGTGGCTTGAGCATCTTTCAGCTCCAGCTGAGCACTATCAAGCTCAGTGGCCAAAGCGTCCCTCTCATCAACCCTTTCTGTGTACTTGGACTTCAGAGTCGACAAGTCACACAGAAACACCTCACACTTTGGGCACTCACTGCTATCACCCAAGCAGGGGGAAGAAGATAGACTCTCAATTCTGTCGCTCGCTACGGCAAGCTCACTCTCTAATTCATCTATCCTCTTCTTGGCCACCCTAAGCAGTTTTTCCCGATATTTTAACTCCTGACGATTGCTTTCAAGTAAATCAACGATTTCGCGCTCATAAGATGATACCTTTTCATTGTCGTCGTCGTCGGAATCATCGGAGGAGCTCTTCTCTTCCTTATCCCAAAGAGCCATTGAGCAGAAGCTCTTGCGGGATCTTCGGCGCTGATGTGAGCGGCTCTTCGGTCTGTCCCCGAAGGCCATGAAGCAAAGACCCGCTGGATCGTCCGTGTCCTTCCCCTTTCTGATGATGATCTCCTCATCGCTTGAGCTTGATGAAGAGGAAGAAGACGTAGACCGCTTGGAGTAGCTCTTCTCCATCTCGGCAAAGAAGGCCTTGTCACGCTTCTTGTTCTCTCGCCGGTAGTCCTTCAGGGCCTTTCTGAAGAATCTGGTCTTTGGCTTGCCCTTGTTGAAGGAGGAGCTCTCGTGCTTGCCGGAGTCGTGGAAGCCACCACCGGTGCCCTTCTCGTGGCCATTGCGCTTGGGGCAGTCGGCGATGAAGTGTCCTGGGTCACCACACTCAAAGCACCTAGATTTTGTGCCTTGTCTCTTGAACATTCATTTGTCATAAACACGACACACCCGGTTGATAAAAAGACACAGGTCATCATCTCCCAAAGACTCAAGCTGGTCCTCAGTGATAGACATCAAAGAGAACCCAGCACAGCTCACAGAAGAAGGATCAACAGAAGGTGTTGCAAGGGCCAGAGACTTAGATCCAGAGCCAGTGAGATTTGATCTCAACTGGATATCTACCTCGGTGGCCTTCAGCTTGCTAAACAATTCAGAAATGGTCAAGGTATCATAAGATGTGTGTTGGGGGAAAATATCTCATCTTCGGGGTTATTGCCGCAACAGCATGAAAGCAGATAGTGGATTCGAAGGTTTCCAGACGTCCATCTTCGAAGATACCCTGAGTCAAGCTCGAAGTACGAAGATAGGCATTGGTTCGGAGTACATCTTCGAACTAAGACTATTCAAGATCTTTATTGCCAGCTAAGATAGAAGATTTATCTTTTATATTATTAGATTAGTCTTTTACCATTTTAGCCCTATCAAGGGTACCGAATAGTTTCCACTATGTCGGTTGTAATAGAGGGGTAAATAGGTCTTTTCCTTAATATTTGGGCCTATAAATACCCCCCATTTCACCCTGTAATAGGGACCGAATACAAGTTATTCAATACACACATTCGAACTATTCTAAGTTATTATCCTTTCGGAGGCTTGGAACAGTTCACTTCGCAAACACTTCGTTTGTTAGTTTCTAATCTATAGAAACCTGTTACCGTAATCTTTTACGCCAACAGTTGGCGCCGTCCGTGCGGAACCTAGTCCAAAAAACTTTGTTCTCTACCAACTTCTTACATCATGCCTCCTAAGCGGAGCGCACCCCGCAATCCCGTTCGGAGGTCTTCTCGGATCTCCGGAGAGATACCATTTGACACGGTTGAAGTCGGAGGGCCTTCGACATTCCCTCCGCAAACTCCAGAAGGGGCTTCCATCCCTCGAACATACGAAGCTTCTCCGCCAACCCCTTCTGTACTTCGACCACCCGGAGTCCCTCCTCCACCTTCCATCCCAATTCGAACTGATCCTACTAGTTCTCAAGACCCGGAAGATCCTTCTGGAGGAGATGAAGACAATCTTGGAGATATGGCCACTCAAATGGCCAACCTTCAAGCCGAGGTAGCAAGGTGGCGACAGGAAGCTACGAACAGGCTTCGCTCTCAAGCCATCCCAACTATCCCAGAAGTGCCCGAAGACGATGAACCCGATTATCCCAAAGCCCCGGAGAACGCCTCCTTCGATAATGAATCTCCGCTGCATCCTGAGCTACAGAAAGTTCGCTTTGATCCAAAGTTCAAAACTTCGAAGCTCTGTAAGTATGCCAGAGATGAAGATCCCAGAGAGTTCGTTCGTTCTTATGCCCTAGCAATTGAAGCTAGCGGAGGAGTTCGAGACACCATGGCGAAGTGCTTCCCCTTAGCCCTTCAAGGAGTGGCATTAAGGTGGTTCTGGTCTTTGAGGCCAGGATCAATTAATTCATGGGGGCAGCTGAAGAAGAAGTTTATAAGCAATTTTCAAGGCACCTTCGTGCCTCCCATGTCAACAGGAAGCCTTTTCCAGGTGAAACAGCTCCCCGGAGAGACATTGAGGCAATATTTTAAGTGCTTCGCTCATACGAAGTCGCAAATCCGGGGGTTGTCTGCATCTTCGGTAGTTGATGCAGCTCGGGAAGGCGCCACTCATCAAGGCCTCTTAGATAAGCTTCATCGGAAAAGCATCTCCTCGGTCTCCCAGCTGATGTCTTACTTCGAGGAGTATGCGAGGTCAGAAGAGGGTTGGCTCCGAAGAACTGCCGCTACTTCGTCCATATTGCAAGAAGTTAAAGTAGAAGTGAAAACTTCGGCACAGCCGCAAGAGCCAGTCTTCGAAGTTCAACATGATCGGAGAAGAGGGCAAAAGCACCCTCATTCTGAAGTCATGAATATTGCACCCCCACAGAAGTTTACACAGAGAGCTCCACAGTCTTCGAGGAACAAGGCCAGCGGCTGGAGGCCGCCAGGGAAAACGGCTGGCAAGGGCCAGACCCTTTTCTGCTGCATCCATGGAGAAAATCGAAGCCATGCAACTGATATTTGCAAGGCTATACTTACCCTAAGGGGAGAGTATCTAGAAAGAACTTCGGGTCGAGGTACTACCGACCGAGTCCCAGCTGCAACGCGCCCAGAGCCGGTCCAGGCTGTGGCGCGGATAGAAAACTTTGATGCTGCAAGACACCCTCCAGTGGCCAATGTTATGCCACCTCCGAAGCAAGAGGAAGGGCAAGATCGAGGGAAAAGAGTAGTCCTCCCCATCTCCGGAGGAGGTACCCTCGGAAGCATGTCAAAGAGACAGCGAAGAGACTACGTCAGAGAAGTAGGCCATATTGGGACTTCGTCGTCTGCAGCTGCAATGCCGGAGTGGTCTCATGTACCGATATCCTTTTCTGCGGAGGATGCAGCTGGCATTAAGTTCCCGCATGCAGACCCACTTGTTATCACTGCTGATATCGCGGGCACTAAAGTTCGAAGGGTGTTGATTGACGGAGGTAGTTCGGCAGATATTATTTTTTTTCAAGCCTTCGATCAATTGTGCATCTCCAGGAAGCATCTCCTTCCAGCGGCTCGTCCTTTGCAGGGCTTTGCAGGACCTCCGCTTGATGCACTTGGCCAAATAGGCCTAGAAGTTACCTTCGGAGAAGGTCTGTTGGCTCGAACTGAGGAAGTAATCTTCGATGTTGTAGATGCCCCGTATGCTTACAACGTAATCTTCGGAAGAGGCATGCTAAACCAGTTCGGAGCTGTGGCGCATCACAATTATTTGTGCATGAAGATGCCCACACAATCAGGAGTCCTTACTGTCTTCGGAGATCAAGCTATTGCTCGGAGAGCGGAATATGGTCATGGTCCCCCTCTTGATCCAAGACAAGTAAACAATGTACAAGATAACGAAGAAATTTTTTCAGCCCCTTCCGAAGCTTCAAAGAAATCCTTTCCGAGACCAAGTCCTGAAGGGGAGATTGCAGCGAAGGTCATTGTTAAAGATGGTAAAGAATATACATTTCAATTTGGTAAAGATTTACCTCCAGAAGTTGCAACCTCCTTGGAAAAGGTGGTAGAAGAGAATTTGGATGTCTTCGCTTGGTCTGACGAAGATATCACCGGAGTCAATCGGGATATCATTGAACATAGTTTACATGTAAACCCGAAGGCTCGCCCTGTTCGGCAAGGACTCCGGAAAATGTCTGCAGAAAGAGCTGCTCTAGCGAAAGACGAAGTTGAGAAATTATTGAAGGCTGGGATTATTAGAGAAGTGGCTCACACAGAATGGTTAGCCAACCCAGTCTTCGTCAAAAAGAAGTCTTCCGGGAAGTGGCACATGTGCATTGATTTCACATCCTTGAATAAAGCATGCCTCCGTGACCCCTACCCCATGCCCCGAATTAATCAATTGGTCGACTCCACCGCAGGTTCGGAGTTATTAAGCTTCCTTGACGCGTATTCTGGTTATCATCAAATTTGGTTGAAGCGTGAAGATGAGATCAAGACAAGCTTCGTAACTCCTTCGGGAGTCTTCTGTTATGTAAGAATGCCCTTCGGCTTAAGAAATGCCGGGGCTACTTTTTCGAGGTTAGTTGCTAAGGCTCTAGGTCATCAACTAGGTCGCAATGTGGAGGCCTATATGGATGATATTGTAATAAAGAGTGCTTTAAAGCACCAGCATAGCCTAGACTTAGCAGAAACATTCAATAGCCTTCGGGCATGTGGGATCCGTCTTAACCCCGAAAAATGTATCTTCGAAGCTAAGGCTGGAAAGTTGTTAGGGTATTTAGTTTCAAGTAGGGGAATTGAAGCTAGCCCTACTAAAATAACTGCGCTACAAAAGATGGCTCCTCCGGAAAATTTAAAGCAAGTGCAAAAGCTAACTGGTCATCTGGTAGCACTTAGCAGGTTTTTATCAAGGTCTGCGGAGAGAAGCTTGCCTATATTTAAAGCATTGAAAGGGTCCGAAGATTTTGCATGGACACCGGAGTGTCAGAAAAGCTTCAAAGATATTAAAGAGTATCTCAGTAATCTTGCTACACTCACGGTGCCTACTTCGGACGAAACCCTACTCCTTTACCTTGCAGCTGCAGGTTCTGCTGTCAGCGCAGTCCTTGTCAGAGAAGTGGATTTCAATGGGAAGTTGGTCCAAAATCCTGTTTATTTTGTATCCGAAGCATTATCAGGAGCGAAGACAAGATACTCCGAACTTGAGAAGTTCGTTTATGCTCTGATAATGGCTTCGAGGAAATTAAGACATTATTTTTTAGCACACAATGTAATTGTACCAACTTCGTATCCTTTAGGAGATATGCCTCGAAGTAAGGATTCCATTGGAAGGATTGGGAAGTGGGCAGTTGAGCTAGCACCCTTCGGCATATCTTTCTTAGCAAGGACAGCAATCAAATCGCAAGTCCTAGCAGATTTTGTAGCAGAATGGACTCCACCTGCAAATTTGGTTCCGGAGAAGTCAAGTGACGGAGTTTGGACTGTATACTCCGATGGGGCTTTCCAAGCATCCGGAGCAGGCATTGGAGCAGTGTTAATTTCACCTTCAGGGCAAAGAGCAATGTACTCCGCAAGACTCAACTTTAAGTCTACCAATAATATAGCGGAGTATGAAGGGATTTTATTGGGACTCCGAAAAGCACGTGCTCTAGGGGCTACAAGAATTATTATAAAGACAGATTCTCAGATAGTAGCAGGGCACGTAGATAAAAGTTTCCAAGTTCGACATCCACAGCTTGCAAAATATTTATAAGAAATCCGTAAAATCGAAGCACACTTCAAGGGTATTTCCATTCGGAGTATACCAAGAGCAGAAAATGTGCAAGCGGACATCTTAGCAAAAGCTGCGGCCGGAGCTGTGGATGTGCCCGAAGAAGCTTTCTATGAGGAGCTCAATATACCTTCGGTGCCACAAATTCCCTCGGCAGAGATTCTTTGCATTCCTAGTACAGATTGGAAAAATTCAATCGTGGAACTTTTACAGGGAGGAACAAATTTGCCCGAAGAGCCACAGCTGTCAAGATTAAAGCTTAGAGCTAGAAATTATCAAATAATCAACGGTATTTTATACAAGGCCGGAGTATGTTCCCCTCTACTCCGATGTATATCTCAAGCCGAAGGCCAAGAAATTCTTCGAGAAATTCATGAAGGCCTTTGCGGTAGCCATTTAGCCCCTAGAGCTTTGGCAGGAAAAACACTTCGCTAGGGGCTTTATTGGCCTACAATAACAGCTGATGCGGAGAGCTTAGTCCGCACTTGTCAAGGATGCCAGTGGATGGGTCGACGGAGTCATCGCCCACCAACAGCTCTTCAAGTCATTGCTCTGGTATGGCCTATGGCCAGATGGGGTATGGATTTAATTGGCCCCTTTCCAGTAGCCAAGGGAAATCTGAAGTTCGCAGTGGTAGTTATTGAATATTTTTCTAAGTGGGTGGAAGCAGAACCCTTAACAGCTATCACTTCGAACAATGTACAGAAATTCTTCTAGAAGAATATCATTTGCCGGTTCGGAGTGCCTAGACAACTCACAGTTGATAATGGAACACAGTTCGATGCAGAACCCTTCAGAAAGTTTTGCGAAGATCTAGGCATTTAGTTATGTTTTGCTGCAGTAAGACATCCTCAGTATAATGGAGCCGTAGAGCGAGCCAATGGAAATATTTTGTCAGGGCTAAATCGAAGGATAGTAGGATTAGCAAAGGGACTGTGGACCGAAGAGCTTCCGAAGATTTTGAGGTCCATTCGGACTACGCAAACAAGGTCCACAGGTTTTACTCCATTCAGACTACTATTCGGAGATGAAGCTATGACTCCAACGGAGCTCAAAGGAGGATCTTTTCGCAGCACCGAACCAGAGATTGAAGAAGAAAGACAAGCTTCGCTAGATTTATCAGAATAAACAAGACTTCGAGCTGTGGCAAATTTATCAAAGTATCATCAGCAGACGAAGGCTTGGTTTGACCCGAAGGTTAAGCTCAATGAACTAAAACCGGGTCATCTCGTTCTACGAAGCATTATAGTGCCAGGGAAGTTAGGAAATAAATGGGAAGGTCCATACCTAATTGTTCGTTCAGGACGCCCTGGCTCTTTTAAATTAGCTAATTTAGAAGGTGAAGAGTTAGCACATACTTGGCATGCGGAGCACCTAAAGCGATACTTCGCATAAGGGCTCCTTGTAATTCACTTGTAATCATCTTATAAATTAATAAAGCATATGATCCTGATAATGCCTTCCCCTCATAGACTTCCAGCTTCCGAGGGACTCACTGGAACCGCGGGGTCGACCGAGAGGGAAGTGTCATGAAGCTGGATTGTATTTTCGGACTTCGAACCATTGGCTCGAAGCTTCCGACGTGGGGCTGACATAATCCGGAGTCCAAGCCACCGGCTTGTAGGCATCCGTAAAAGAGCCCAAACCACATCATACGGAGTCCAAGCCATTGGCTGGTAGACTTCCGTAAAAAGAGCCGAAGGTGGCCAAAACATGCGGAGTCCAAGCCATTGGATGGTAGACTTCCGTAAAAGAGCCGAAGGTGGCCACAACCTGCGAAGTCCAAGCCATTGGCTGGTAGACTTCCGCAAAAAGAGCCGAAGGTGGCCAAAATATACGGAGTCCAAGCCATTGGCTGGTAGACATCCGTAAAAAGAGTCCCAAGAGACCATTGCAAACTCCGAACCATTGGTTCGACAGAGATCGCAAAAAAGAGCCGAAGGTGGCTAAAGAAAAACAGAGTTTGAGCCATGAGCTTCGAATGTCTGTTAACACAGTCCAAAGTGACAAATTATCTAAGATACTAAGGTATCTTGAAAGTTATCTCAAGTGATTTCTTTCAAAAAAACAAAGGTACTAAGTTGCCATTCTTCCGACTAAAAATAGTCGAAGACATTTTATAAGATTTTAAAAGATCTTTAAATTGCAGAGGGGCTCCGAACCCCCAAAAAAAATTGTACTCCGAAGTTTTTTCTTTGCGCATAACCATCTTTGAATACAGTTCGAAGTTGCTTATACCCAAAGAGGGGCTAGTAAATATGGAGACAATTTTAAATCGGTATTCATTATTCAAACGAATGTGTTTACAGATTACATCATGAAAAATTTGTATCTATACCAAGAAGGAATCGAAGACCTCTTCGGTCCCTAGAGCTAGGGGTGGAACGACTAGTTCCAGCGCCGGGAGTTCTAATAACTTTGCGTTTAACTCTCTTGCCCCCCTTCGAAGCTCTAAAATCCTTTTGTTCTTGTTGAAGCTCGGCCCAAGTTCGAAGCCGTTCGGGGCTCCTTTCCCAGCTTCCAAGTTCTTCAGGCTTTTTATTTTGAGCTTCATCTTCGTCTTCAGACTATATAACGTCTTCAGAAGACGAAGTGTTCAAGTTAACCTCTTTTTCTTCCTCTTTAATATAAGACAGTATATCTTTGATTACTTCGGGCGCAATTACACCGGAGTCATCTCGAGGAATTAGAAATCGAGGACGTTTATAAGCTTTTAGAAGATCGAAGGTGGTCCATAATGAGCGAACTTCGTCGTTAAGGTCTAACACTTTGATATATTCCGTAAGAGGCAAAGCCTAAAAATATGACAACAAGATTTTCATTGATAAATGTTTATAAGCATAAAGCTTTACATGGCCAAAAATCCTAAGGTATTTCTAAACCTGCGGGTTCGGAGGAGGCTGACTGCTTGAAGCCTGGGTCCGAACTTGCTTCTGGCGTTGGCCTTCGTCGATCCAAGCCTTGATCGAGGAACGACCTTCGGCTCTCCATGAAGTTTGTAAGGCTCGCCAGGCAGCATCCACACCTTCGGAAGGTGTTAGAAGTCGCTCGTCGTCGAAGGTGATTGGGCCCCCTCCTGCGTCCGGAGTTATCGATCGGCCCAGATCTTCGTAGTAGCGAAGTAGGCCAACAGCAGACACTTGTCCAGAGAGTTCTCCGTATCTAATGCCCGCTGTTTTCATCTGCTTCGCCACTCCTTGGATCCTTTTCAACCGGCATAGAAGAGTGATGTTATCGTCAGAAGGAAGTATCCCAGTAGTACCGAAGTACTCCAGGACATCTAACAACTGATTCATAACTTCCACAGCCACCTTCTCAGACTTCAGCTTGTCTTCGTTCAACGCATCCTTCGTCGAAGTGACTTCGCCCAAAACCCCAGAAAGTCTAGCATTTTCAGTGGTCAAAATATTCTTTTGGTTTAACAGCTGGCTAGCTTCCTCTTGGAGTCTGACGAGCTCGGACCCCGCAGTAGCGTGCTCCGCCCGCAGTTTTTCAACTTCTGTTCGAAGCACAATTCTTTCTGCTTCGAGCTCTTTATTCGCAGCCTCCAAACTTTGCCTGGCCCTTCGCTCTATTGATACTATATTGTCCATTTGAGCCACTCGACTTTCGGAGATGTTAAGATTCCTGTGAAGAACATTATTTTCCTCTCGAAGACGAGCGATCTCTTCGTCATTGCATATATTCGCAGCTCGGGCCAAGACAGTTTGCTGCAAAAATAAAAACTAAGGTAAATATTTATTCGTAGATGAATTCTATGATATTTCGCAGATGCTCCGTACCTGGTAGGCTGCACGTTCTATAGCGGCATTAAGCTCCGTCCTGTCCGCCTCGCTCAGAATGGCCAATAAGTTGGTCTCCCCTATGTCACGGCTAACTCGATCCAAAGGTTCGAGCAAAGTCTGAAGACCAGTTGTTTGCCCTAAGAAAGGAGCTAGCAAGGGGAGCATGCTTATTGCCTATTGGTCATCTTCGTTCAGCGAAGGACCAGAGCTTTGGCCTGTGGTCTTCGGAGCCACTGGAGACTGGCCCTCCCCGGAAGATTGGCTCTCGTCTGTTGAATCAGACGGAGTTGATCCGGAACTCACAGCAGGGAGGGGCTCTATATGTCTTTTGCCTCTTCCAGGTCCCATTTGAGTAACTCTCTGGGCTGGCTCCGAAGTCGTCGAAGGTCCAGGAATTATTTCTTCTTGGCGAACCTCTTCCATAGGAGTGGACTCTGTAAAAAAAAGTATTATACATTGTATAAATATACAAAATAAACGCAAAAGAGTTATTCGAAGTCTACCTTCGACATTTTGCAGAGGAGTCATCGTAGGACTGTTCGGTGGTTCGAAGGCTAGTTCTTCATCCGAATCAGTCGTTAAGTCTTGGACTGCAGGGGCATCGTCCTGAGCAGTCCTCGTTGCTTCTTCAGGAATCGAAGCTATAGTAACTTCGACCCCACTTTCATTCACAGGAACTTCGTCCTGAGATACATCTTCCTGAACTGCCGAAGTACTTGGTTGATCAAGATTGTCTCGGGACTCCGGCACGTTCTCAGGTACTTCGGCTTGTGCAGTCCTTTGAGTTTCATCTTCTTCTATTAGACGCACAAGCAATCTCCCTTCTTCCTCTTGGGAGTCGGAAACTGAAGCCCTTGAGCTCAAAGGTGCAGGATTCGAAGGTACAGGATTTTTTGGCTTCCGAGCCACCTTCTTCACCGGAGTCTTTGCGGAGCTCGAAGTCCCAGCTTCGGCTTTCCTCTTCTTGGGTCCTTTCTCCGAAGGCACCCAATCCATCAAAGGGGGCGGAGTGATTTCCAGCATTCCCCATACTCTGTTAAATCTCTCCCAACTCCCGACCAACTTGATTCTCCATTCTTTTTCAGTCGGAGTTGGAGCGCCCAAAATCTTCTCCGAAGCCCTTACAATTTGTTCCGAAGTAACAGGGGCTGAAGAAGCTAAAAAATAAATCAAGTTAGTTTTTCTTCGAATGAATATGCATAATACATGTTGTCTTCGAAGTTACCTGCAGGGCTCGAAGTCAAGGTGATTCTTCAGAGACCGCCTTCCGAATCCTCTTCGAAGATGATAGGCCAGTTGGCCATCAGTGGAGAAATTTGTAACCCAAGGAACTCTTCGGCTAAGTCTCGCATGCTCAACCTTCGGCTGATCCTCTGAAGTAGGTTGAGACGAGCTTCGAGCTGACCTTGGCCGGGATGCACTAAGGCTTCTTTCCGGAATTGCATCTCTTTCAAAGGTCCGGCCAGAGGATTGCTCACCCCAACTTCGGCATAGAACCACCTCATAACCCAGTCAGTGTACCAGGTCACTTCATCGCCGACTGCCCCAAGCGCAATGGACATAAGAAGGGCACCGGTGGTGGCTTCCATGACTCCGGCAAGCACGACAGCGGTCCACGTCGCCGAGAAGGCCCTGAAGGACTACCGGCGAGAGAACAAGAAGCGCGACAAGGCCTTCTTCGCCGAGATGGAGAAGAATTACTCCAAGCGGTCCACGTCTTCTTCCTCTTCATCGAGCTCAAGTGATGAGGAGATCGCCATTAGGAAGGGGAAGGACAAGGACGATCCGGCGGGCCTCTGCTTCATGGCTTTCGGGGACAAGCCGAAGAGCCGCTCATACCAGCGCCGAAGATCCCGCAAGAGCTTCTGTTCAATGTCTCTTGGGGATAAGGAAGAAAAGAGCTCCTCCGACGACTCTGACGACGACGACAACAAGGTATCATCCTACGAGCGCGAAATCGTTGATTTACTTGAGAGCAATCGTTAGGAGTTGAAATATCGGGAAAAACTGCTTAGGGGGGCTAAGAAGAGGATAGATGAGTTAGAGAGTGAGCTTGCCGTGGCCAACGGCAGAATTGAGAGTCTATCTTCTTCCCCTTGCTTGGGTGATAGCAGTGAGTGCCCGAAGTGTGAGGTGCTTCTGTGTGACCTATCGACTCTAAAGTCCAGGTACACAGAAAAGGTTAATGAGAGGGATGCTTTGGCCACTGAGCTTGAAAGCGCTCAGCTGGAGCTGAAAGATGCTCAAGCCACTGTCGTCGCACCCTGTGTTGATTGCCCATCTCATCTAGCTGTCTTAGCTGAGCTGAAATCCAAGGGCGATGAACAGTTGGGTGATTTGGAGAGGTTGAGAGCTGAGCTTGCGCAGACTAGGCTAGAGCTTGAGACATTGTCAGTTCCACCCACTGTTTGTGAGAACTGCCTGTCTCTTAGAATGGAATTGATTAAGCTGAAAGCCGAGAAGTCTGTTCAAGTAGAGAGTGAGTGTGAGACCTGCTTGTCTCAGGTGGAGGTTCTAGCTTCCTTGAGAGAGGAGCTAGCAGATTCTCAGAATGAGAACTTTTACCTCCGTTCTATCCTGAGTTGGATCAGTGCCAGAGAGCCACAGCTCGGCATGATGATCCAGCAGTTCAAAAGGCAGGATGGGTTTGGAGTAGGTTACACCTACACCAAGGCTGACTTTGAGAGTGCCATCAGCCGGGCAGTGGAGTGGAGTAAAATGACTCCAGAGCAGAGGTATCCCAAGACTCACTCTTCTGATTCTTCCCAGGCTTGTCAGCCCAAGGATGGAGTGATCCATGAACCACCTAAAGCTCCACTCAAGAAACCTATCTGGGTTCCAAAGCCCAAACACCTCCACACTTCTCTTGACTCTCTTCCTGGAACCTCTCAGCCCAAGAAGACCACACCAAACACTACCAAGCCCAAGAATCCTAAACCTCAACCACATCCCAAGAAGCCCACCTATCAATGTGAGTAATGTCAGAGAGACGGGCATCTTGTGGAGTTTTGCTTCAGGAGGAAGCGGGTTGAGAGAGCAGAGAAAGCTCGTGGTGGTCAGGAGCAGTTCTACCAGCAGGGTGGTAGACTGCGTGTTCCTCGACGCGGGGAGAGGCTGGAGGCCAGGCCTCGTCGTGTAGGTGGCAGTAGAGGATACAGATTTCTTGCCCGTGCTCCAGTTGGTGGTGTTCGTTCCGGCAGGGCTCCAGGCCGTTTTGGCTACGGTCCTGGACCTCGTAGCCGAGGCTTTAGGCAGAACCGAGGACCGCGCCTTGAGCCACGTTTTGGTCCGAACTTTCTTGATGGTTTTCGCTTTCCATCTTTTGAGCAGATGGCTCAACACTGGTTTAGCTCTTTTGCTAAACCTGGTGCCGGACCATTTGCTCCCACTTACAGCCACTGATTGTGCAGGATCGGGGACTGGAGGACGTTTGGATCATGGACTCAGGATGTTCTCGCCACATGACGGGACATCGCAGATGGTTCTCCAGTCTCACTCCCCCGAGCTCCAAAGAGTACATCACATTCGGGAACAGTGGTCAAGGGAAGGTGAGTGGCATAGGCTCTATTCGCATTTCAGATCATTTCTCTTTGAAGAATGTTGCTTTGGTTAAGAATTTGAACTTCAACTTGATTTCTGTTTTGCAACTTCTTGAGGATGGTTTGGAAGTGCGTTTTAAGAAGGGCAATTCTTCTGTGGCTGATTCTAGAGGGTCTTTGATTTGCCATATTTTACCATTCGGTAAAGTTTTTCGAATTGACTTCTCTAGTTCTTTTGGCCCTTCTCGCTGTTTGATTGCTGGATCCTCCTCTGAGCTCTAGAAGTGGCATAGGAGGTTAGGTCATTTGAGTTTTGATCTGCTAGTCAGGTTGAGCTCTATGGACTTCATCCGAGGATTGCCCAAGCTTAAGATGGAGAAGGATCTAGTTTGTCATCCCTGTCGTCATGGGAAAATGGTTGCTGCTTCTCACTCACCTGTGACTCAGGTAATGACTTCGTATCCAGGCGAGCTTTTACACTTGGACACTGTAGGTCTAGCTCGGGTACGTTCAGTTGGTGGGAAGTGGTACGCACTTGTGATTGTTGACGACTTCTCTCAATTCTCGTGGGTTTTATTTTTGGAGTCTAAGGACGAAACTTTTCAATTTGTTCATGACCTGATTTTGAAGCTGAAGAATGAGAACAATGGTCGGATGCGAGCAATTCGCTCCGACAACGGCTCTGAGTTCAAGAACTCTCTGTTCGTCAGCTTCTGTAGTGATCAGGGTCTAGACCATCAGTTTTCTTCTCCTTATACTCCCCCACAGAACGGCGTTGTGGAACAAAAGAACCGCACACTAGTCGAGATGGACAGGACGATGCTCGATGAGCACAGGACTCCCAGGCGTTTTTGGGCTGAAGCCATGAACACGGCTTGCTATCTGGCCAACCGCATCTTTCTTAGAGCTTACCTTGGTAAGACATCATATGAACTGCGGTTTGGCAGACATCCCAAGGTGAGCCACTTGCGAGCGTTTGGTTGCAAGTGCTTTGTGCTCAAGAAGGGAGGGCATTTGGACAAGTTTGAGTCTCGTTGCTGGGATGGTGTTTTTCTTGGTTATGCATTGCATTCTCGAGGCTTCCGTGTTTGGAACCTCGAATCCCAGCTGCTTGTCGAGACCTATGAGGTTTCATTTGATGAGTCCTTGCCTTCTTTGACTCCTTCTTTTGAGCCTTCTGATGGTGAGCTCGGAGATTCCATCTTCGAGGAAGATGATGACACTCCAGCCACTAATGAGGGTGGGCCTTCTGCATCCCCCGCAGAGCCCACACCTTCTGAGACTTCGACTGAGGATGAGGGCGGACCTCTGATCACTTCTTCCACTATGATCGAGCCCCCTCAGTCGAGTCCAGAGGTGCTTGCTGCTGACTCCGGTGAGGTGACTTCAGATCACCAGGGAACCCGAGCAGTTCTGCGTGACCATCCCTCGGATCTCATCATAGGTGATTTGACTGAGAGAACTTTGCGTTCTTCTGCCTCTCTTGCTGTGTTTGCTGAATCTGCTTTTGTTGCATCTTTTGAGCCCAGAGATGTTTCTCATGCTCTTTCTGATTCAAATTGGATTAATGCTATGCAAGAAGAGCTTGAGAATTTTGTCCGTAATCGGGTTCGGACACTAGTTGAGCCGCCACCAGGATGCAACCCCATAGGCACCAAATGGGTGTTCAAGAACAAACAACGTGAAGATGGGGTTGTGGTGCGCAACAAGGCTCGACTAGTTGCCCAGGGTTATTGCCAGAAGGAAGGTATTGACTTTGAAGAAACCTTCGCTCCTATTGCCCGTCTTGAGTCCATTCGTATTCTTCTAGCTTTTGTCGTTTCAAAGGGTTTTAAGCTTTTTCAAATGGATGTTAAGAGTGCTTTTCTGAACGGGTACATAGAAGAGGAGGTTTATGTTAGGCAACCCCCCGGATTTAGAGAACCCTAAGTTTCCTTGACATGTTTTTAAGTTGCACAAAGCTTTATACGGGTTGAAGCAAGCCCCCAGGGCTTGGTATGACCGGTTGAAGCAATTTTTGTTGGGGAAGGGCTTTGTGATGGGTTCTATGGACAAAACTCTTTTCTTGCTCAGAGATGCTTCAGATTTTTTAGTTGCTCAGATTTACGTGGACGATATTATTTTTGGCGGTACTACTAATGATCTTGTGTCCAAGTTTTCTGAGCAGATGCACAGTGAGTTTGAGATGAGCCTCATGGGTGAGCTCAAGTACTTCTTAGGGCTCCAGATCAAGCAGACCAAGGACGGCACCTTCATCCACCAAGGTAAGTACACTCGTGATATGTTAAAGAAATTTGACTTTGGTGGTGAATTGAAGCCGCAGATGACCCCGATGGGCACTTCTGGGGGTCTGGACAAGGATGAGAGCGGCGTCAAGGTCAATGAAAGGGAGTTTCGAGGGATGATCGGTTCGCTGTTGTACTTGACGGCAACAAGACCGGACATACAGTTCGCCGTGGGACTTTGCGCGCGCTTCCAGTCTTCACCTCGCGCGTCTCATCGGCAGGCTGTCAAGCGCATTTTCAGCTATCTTACTTATGCACCTGATCTTGGTCTTTTCTATTCAGCATCATCTTCTCTCGATTTATCTGGATTTTCGGATGCCGACTTTGGTGGGTGCCGGTTGGATCGCAAGTCGACTTCCGGTACTTGCCAGTTTCTAGGTTCTTCTCTTGTCTCTTGGTCTTCTCGAAAGCAATCTGGAGTTGCTCTTTCGACCACAGAGGCTGAGTACGTAGCTGCTGCTAGCTGCTGCTCATAGTTAGTTTGGATGATTTCCACTTTGCGAGATTTTGGGTTGTTCTTTCCTACCAGGGTTCCATTGTTTTGCGACAGCACTAGTGCTATTAGTGTAGGGAAAAACCCGTGTCTCCATTCAAAAACCAAACATATTGATGTGCGCTTTCACTTTCTGCGGGATCAATATGAGAAAGGTGTCATTGACCTTGTTCATGTTGATACCCATCATCAGTTGGCTGATATTTTCACCAAACCCCTAGATCAGTCTACATTTGAGCGTTTACGAGGGGATTTGGGTGTTGTGTATCCTTTCTAGGATATTTTGCGTCAGTTTTCTTTCTTCTTTACTTTTTCTTGAGTCTTTTTGTGTGTGTTCATATCTTGCATATTCACATATCACACGTTTGAGCTTGCTTCTGTTATATGATTGAACTGCTTTACTCATTCTAGCTGGTACATGCTTTTGATTACCTGTCGATGATCATGCTTTGCTTCAGTTCACTTGATATGTCTGATATCTGTCATATGCATGGCTTTTTATGCTTTAAAATTGAAAAATGATCACCATTGCTTCTGGTAACTAGCATGCGTAGGCTGAATGTTCTTGTTATCTGGTACATCCCTTGTAGCTAGTTCCTGACTTGGATGCAAATATGCAACTTGTACATCTGTATGCTTTAATCATGGAAATATGCTATAAACCAGAAAAATGAAAATTCCATGCCTTTTTATGCTTAAAATTGAAAAAATCCAGGTGGGTTTGTCTTGTCACACTGCATTGTTCTGGACTGTGTACCATAGCACTGGACTGTCGTGTTTCCACAGTTCTTCGCAGGTGCTAAAGAGCTGAAAAAGAGGAGTGTTGACAATGCACTCATCAAGGGGGAGATTGAGGAGCCATGCTGAATAGCGTGGGCCTCATGGCTCCAGAAGTGATGAGTCATTGTCAACGATAGTCAAAGAGGACAGAAGAAGAAGAGATCTGCTGTTTTATGGGCCGCGTGTGACTCAGGTACATGGGCAGCGAGCGACTGTTGGGCAGAGGAGGCTGCGAAGTTGGGCTGGCCCAATCCGAGTGCATGGGCCAGAAGCAGTAGAAAACCCACTGGGCTGTTGACCAGGGTTGACTCCGGTACACGGGCGGTGAGTGATTGCCGGGCTGTGAGAGCTGCGGAATCGGGCCGGCCCAATCTGGGTACCTGGTGCAAAGTCGGTGGAGGCTTTGTCAGTTTCGGTGCAAAACTGACAACGTCGATCTTGTATCCGACTGTCCAAAAGAGAAGTCGTAGTCGCTACGAAAGCTTAGCTTCCGGATAAGTCATCTGTAACTCTAGGCCCACAGTTAGTCAGTCGTGTCTGTAAAAATACCTAAGGGCAGTAGAGTCTTTTCCTTTATTCTTGCGTCTGTAAAAACCCTAAGGGGCTGGTAGAATATTCCTAGTGTTGGGCAGCCTATAAATAGGGCCCCAATCCCTAGGGTTTGGACTACCCTTTTAGAAATCACTTTTTCAATCATCCCTTGGGTCATTTTGTTCCTGCGTGCTTTTTCTCTCTCCCTGTGTGCGCCGCCAGGCAACCTCCTGTTCTTCCAGAGACTCATTTGGCTCTTTACTGTTTGGAAGCTTTTATTCCTATTGATTCTCATGCGCAGCACTTCATTTAAGGTTCTGTTGGTTCGGTTTGCACACAACTAATTTATTCCTAAGCAGAAGCTTCTCTGTGGCTTCTGTTTGTTCTTCACAAGAGTACTAGTTCTTGTGGCTGGTAGCAAGTAGTACTACTTTCCTGTAGCTACAGTATGCTAGTACTTTAGCCTTGCTTTTCCTGTGTTGCTTTTTGATCGAGTTGGCAGGGCCAAAGTCCCTTTTCTTGTGTGAAGTCCAACTCTGTGAAGCAGACTTCGAATCTGCAGGCTTCGAATCTGCAGGCTTCGAATCAGCAGACTTCGAATCAGCAGACTTCGAATCTGCAAGCTTCGAATCTGCAGACTTCGAATCAGCAGACTTCGAATCAGCAGACTTCGAATCTTCAAGCTTCGAATCTGCAGGCTTCGAATCAGCAGACTTCGAATCAGCAGACTTCGAATCTGCAAGCTTCGAATCTGCAGACTTCGAATCAGCAGACTTCGAATCAGCAGACTTCGAATCTGCAAGCTTCGAATCTGCATACTTCGAATCTGTATACTTTGAATCTGCAGGCTTCGAATCTGCATACTTCGAATCTGCATACTTCGAATCTGCAACCTTCGAATCTGCAACCTCTGAATCTGCAACCTTCGAATCTGCAATCTTCGAATCTGCAACCTCCGAATCTGCAACCTTCGAATCTGCAACCTCAGAATCTGCAACCTTCGAATCTAAAACCTCTGAATCAGCAGACTTCGAATCTGCAGACTTAGTCGATCTGTTCTCGCTTTGCTGTTTAGTTTTCTTTTTAAATGCGTTGGGTTTTGGGAGCAGGCCATTGATTCGAAAGAATTTTTTAGGCGCCCATTCACCCCCCCCTCTGGTCGCTACTTTCGGTCCTACACCTAGTTCGAGTGTGGTAGAATGCGAGGAATGCTTCGAAGCGAAGTATGAAAGTATCGAAGCTTGATTCGAATAGTGTACTTCAAAGCCTAGACTATGATCAGAAAGCTTCGAACAAAGTTCACAGAAATGCAACCTTCGAAAGAGAAGCGAAGCCAAACACACAGCAGCAAGACCAAATCGAATCCTACACTTTACCTTCGAAGCTAGCTTGATCGAGGTATGACTATCGAAGTGGTAACCTTCGAATCGAGGACTAACTTCGAATGACAAGCTTTGAACACACAAACTGTGACCTTCGAAGGCAGCAGCGGAAAGATCTCAGAAAACACACTCCGGGCGAAGCCTACCAGAGAGACATGCTTCAAAGCTAACTCCGAAGCCTGTCGAAGTATGTCAGAACAAAACCTTAGAACAGAGCACATTTCGAAGCTAGATTCACAGTTCAAGTTCGGAGTCAAAAGTTCTAGCGAAGCCTTCGAAGATGTCAGGTCGAAGCCTGCCTCACGGAGCTAAGGGACTTCGAACAGAGAAGGGGGCTTTGCAGAAACAACCAGGGAAAAGCAAAGCACTGTCTACTCGATCAAAAAGCTACACAGGAAAAAGCAAGGCTAGAGTACTAGAGTACTGTAGCTATAGGGAGTAGGTACTACTTGCTACAAGCAAGAACTAGTACTCCTCACGTGAAGAACAGAAGCAACAGAAGCACAAAAACTCAGGAATAAACTTGCTGCGCGCAGACCGAAGAATGCAGAGCTATTAACTAGGTGCAGAACACAAACAGCAGGAATAAAATCATCCGGACCAGAGAAAAATTCTGAGATGACGTCGCAAGAAACTTCCTGGCGGCGCACGCATGAACAGGAGAGAGAACTCAGGAAACAAAATGACCCAATTGATTAAAAAGTGAATTCTGGAAGGGGTGACATAACCCTAGGGATTGGGGCCCTATTTATAGGCTGCCCAACACTTAGGAATATTCCACCAGCCCCTTAGGGTTTTTTACAGACGCTGAAATAAAGGAAAAGACTAGACTGCCCTTAGGATATTTTTACAGACTCGACTGACTGACTATGGGCCTAGGGACAAAATAGTAAACTCCTATTTACAGATGACTTATCCGGAAGCTAAGCTTTCATAGCGACTACGGCTTCTTTTCTGGACAGTCCGATACAAGATCAGCGGTTGTAAGTTTTGTGCCGAAACTGACAAAGCCTCCACTGACTTTGCACCAGGTACCCGGATTGGGCCGGCCTGATTCCGTAGCTCTCTCAACCCGGCAATCACTCACCGCCCGTGTACCTGAGTCAATCCTGGTCAACAGCCCAGTGGGTCTTCTGCTGCTCCTAGCCCATGTACCCGGATTGGGCCCGCCCGACTTCATGGCTCTCTCAGCCTGACGGTCGCTCGCTGCCCGTGTACCTGAGTCACACGCGGCCCATGAAGCAGCAGATCTCCTCTTTTCTTCTGTCCTCTTTGACCATCGTTGACAATGGCTCATCACATCTGAAGCCATGTGGCCCACGCTATTCAGCATGGCTCCTCACTCAGCAAGCCACTGAATGCAAGTATAATGCAAGGTAATAACAAGGAAAGTAGTGCCTTACTTTTGCGGAAAAGCGCAATTTGTAAAGCAATTAATGTAATCAAGTTATTATTGCAGCAATGTAAACATGAGTCATGCATTATCTTTCATCATCTTCTACCTCGAGGGGTACAGTCAGCCCACCCTCGCTCAACAGTCTTTACATGCCATGAATAACCCAAACATTCACATAAGAGTAAACTAACTGCGAGAGGTCACACAACCCGCCCTTGACCATGGGCTCGGCTTTTCTAAAAGATTTATAACTCTGATCATAGGTGTACTACTGTACCCACAAGGCACTCATTTCCCGCACACCGCAGTGTGTTAAATGACTCATGTCACGAGAAGCTCATGCCAAAACCTTTAGCATGGAACACACCAATTCAATAACACACTCTTATAGGTTTCGTATGGTTTCCCAGTCACTTCGGGCCACACCACACCCCCCTTGAGCCACGTCGGTACAAGTCACACACAAGTTTGCCCCTTGTACCCCTCCACTATGGTGTTCCAAGTTGGTACGATCCATACCTCTAGTTAGGACTTACCCACTAGACTTATGGTTAGTACGTAAGTGCTTTGCAACGGATCGGGCAGACCGATCCTTATAGTGCCCCGGGTGTGACAAACCAATGCCCTAGATTGCACCCGGAACCCACCATACTTATAACATAGCCAAATCCAACAGAATCCAGAGACGAGAATAACGGGGGAAACTCTTATAGTATAATCCAATTATCTACGACTCATTCTTTTATCCTATAGCAGTTGTGTCGGTGCATTGGACACTAACTAATATAATGTTGTAGAGTGACAAGGAGTTAAGGGTCAATAAGCATGGCTTGGGTTTACACACAAGGACGGGCATCTAATAAATATAATGTAAGGCTTGATATCAGACTAATGCAATATTTAATTCCTATGAGTTATAGCGATAATTATGAAAAACTGGGCTCAGTGATGATCAAAATGGGGGTTGTGACTTGCCTTGATCCGCAAATGGTGAAGGTGGAACCTCGGGGTAAAACTCCGGATTGTCCACGGCGTCGTAGTCTTCTTGATACAGAAAAGTAAACACAACATTCAATAAACAATCCAAAATCAAGCATACAAGCATACATGTTTTTGTTGGATTCAGTAAAGGAGATAGAGTCTTAAATTTTAGGGAATTGTTACTTAAATATTTAAGATTAATTTTTAATGAGATTTCTGAATTGGTATAAGTATTCTTCTAAGGGGGTTTTTATTTTTCCTTTTTAGAGATGAAGTAAAAAGGTATAAAATAGCCTTAATGTTTTTATTACAGTAAAAAGAGTGAAATTAAGTTATTATGTCTTCTAAAGTTATTATATAAGTTTTTATGATATTTTTATAAGGTGTTAACTTTTTACCATATGAATTACTTATTTATCCAAAAAGGGCCTTTGAAATATTATTTAGTAAACTAACATGGACAAGATGAACATTCTATTTTTATTGTATTTAAAAACAGTGAAATGGAGTCCCTATATCATCTGAAATTAATATATAAATTTTTAAGGGTTTTTCTGAATTATTTAGATGGAATATTAATTACATCCTAAAGGGGTCTTTTCTTAATTAATTATTAAGAATATTTTGTGCCAAATAAACATATTGTTTTTATTGCATAAAAGTGTAGAGAATAAAAAGAAAAAATTTACAGAATTAAAATGGTCAAATTTGGAGTTAATTTGAGCTAGATATGAATTTTGGAAGTTTAAACTATTTTCTAAATTTTTATTTTAAACAGAAAACAGGTGTGGGTCCACGGTGAGCCGGGCCCACCATGGACCCGTGCAGTGTGCGTGTGGGCCGGTCGGATCTAGACCGTCCGATCCAGATCGGGTGGCCGACAGCAAGGCGGGGCGCTTAAGTGATGATCATCGGCTGAGATCGGGCGATACCGGTCAACCGCGGTCAAACACATCTAGGCGCTTGATCTTAGATTCTAATCGCAGCCGTCCGTCTCGGATCCGATGGTCAAGATTAGATCCGGCATGGTGGCGGCACAGGGGAGCCAAGGAGCTTCGTCCCCAACTCCGGCCGAGCGGCGGTGAGGTTTTCCGGCGGCGGCAAGGGCTACCTGGCCTAGCTAGAGCCTAAAATGGAACCAGGAGGGCAAGGGGAACATAGGCCTACCGGAGTTGGCGATGAAGGAGGGCCGACGGCGATTGGCGGTGAGAAGGGGCGGCGTGACCCTTCGGGTTGGCGGTGGCGGCGTTGATCTGGTGGCAAGGGGCCAAAATGAAGGCGAGGTCAAGGGTGCTCGGGCGACGACGGTTCCGGCGGTGTTGATGGCGAGGGCGGCGGTGGCCCGAGGCGCCGACGATGGGCTACCAGAGAGGAAATAGGGGGAAACCCTAGAAAGGGGGTGGCGGCCATCGGGATTGCGACAACTAGGCTCTGGCGGTGTGGTCGGGTTGTGGCGAGGGTGGGAGGCCTTTTATAGGGGCTCGCCGGCGTCTAACCGTAAGGAAGCTAGAGAAATCCCATGGTCTCCGGCGAGCTTGCCATACATGCGATCACCAGCCATCTATGGCGAAAACGCGTGGGAATAGGGGGAAGGGGATCGCTGGTGGTCGGGGAAAGGATTCCGGGGTCGGTTTGGCGGGATTTGGTGGCCGGCGGCGAAATTTGGAAGGGGGCGCCGGCATGGAAGGGGATCCCCCCTTCCATCGGGGAAGACGGATATGACAGGTGGGCTCCACCTATCATAGACCGAGCGCGAAGGGGGCATGCTGGCTAGCGGGCCCGGGCAGTCAGCGGAGGGAGCGGGGGACGTGGGAGGCTGCTAGGTGGGCCTGAGCGAAGCGCGGGCACAAGGGAAGGTTTCAGCGCCGACATGTGGGCCTGGGATGGAAACAGGTGATGGAACGACGCGTGTGACTGCCAGGTGGGCCTGGTGGAGCGTGGCGTGGAGGAGAGGGGCCCTCCACACTCTGTTGAAGCGCTCCTAGCTTCCCACCAGCTCCACCCTTCGCTGTCTCTCCACCACCGTAGGGGCTCCGAGCACACGTTCGGTAGCCTTCGCAATCTGCTCCAGAGCTAGTGCCAAAGGAGCCGCTGAAAAGAGGTAGTATTTCATAAGTATGTTATCCATTTTCTAATATATTAATGCAGGAAGATCGAAGATTTACTTAGGCTTCGAAGATCTCCTTCCGAAGCGTTTTGAAACGAAATCGGCCAGTCAGCTCCGAGAGGCGGGATCCGGAGGGCGATGAATTCCTCCACCAGATCCCACATGCTCATGCGGCTGACTATTGAAGAGAGCAACCCAAGCCGTGTTGAGAGCAGTCTTGGGTTTGGAGTAACTTCTGCTTCCTTCCAGAACCAGATCTCCTGAAGAGGCCCTGCGAAGCTAGAATCTTCTCTGACTTCGGCGTAAAACCACCGGAGGATCTAGTTAGTATACCACCGGTCGTTGATGGCCTTTGCCGGTAAATGTTGCGCATGTTCCTTCCGAAGCTGGAAGTTGACACTTCCGAACGCCGTCAACACCTTTGTATCTCTGGGTCCATCTTGTGGCTTCGGTTGGCAAGTGGCTTCATGGGTAGCGGTAAAGATCTCCGATCTTCCTTCGCATCCTTCAGCCCGAAGAGCCTATTCGAAGATCGTTAGTATTGCAATAGTGTTGGGGGACAACTGCGGCAAGGTAATATAGAACATTTCTAGTACCTATGTTAAGAAGTTGATGGTAGGGAGTCCTAGTCCAGCTTCGAAGAATGCTTCGAAGACTACCACTTATCCACTCCGCGGCTTTGGGATCGACTCCGTTCCCGGGACCCGAGTCCTCATTCCAGGGCCCAGCTTCCCGGTCACTGCTTCTTCAATGGATTCCGCAATACTCGTTGATTGGCCGATGAGGAAGCTTTGCGGAATCGGTTTTTTGGATGGAGGGCAGAGCTCCCGAGGATTTTTGGGCTAAGAATCTCTTGGAGCTCCCGCCATGGCCACTGCTGCTGAAGCCGCCCACGCCTACCTCTGTGCCAAGGAACCCGCTGCCGCTGGCACGGGCGTGCTGGTCCTCGACATGAGTCGATCGCTCAAAAGGTTGAGAGGAGATTTGGAGGTTGAAGAAAGAAGGCTTCGAGCTTCAAGTTCTATAAAAAATTTCGGTGGGCTTCGACCCCCCTTTTATAGCCTTTCCACTAGCTACTATGCCTCGATCATGTTCGCATTGTAGTTTTGACTTCTGCCGCTGACAGGTGGGACCAGGAAGTAAAAAGGTGTGAACCCATGGTAAAATTTCGACCGTTACCTTTTTCGGGAGCCTAATGACTACTTGAAGGGTAATGGCTCAAAATTAACGGCTCCTCACGACGTTCCGCCTCCGTAACGATTCACTTTCCTGAGAAGTGTTCTCACAACAGTTCTAGTTCGATGTTTTCATCGGAGATGCTTCGATATCAAATACCCTTCGAATAACTGTAACATCTTCAGATTTCACTAAGTCCCTGAATATGAAAATATTCCTTGCGTATATTGCTTTCCTACCATACAGGTTAAATCGGAGAAGCATATTCGAGGGGCTACTATTGGGGGAAAATACTTCATCCTTAAGACTTTAGAGATCAACAATCAAAGATAATTCACCAGCATCAAAGCTTGCATTCATCTCTGGAGATGATGAAGTTTCTAAGCCAAAGGATACTTCGGCTTCATGGTTTGAAGGTATCCTCCGAAGGCTCCGAAGCTACAGTGGAAAAAAGCAGGACTGATAAGACGTCTGCCTTATCTACCTTCTCTAGATAAATTTTACTATTTTAACCCTATTCGGGGTACCGAATAGTTTCCACTATGTCGGTTGTAATTGAGGGGTAAATAGGTCTTTTCCTTAGAGTTTTTACCTATAAATACCCCCTTTCTTACCCTGTAATAGGCATCGAATACTCAGCTATTCAATACACAATTTCGGACTACTTTGAGCTATTATCCTATTCGGAGGCTCAAAATAGTTCTCAACACAAACTCTCTGTTTGTTAGTTCTTAATCTTCAAGAACCTGTTAGCGTAATCTTTTACGCCAACAAGTGCCTAAAGGAAAAATCATCTTCCAAAACACGTCACCAACATGAAACGATTTTGCTCTCACCTTCTTGTTATAAGCTCTAGCCACCCTTATTTTGTCTCTTTCTATTGCCTCTACAGCTCTTAACCTCTTATTGGTCACCTCTTCCAAATTATCCTTCAAAGTAGTTTCATACTCATCAACCAATAAGCCATCTTGCTTAAGTAACCTTAAAGAGCCAAGATTCACCTCTACAGGTAAAACGACTTCTTCTCCATACACCAACTCATATGGACTCACCTTGGTGGCACCGTGCTTTGCAACTCTACATGCCCATAATGCCTCAGAAAGCACTTCATGCCACCTTCTAGGAAACTCTTCAATCATCTTCTTAATGAGCTTAATCACAGTTTTATTATTTGACTCGGCCTAACCATTGGCCTGAGCATAGTATGGTGAAGAGTTTACCAACTTTATACCATAAGATTTGGCAAAATCACATACTTCTTTAGAGACAAATGAAGCACCCTGATCTGTAGTAAGAATTTGGAGAATACCGAATCTATGTATAATGTGCTTCAAGATGAAATCAATTACCTCGTTTTGCGTCATGTTCTTGAGAGGCACGACCTCTGTCCACTTGGTGAAGTAATCTGTAGCCATCAACTCGAACCGATGCCCCTTTTAAGAGGAAGGATAAATTTGGCCGATGAAGTCCAAGGATCAACCTCAGAACGGCCATGCTTTGATAATAGGATTAAGCAAAGATGCAGGAGCAAGCTGAATATTACCAAACCTTTGGCAAGCTTCACATCCTCTATAGTACTTAAAACAATCCTCAGTAATAGTCAGACAATAAAAACCCGCTCTTTTGAGCATCCAACGCATTTTCTGGGCTGACTGATGAGTACCACAAAGACCTTCATGTATTTCACCCACAGCAAGTCTAGACTGATCAGCATTCAAACATCTCAAAAGTACTCCATCAATAGTTCGGCAATACAACTCATCGTCGAGCAACACAAATTTAAACGCTTGCCACCGAACATTTCGATTAACTCGCTTACTAGGATCTCTCAAATACTGAATAATTGGAGTTATCCAATCATCCTCATGATTTCTTGAAGTACTCGACATGCAAGTTATCCAAATCATAAATTTTAATTTGCCCTTCATGCCCCTAAACCTCCTGAGAAGGGGCGGTCAGACCGGCCATAGAGGGCCGATCAGACCGACCATTGTCGGACGGCTGGCACAGAGCTATCAGATAGGCCTGGCATGGCCAGTCAAACTGACCAGACACCTGCGATCGGACCGGCCATGTCAGGCCGGTCAGACATATGTGTTCTACTCGGGTAATGCAATAAAGTCAAGCATCGGTTTTTCTTGTGCCAAAAATTTACCTCTTTTAATTTGATAACCAGATGCTTGCTGAGCCAAGTCATTTTCTACTGAATTGTCTTCTCAATACACATGTGAAATCTCAAAATCATCAAAAGTAGCAATTATGTCTAGACATTTATTCAAGTAGCTATTCAACAAACCATTAAAATATTGAGCATCTTTAGCTACTTGTTGCACTACTAATAGTGAGTCACCATATGCATGAACATATTTAACACCCATGGAGCTTAACAATTCAAGTCCTAGCAACAAAGCTTCATATTCGGATTGATTATTAGTACAAGGAAACTCTAACCGGGTCGAGGTCTCGAAACTCATACCACTAGGTGATATGAGCACAACTCCATCAAAGTAAAGTTTCCATCGTATCACTTCAATTAAATCAGTATCACTACTCCAATTGACATCTACATGGTGATCAACTATAAATTTTGCGACGACTTTGCCTTTCATAGCCTTCAGAGGTTCATAAGCCAAGTAGTAATCAATTAAAGCATAAGCCCACTTTCTGATTCTCCCGCTGAGAATCGGCTTTTGCAACATGTACATTATAACATCAGTTTGACAAGTAACAATACATGTGCCAGATAGAAGATAGTGTCAAAGTTTGGTACATGCATAATATAGTGACAAACATAAACACTCTAAAAACACATACATTGTCTCAGCATCCAATAGGCGGTGAGTCAAGAATGTGATGATGTACTCCTTTACATCCACTTCCTGAGTTAGCACAACTCATATCACGCTATCTTCTACAACAACGTATAGCCGAAACGGAATCCCGGCTTTCAGCGCCCTTACCACTGGTGGTGATGACAAGCACTCTTTAATCTTCTCAAAAGCATGTTGCTGGATTGCCCCCCAGGTGAATTCGGCTTCGTTCTTTAGCTAAAGTATGGGGACAAAAGCATCGATCTTGCCAAGCAAGTTAGATATAAAGCAACGCGGATAATTTACCTTGCCTAGCAACTTTTGCACATCTCTCTTACATGTCGACGCTTCAAAGTTCTTAATCTTCTCAAGCCTCTTAGGATCAATCTCAATACCTCTTTCATGAATAATGAATCCTAAGAACTTGCCCGCCGACACGCAAAAAGCACACTTGAGTGGATTCATTTTCAAGCCATACTGACGCATTCTCTCAAAAGCAACTCTCAAATCAGCTAAATGGTTTCCCATAGCATCTGATTTGACTACAACATCATCTATGTAGACCTCTAGCACAACTTCTAGCAAGCCATGAAAGATCAAGTTCATAGCACGTTGATATGTAGCGCCAGCATTCTTTAAACCAAAAGTCATAACAACCCACTTGAACAAGCCGACAAAACCAGGGCATCGAAAAGCTATCTTATAGACGTCCTCTTCGGCCATAATGATTTGATTATAACCAGCGTTGCCATCAAGAAAACTTAGTACCTTATGTCTTGAAGCATCGTTGATCAACATGTCGGCTATCGGAATGGGATACTCGTCCTTCAGAGTGGCCTTGTTCAAATCCTTGAAATCAATACACACATGAATCTTGCCACTCTCTTTCTTCTCTATAGGCACAATGTTAGCAACCCATTCAGCATACCTGCATGGCCTAATAAACTCAGCCTTGAATAATCATTATATCTCTTCTTCAACTCGGTCATACACGGTTGAATTAAAGTGACGAGGAGGCTATTTAGAAGGCCTAAACCCTGGTTTGATAGGCAACCGATGCTCCATGAGCTTGCGGCTTAGTCTAGGCATCTCACTCTACTCCCATGTAAAATAATCGACATATGACTGAAACAACTTTATTACTTTAGCCTTTTCATCAGCCTACAAATTTTGATTTACAAAAGTCGGCCTTGGAATACTACCATCGCCTATATAGACCTCTTCTAGATGGTCGGCTGACGCAAACCCTTGACATAACTTTTCTGCTTCGCTAAAATCTTCAATGGCTTCGGCAATACCGTCTTTAGAAGACCGATACTGCTCTACACGAGACTTTAGCCAATCAAGATTACTCTTACTAGACATGACTACAAGTTTAGAGACAGTCGTGCTACACTAGCCGACTTTACATACACTAGAACAAAATATCCCTCAGATACGCTAACAAAATCATAATCCGAGATATCTCTACCTAACAAGCAATCTACTTTATCGTGGATAGTGTTGATAGACACATCGGCCAAAGCAACCTGGGCCAAAGTGTCAGCTGGTACGACGTCTACATCATCATCCCACTGAATCAGGCACTGGTGCAAAGTAGATGGAATACAACAATTTGCATGAATCCAATCACGCCCAAGTAGCACACTGTAGTTACCTTGCACATCGACAATGAAGAACGCCATCGACAACTTCATGTTGCCCACCGTCAGCTACAAAGATAGCATGCCCTTGGCCTCGGAGCTCTCACCGTTGAAGCCGTTGAGCATCAAGTTGGTCCTCATCAGGTCATCTTCATTCGTGCTGAGCTTCTTCAGCAGAGAGTATGGCATCATGTTGACGGTGGCGCCTCCATCTAAAAGCATCCTCGAGATCGGCTTCCCATCGGCTTCTCGAAAATAGCATCCCATGGGTCGAGGCTCAGCTCAGCAACCTTGGCCTCATCCTATGGAAGAGCAAACTCAGCGGGAAGCATGACGATGTTTACGTCCATCGCTTGAGGGATGGGCCCCTCGGCGACAGGTGTGTAATCGTCATCCATGAGATCATCCTCATCATCACTGGGCGTAGGAGTCGGGTTGTTTACAGCAACCGGCTTGGGCCTCCAAACCTTCTTTGTTGCTGGTCGGGGACGGATCTCCTCAAAAATGGAGTCCTGCTCGTCCTCAGCCTACTTCTCACGCATCTCCTGGGTTCGATGACATTGTAGACGCCTCTTTTGGGACTTGGTCATACCTCGGGTGCCCACGAAGGTTGTGGCTTAGTGTCGGGCGCCACAACTTTGATCCTAGAATTTTTGGCTGAACGGGAATAGCCCGGATCAGCCTCGACGATTTTGTGCTTGGCTGCATTTTGTTCCTACGTGTTGTCGGTCAGACAGACCTTACTAGGCTGGTCTATTCAGGCTATGTCAGTCGGACCAGCCATAGGGGCCCGGTTGAACCGACTGGTGATAGGTGCCTGACATGATCTGGTCGGACCGGCCACAGTAGGCTGGTTAGACTGTAGTGGTGAAGTCGGTCTGACCGGCCCTGAGGTGGCGTTCTGACCGGTGGTCTCCTTGGGTGATCTCTACGGTTCGCCTTCGCCTTGCTCCATGGAGGCCCCTTTAGGGATTGGGACATCCTGAGACCCCACCTTGACGATGATAGCCTCGGATACCACCTCCGGACGTCCTCGTGGCGCGCTGGATAGTCGATCGAATACGCCACCTCTTGGCACACTCATCTAACCCTACATGCCAAAAAATCTAGAGGGCACGAATGGAGCAATATAGTAAGGGGAAGGGTACTGGGGAGGCAGAAAGTAGCACGAAGGCCACTGCGCTATTGATAGATGGTATGGTGGAGGATGGAAAGGTAGCTCTAGTGGTCTCGCCCATCGTGGCCCCAACCCACTCTTCCGAGGAGGGCTCAGCCTCATCGGAGGTACTGGTCGAGTGTTGCCTTTCTCGACCCTCTTCTTGTGCTTCTAGAGCAGCTTGTCGTATGTCACCTTTGGCTTCTTGCGAGTCGCGGCCGAAGATAATGCGTTAGTGTTCACTTTCCACACTCCTACCTCAGGGTTCTTTGGTACGAGTGTGTGTGGGCGTGGTTCTCTGATCACAACCTCTTTCCCCTTAGCGGACTTGGCCTACTCAGGCCGAATCAGCACCTTCTTCCCATTGAGATGAACAGTGTTTAGGGGAAAGGGGTCTTGGTTGAGCTTCATGATAGGATTTGTATCTAGCTTCAACCGTCCTTCTTCTATGGTTTATTGAACCTACCGATGAAAAATATTGCAATCGTTAGTCGAATGGGAATGGGAATCATGCCACTTACAATAAGCCCGCTTCTTCAAGTCATTGGCAGTCGGAATGATGTGACCCTTCAGCAACCTGATAAGTTTGTTCTTCAACTAAAAATCAAATATTCTACCATATTTGGTCACGTCGAAAGAATACTTCACCTCGTTGGGCCTACTCTTGGTGGGAGGCGGACGTAACTCAGTGCAAGTAACGGGCTTGGCCTTACTAGACCAAGTCCACTTTGTAGTGTACATGTTGGCCGAGTCATCCTCGCTCTCCGATGATTCCTCATCGGAGTGCTCCATGACGTGCACCTCGGCCTTAGGTTTGTTGAATGTTTTCGGGAATTTTCTACTTTTGGCTCGGCTTTCCTGAACCAGAGCCTTCTGCAGCACATGACTAACATCAAAGAAATCCTAGCCATCCATTTTCTCCTTAAGCTCGGAGTGAAGACTGTTAAAAGCTAGGTCGGCCAAGTCTCTATTAGAAATGTTCAAAGTGAAACATTGGTTTCTAGTGTCTCTAAAATGCTTGATGTACTCAGAGACACTCTCGTTAGCCTTCTGTCTGACCGATGTCAAGTGCAAAAGTCTGAGCTCAGTCTCCCTAGTATAAAAGTAATCATGGAACTTCTACTCCAACTAGGCCCAAGTCTTAACGAAGTTCGGCGGTAATGCCAAAAAAAGTAAAAGCAGTGCTGGAAAGCAATAGAGAGAATAATCTAATCTTCAACGCATTCGACCGACTAACTTCACCACACTGTGCTAGGAATTGGCATATGTGCTCTAGGGTGGTCTTACTACCTTCGCCGTCAAATTTTGTAAATTTAGGCACCCTAAAGCCGCGCGGGAATGGGATGGTGTCAAAGTGACCAGGGTACGACTTGTGATAAACCCTAACCAGACCTCTAGAAGTCCAACCCGCACACTCTCTAAATAGTGCATGAATCTTCTCATCGAAGTCATCTATGCAGTCCTGCCTGCGCGCGTCTCTCGTGCGGGGTCGCGGCAAGCGGTGGTATATCGTGGTGTCGGCCATGTGGCTCCTCCTCTCATGGTGGCTCATGATACGGGACGTAATCGGGCATATGTGGGTGTGCGGGGGTAGGAGGTGCGGGCAGCACGGGATAAGGTAGCGTAGGCGCGGGCGGCAGTGCATAATGTGTGATAGGAATGGTCTGACTGGCCATAGAGCCAGTCTGTCCGAGGGTGTGATAGCTGGTCGGACCGGCCTAATGGCCTGTCTGACTAATAGGGCCATATGCTACCTCGGCCATGGATGGTGTGGTCATAGACGCTATGGTCTTCCTGGTACTCTCGTCGGTCCTACTGTGTATGTGATGGACAGGGGGTACACTAGCTATTAGAGTGGGGAAGTGGCCCTGGAAATGTTGAATCTCCTAAACGTCTCCTCCATCTTCGCTTCCATTCTTGAGTCGACTATGGCCTCTAAATAGTTTGCAACGGTAGCGCTAATGACCTAGTCTACTGTGTTGGCTATCTTTTGCTCGATGCCCTAGGATGACATTTGAGAAACCAAGTGAGGTTGCACTGTGGTTTTTGTCTGTATGATGAGTGATTGACAAGGTTGAGCGATCTGGTGTGGAGTGAGTAATGGGTTGATGGCATCGATGAGATAGATGTGTGGATATGGATTATACCGAGTGGATCGGTGTGCGTTGCGTCTCTTGTTTTGGCATATCTCATATGTGCAGGTTGGAGATGCTAACCAACTATCAACGGCGAGTGATCAAGGGTCGAGCGGGGAGCTCGATGCCAGAGGATCAAGGATGCCGAAAGATGGAGATGATCTCAGGAATGCACGAGGAGATAGAGCAAGACATGGACAGACGGATGGTCGAGACAACATGATTGTCAAGTCAGCGAAAGAGAGGCCAGCGCAAGTGATCAGGCGGCTCGAGGGGATCAAGAGTGGGAGAGACTTGCTGGCGGTCGAGTTCGCGTATTGGTGTCACATGTCGGTGATCGAGGAGGCTTTGTCGGTTTTTGCTAAAAACCGCCGCATCAGAAAATGTTTTTAATTCCAGTAATTAGGAGTTTATTTTTTTTGTTTTGTCGTCTAGATTAAGTTTAATCTTTTAGTATTTTTCGGAATTCTTAATTTTGAAAAAATGTTAAAAGAATAGGGTCAATGATGTAATAAATTAGGAGTTTGCATTAACGGATTTTTCACTATTTGTAATTCTGAAAATTCATTATGGCAATTAGGTAAATACCTAGAACTTTTACCCTAATGGCATTTTGGAGATTTCTTTAATGGGCTTGCCTATATAAAGAATCCAAAAGCCTAGGGTTTAGGTGACTCTTTCAACTGAACATTTTAGGGGCTACCAACCAAAATTTCTATTATGTTCTAGCCTTTTTGCTATTCTAAATTTTGTGCTTAGTGTTCATCATTCGGATCAAGCACAAAACAACATCCAGGAGCTTCCAGCGCACGTACCGTTCATCGTTGTGTGATTCACTTTTGGAGCTGAGTTTTGAACTGTTTTGATGCTATTTTTGGACCTAAGTTCTTCACGAATTTTGTTGTACAAGATTCCAGGGTTCCATTTTTGAAGTTTGCAAAAGTTTTTGACTACTGCTGCATATATTTTTCTGTCCAACAAAGTGCCTAAAAAGTTCTGGAATCTTCTTATTTCTGCTTTGTTGAGTTCTGTTTTTAGTCTGCATTCAATCTTTGAGGTGATTTTTGATCTGTTTTGGTTCTGTTTTTGAACTTGAGTTCTACATAAATCTTGTTTTCCAAGTTACAAGGGTTCCATATTTCAAATTTGCAAAAAGTTTTGACCACTACTGCATATTTTTTTTGTCCAACAAAGTGCTTAAAAAGTTCTTAAAACTTCTGATTTCTGCAATCATCAATGAATGCATGAATTGTCCTTTACTTGTTGAAAGCATTAATTTGAGAGATAGGCATTGTTGGCACAACGGATTACGCTAACAGGTTCTATAAGATCAAGAACTGGCAAACAAAGTGTTTGTGAATGCGGACTATCTCAAGCCTCCGAATAGGATAATAGCTCGGAATAGTTCGAAGTGTGTATTGAATATCTGAATATTCGATGCCTATTACAAGGTGAGAAGGGGGTATTTATAGGTAAAACCTCTGGGGAAAAGACATTTTTACCCCCTAAATTACAACTGACATAGTGGAAACTATTTCGGTGTCCCGTATAAGGTTAATATGGTAAAATATATTCGAAGGATGTCGACACAGTAGGCGTCCCATCCTTCTGGATGTTTTCCACCACGGAAGGGAAGCCTTTCGGAGGGTCTCTTTGGACCGGAGCCTGAACGAACCCTTCGACTTCAAGTCCTTCAATCCAGAAACAACTCTTGGGCTCCAAGATTATGATTTGTCTTTATCTTGGAATCTTGAGGATCATGAGGATGAAGTATTTTCCCCCAATAGTAGACCCTCGAATACGCTTATCCAAATAGCCTGTACAGCAAGGAGAGCAGTATAGGCAAGAAATATTTTCATGCTTAGGGACTTAGAAAAAATTCAAGGTATTATAACCGTTCGAGGCGTCTTCAACATAGAAGGTGTATCGAATCTAGGCTTCGAGCTTGAACCTCCGTATGATGGCTCTGAAAGAAAGTGAACTATTACGACTGTAGTGCATCGCAAAGAGCTATTATTTTTGTGTTGTTACTACTCAAATAGTCGTTAGACCTTTCGAGGAAGCAACAGACGCAAATATTTACTGTGGGTTCACATTATTTCACCATATGGCCCCACCTGTCAGGGGTGAGGGTTGGATCTGCAAGTGTGAAAACATACATGAATCGTGCCGAACGAGAATGAAGCAGTTATAAAAGATGAAAGTGACTGGCAGCGGAAAGTTTTTACAGAGCTTCGGTGCTTGAGCCTTTACACACTTCCATCTTCAACTTTTCTCTCCGATACTTTTGAGCATTCCTCCAATGGCGAGAACAAGCACGAAAGTGCTGACAGTGGTGAGGACCTTGGCACAGAGGCAAGCCTGGGCCGCATCTGCAGCGGTGGTGATGGCGGGAGTGTAGGACCGAAAGTAGCGACTAGAGGGGGGTGAATGGGCGCCTAAAAATTTCTTGTTAAACTATATTTTAGTCCCACCACCCAAATAAACTTAACCACACAAATAATATTTGCAAAGCAAATTTCAGGAATTAAAGTTGTCTAGCTTAAAAAATGACCGGTGTTCTAATTAAAATGATATTAAAGATAAACTAAACAGAAATGCTGCGGTAAATAAAAATGGACACTAGAAATATTTAATGGCGTAATAAAAAACACTAAATATCTTAATAAAATGTTCAGATTGTAGTCTACGAATAAAATACTAATTAATTGAATAAAATATAGATCATCCAAAAATTTATTCAGAAATAACCTAAAAATATTTCAGGTAAAGACTAGAATTAAAAATACTACTGCGATTAATAAACTTTTCTTTACTTTTTATATAAGCAGATTAAACAGATATAAATAAAAATATGCAATTTCTAAAAATAGTTTAGCAGATTAAATTAACACGAAATTTCTAAATGAATTTTTCCCTAATTAATTAATAGATGATTATCTCTAAAATGATCTACTAAAAAATAGTAGATTAAAAACAACTTACTTGTTGCCTCTACCCATGGCTTCCTCGAGTTGCGTGCCAAAAAAGCTTGGCGCAGTAGCCGTGGTAGCCTGCCTGAGACGCCGGCGTGGGGTCTACCGTGGAGAAATTCATGCCACCGTGACAATCCTCAAGTACTTTACCTGTATACCATGGATTAAACAACAAAAAACAATTTTCCTGAAATCTTATGTCGTGGAGCCCGCCGCTTCCTTTTCTGTCGTGCACGTCAACCAGAGCTGGGCTGCAGCTTTAATCCCGTGGGGAGAACACGCCAAGAGAGAGAGCCGGTGCTGTTGTAGCCAAAAACAATCCAGCGAGGAAGAAAAATCACGCCGTGGAAGAGAGAAACGGTGAAGATGGAGATTTCTTTTGGTGGAAAACAAAAATGGACTGTAGATTGATCTACTAGAAAAAAACAGTCAACTATCCCCAAGGGGATAGGGGCCTATTTATAGGCAAATCCTAATACATGAAAAGACTACTTTACCCTCGGGTAAAATAAACTGACTCTAAAATAAATTCCGAAAATTACTAAAATATTCTTAGAAAAATTAACTCACTCAAATAAAAATATTCTAAACTTAAAAACTAAATATTAATATCTTAAAAACAAATGAATGATAGATTGTCAGTTTTACGCCGAAACTGACAAAGCGTCCACCGTCTTCGCACCGGGTACCCGGATTGGGCCGACCCGACCCCGCAGCTCCCTCAACCCGGCAATCGCTCGCCGCCCGTGTACTTGAGTCAAACCCAGTCAACAGACCAGTGGATCATCTGCCGCTCCTATCCATGTACCCGGATTGGGCCAGCCCGACTCCGCAGCTCCTCTGCCCGGCCGTCGCTCACTGCCCGTGTACCTGAGTCACATGCGCCTCAGACTCGGCAGGTCTTCATCTCTCCCTTCCATTTACTTCCGTTGACAATCACTCATCACATCTGGAATATCAAAACCATATTCTTCAACATGGTTTCTCAGGGAGCCCCGGGGGGTTCTTGGCCCAAGAACCCATGGGAACTCTGCCCACCCTGTAAGAAGCCACTAAAGCAAACGTTCATCCTTGGGTGATCGACTTGCTCAGTGGAATCCATCGAGAAAGCGGTGAGCGGGAAGTTGGGTCTGGGAATGAGGACTCGAGTTCCCGGAGAAGAAGTAACTACGGTGCTAAGGAGCAGAGAAGTCGTCGTCTTCGAAGCTTTCTTTGAAGCAGGACTAGGCCTTCCTTTAATAGATTTCTTGGCAGAAGTGTTGAAGATGTTCCACGTCACTCTACCGCAGCTGTCTCCAAACATCATATCTAGGTTAGCTATCTTCGAGTGGGACCTCCGAGCTGAAGGATTTGAGGGGAGGTCCAAAGTATTCGTGGCTACCCATGAAGCTTCGTGCCAACCGAAGCCGCAAGATGGGCCTGGGGACTCCAAGTGATTAGTGGCCTTCGGGGGAGTCAACTTTCAGCTCCGGAAAGGACACCTGAAGAATTTCCCGATGAAGGTGATCAACGACCGATGGTATTCTGACTGGATACTTCGGTGGTTTTATGTCGAGGTCGGAGAAAACTCCAGGCTTGCCGGTCCCCTACAAGAAATATGGTACCGGAGGAAGGCGGAAGTGACTCCAGACCCAAGCCTGCTTTCAACGTGGCTTGGGTTATTGTCTTCAGTGGCAAAGCGCATGAGTATGCGGGACTTGGCCGAAGAGTTCATCGCCCTCCAGATACCTCCTCTTGAGGCAGACTGGCCTATTATATTTCAGAGCTCTTCAGAGGGGTAGCTTTGAACCCTAGGTAAAACCTCCATATCTCCCGCATTGAGTTTAGTCCTAGAGAATAATTGTAGTATTCTTAATAGATTGTTACCTATTTTCAGTGGCTCCATTGGCATTAGCTCCGGATCAGATAGCTTGGGCTACAGAATGGGTGCTTGGAGCCCCTACTGCTGTGGAGAAGCAATGAAGAATCGAGCTGGTTGGGGCTGGGAATGCTCCAATTGAGTGTGGAGTGCGCTGGGGATGGAGGCTCCTCCTTTGCCCAGATTCGACTCAGCAGGAGCAGTCTCTCGAAAGAGGAAGGTTGTCGTTGGGACCTCCAAGGCTACGAGGATTCCAGTGAAGAAGGCGGCGTAGAAGGCCAAGCTTCCTTCGCCTCCATCATCTCCGTCTTCGCTCGACATTCGGAGCTATTCTTTAGAGGAGTCTGAAGAGGAGGAGAGTTTGGAGGTCCGCATGGGGAAGGAGCTTGAAGATCTCTTGCTGAAAGGTGACGAGGAGGATTCTCGGGTTGCGACCGAAGATCCCCCTCAGGTAGCAGTTGAAGTAACTCCAACTCCCGAAGAGGTGACGGCGGTCCACCCTGAACCAACCGGGATCCAAGGAATAAAGCTAGAAAATCCCAGTTCCCCGATGATTAGAGTGGTAGTATCAGAGGCCAGGGCTTCGACGTCTGCTACTCCAACGCAAACCTCGGGGGAGAAACTCGAAGAATACCTCCGAATGTATAAATTTCTGGGGGATCCCAAAATCCTCCCTCAGAATCAAGACGAAGGTAGGCCTTCGATCTTTATTCTTTGAAGTTCCTGAAATAATTTCATTGCACCAACAATATCTTAATGGATAATTGACAAATACCTTGTGTTTTTTGATGCTTCGAGGAGCAGCATAGCTCCAACCAAAGATGGAGCTTCGGCTCCCATTGGAGATAAGGCTCTGGTCATAGCGGTATCTCCGGCGACTGGAGTTACTTCGGACGAGGTGGCTCCATCCGGGGGAGCCACTCTCGAAGGGGGATCCACCCCGACCGAAGTGGTGTCTCCTCTAGTTTTTGTGCCGGGGAGAGGTAAGGGCAAAACTTTTCCTGGGCCTCTTCCCTCTTTAATGACAACGTCGTCGACGAACGACCCTTCGATAGGTGCTTTGGAAGAAGACCATACTGAAGATGACCAGAGCCCTGTCCTGGCTCCCACTACTGGCTCAGTTCTTGGAGCAGCAGACAGGGCTCCGAACCCTCCTGGAACCTTTGGCTGAAAAGAGCCAAGAGGATGGGAGCTCCGAGCTGGTCTCCGTTTTGAGCGAGGCCAATGGATCGGAGCTCGACCTAGCCCTCAAAAGGGCTACCCTCCAGGTATGCAACAAACATAAAGTATATTTACCATATTGAAATTACATCGTACTTACTTTGCTTTTTTGCAGCAATTTGTCCTTCCTAGAGCGGCAGTGACTTCCAATGATCTCGAAACTAATCGACTCAAAAGGAAGGTTACGGCACTTCAAAGGGCCCTTAAGGGATCTGAAGATAAATCTCTGCGACTGGAGGAAGAATTTCTCGAGGAGCGGAGGGAAAAAGCTATGGTAGAAGAAGTGCTCTTAATGGAGTAGCAGAGTCGTGCCCAACTTGCCTCTTCAATAGAAGAATTCCAAGTGGAGCGCATGGTGTTGAGGGCTGAAATTGAAAAACTTCGAGCAGTAGAGGCGACTTCCGGGGCTGAACTCGTAGAGCTCCGAGGGTCACTTAAACAAGTGTTGGTTCAGAAGAATTATTTAATGTCGAAGACAGCCAAAATCTCCTCCATTGCCACCGAACTGACAAGGGCCGAGAAGAGGCACAGCTTGGCGGCTTACCAAACCATGGACACCCTCAGGGGTGTTCTGGAGTATTTTGGAACAGTGTGCCCATCTTCTTCAGCTACGGCGGACGAGCCTCTCGATCGAAAGCTTAAGATGATCCAAGCGACGGCCAAAATAATGAAGGGCTCTGGGACTCTCTACGGAGAGATCTCCGGGAAACTAGCTGGAATCGAAGTGCTTTGACACCTCGAAGCCATCAGGGTCTCTGTTGCTCCGATGAAAGGTTCGACGCCGGCAAGCTTCTCTGACAAAGGCCTACTGCGACCATCATTGGACGTGGCTTCGGTTTGGAAGCCTTTCGGGCGACCTGGAAAGCAAACAACGAAGCTGCGGCTAAAGCTTGGATCGACGAAGCCCATTGACAGAGGCTAGCTCAGACGAAGCCTCCGGCTCCAACTCCGCCAACTGATCCTCCTCCCGACCCGAAGGTCTATCTTCTAGGGCGCTTAATTATATACAAGAGATCTTGTAATGCTCTTATTTTAATGAATGAAAAGTTTATAAATGAAAAGTCTTCACTTGGTTGTTTGATTTTAGGTTTTGCTACATGCTTCGGATCCTGATCTCGAAGTATTAGAGCGCAATGAAGGGCTTCACCAACAATGGGCTATCCTCGAAAGCTTGAGGCCATACAGGCGCTCGTGATTTTCAGTTCCTCGAGGAGAGCAAGGGGAAATAGCTCCCGCTGTTTGTAGTGAAGTTCTTTCTTATATTAAAGAAGAGGATAAGGTAGTAGTATCTTCATCCTCAAAGTATGTAGATTGGTCCGGTTCGGAGTACCAAGTTGAAGACCCAACGGAGGCTAGCTCTGAACGACTTCTAACCTAGGCCAAACTTCAAGAAGAACAAAAAAAGCTGAGGGCTTCGAAGAAGAAGGGCACTCGGACCAAAAGAAAAGTTTTGAGAACTCCAGGCTCCGAAGACCGAACTGGTCCCGGAGGTAGCTCTAGAGGTCGGAGGGGTCTCCGTTTTTATTTAGGCTTAGATAATAATTTTTCCTAATTACGATGATTGTAATATGATTACCCAATTAATTGAAATTGTATGGGAAGCATCACTTAATTGTGCCTCACTCCCTTTCCCCTCCTTGTGGGTGGGGCACCATAAGCAATGTGATAAGGTCCGTCGTACACAATGCTTGGTATAATAAAATCGGTGCTTCGCAAACAGTACTTGATAATCATGCATTCAACTCTTTCGTAGAGTTCTTCGAACTTTTCGTTCGTATTATGATGTTTATAATCTTAGAGCTTTGAGTTTATACATTGGAGCTCCGAAATTGGTCACTTAGGACTCTTAAAGTGTTTCATTTGGTCGGAGCCTTGAAACCTTATTACTTGGTCGCCTTCGACTCTTTTACAGATACTTCGAACCTGGAGGATCGGAAATCTGCTTTTTTTTAAAAGTCCTTAGACTCTTCTACGGATGCTATTAGGCCGAAGCCTGGAATCCATAGGCTTTGGCCACCTTCGGCTCTTTTATAGATGCTTCGAACCCGGAGGATCAGAAATATGTTCTTTTAAAGTCCTTAGACTTTTCTATTGATGCTATCAGACCAAAGCCTAGAATCTGTAGGGTTTGGCCACCTTCGGCTCTTTTACAGATGCTTCTAACCCAGAGGATCAGAAATATGTTCTTTTAAAGTCCTTAGACTCTTCTATGGATGCTATCAGGCCGAAGCCTGGAATCCGTAGGCTTTGGCCACCTTCGGCTATTTTACAGATGCTTCTAACCCGGAGGATCGGAAATATGTTCTTTTAAAGTCCTTAGACTCTTCTATGGATGCTATCAGGCCGAAGCCTGGAATCCGTATGCTTTGGCCACCTTCGGCTCTTTTATAAATGCTTCGAACCTAGAGGATCGGGAAGGTACTTTACAATTGATTACAAGGAGCCCCTAAGCGTAATAACGTTTAAGGTGCTCTGCATGCCATGCGTGCTTTAATTCTTCCCCTTATAAATTGGCTAACTTAAAAGATCCGGGGCGCCCTGAGTGTAGGATAATATATGGTCCTTCCCATTTGTTTCCTAACTTCCCCGGAGCAATTACACTTCGTAGTACCAAATGACTTGGTCTAAGTTCATTAACTTTTACCTTTGGGTCATACTATGCCTTCGTCTGGTCTTGGTACTTTGTCAAATTGGTGACAACTCGAAGCCTTCTTTCTTTTGACAAGTCAAGCGAAGTGATCCTTTCATCATTATCTTTGGGCTCCGTTGCGCAAAGGGATCCACCTTTCAGCTCCGTTGCACTCATGGCCTCACTTCCGAACAACAACCTGAATGGGGTGAAACCTGTGGACCTAGCTTGAGTGGTCCGAATGGACCATAAAATCTTACGAAGTTCTTCGGTCCACAGCCCCTTTGTCATCCCAACAATCCTTCCATTTAAGTTGGATAGAATATTTCCATTAGCCCGCTCGATGGCTCTGTTGGATTGGGGATGACGAACGACTGCAAAGCATAATTTAATGCCCAGCCCTTCACAGAATTCTCTAAAAGGTTTGGCTTCGAATTGAGTGCCATTGTCGATTGTCAAGTATCTAGGCACTCTGAACCTGAAACTAATATTCTGCCAGAAGAATTTCTGCACATTTTTCAAAGTGATAGCAGTTAAGGGTTCAGCTTCAACCCATTTAGAAAAGTATTCGATTGCTACCATTGCGAACTTCAAGCTGCCCTTCGCCATTGGAAAAGGGCCGATGAGATCCATTCCCCATCGTGCCATCGGCCATACCAGAGCATTGACTTGAAGGGGTGTTAGAGGATGATGTCTTCGTCTACCCATCCATTGGCATCCTTGACAGGTTGGAACCAATGATTATGCATCTCTGACAATTGTTGGCCAATAAAGCCCCTGGCGAAGTGTTTTGCCTGCTAAAGCCCGAGGGGCTAAGTGGCTACCACACAAGCCTTCATGAATTTCCTGAAGTATATCTTGGCCTTCATGTTGTGAGATGCATTAGAGTAGAGGACAACAAACTCCGGCTTTATAAAGTACTCCGTTGACAAGCTTATAATTTCGGACCCTCAACTAGAACCATTGCAAATCTGGGCCTTCTAGTGAGGTTGTATTGCGTTGCAAAAAATCAGATATTGGACTCCACCAATCAGCGAATGGAATGCAAAGGACTTCTGCAGAGGGCGGTTGATGCACCGAAGGTTTAATAAGTTCCTCATAAAAAGCCCCTTCCAGGACTTCCACTGCTCCGACTGCAGCCTTTGCCAAGACATATGCAAGCTGATTATCTGCTCGAGGAATGCTTCAGATGGAAATTCCTTTGAATAATGCCTAGCTTGGAAGCTTTTGTCAACATGCCCTGCAATAAATTGGGAATCTATTTTTATTACAATTCTAGTTGCTCCAAGTGCTCTTGCTTTTCGGAGACCAAGCAGGATTCCTTCGTATTCTACAATATTGTTAGTGGACTTAAAGTTGAGCCTTGCATAATACATTGCTTTTTGCCCCGAAGGTGGTATTATTACGGCTCTGGCGCCAGCCCCAGATGCCTGGTAGGCTCCATCGGAGAATATTGTCCATAACCCTTCACAGGGTTCTTCCCGAGCCCAAACTGCATATGGAGTCCACTCGGCCAAAAAGTCAACTATAACTTGGGATTTAATAGTTGTTCTTGCGATGAAGGAAATGCCGAAGGGGGCTAGCTCGACAGTCCATTTTCCAATTCTCCCTGTGGAGTCTTTGCTCCGAAGCATATCACCAAGGGGATACAAAGTAGGGACAATTAAGTTGTGTGCTAAAAAGTAATGCCTTAGCTTCCGCGAGGCCATTACCAAAGCATATGCAAATTTCTCGAGCTCAGAGTACCGTGTTTTTGCTTTGGACAATGCTTCTGAAACGAAGTATATTGGGCTCTGCACCATTTTTCCATTGAGCTCTATTTCTCTAACAAGCACTTCACTTACTGCGGAGCCCGTTGTTGCAAGATAAAGGAGGAGAGTTTCTTCTGGAAGGGGCACAGTAAGTGTTGACAAATTTCCAAGATAGTCCTTAATATCATCAAAGCTTTTCTAGCACTCCGGCGTCCAGTTGAAACTTTTGGACCCTTTTAAGGCTTTGAAAATTGGGAGGATTCACTCTGCTGATCTGGCTAGGAATCTACCGAGGGCCACGAGGCGTCCTGTCAACTTCTGGACTTGCTTCAAATTTTCAGGTGGAGCCATTCTGTAACAACCCAAATTTAAAAGTAAAATAAAAATGAGGGAAATAAAATTTTTGAAATAAAAAGGAATTATTTTATTAAATAAAAGGATGAAAGAACCCAAATAAAACAAAACATGGAGAAATAACTTAAATTTAAAGTTAATAAAATTATGGTGGAATCTACAAGCCAAGAAATATTTTTATGAATTTTTACAAAATTTTAGAAGCGGTGCTTCATGCTCTAAACAAATAATTGATTTTCTGGAATTAATTCAAATAGAAAATGCATTTTAAAACATATTGGGCCGCAACCCCCTAATCACCCTCGGCCCAGCCAAGTCTAGACCCGCGCTCACCACCATGTGGGGTCCGCATGTCGGCGCCGAGGCACTCCCCTCTCTCTCTCCCGCACCCGCTTGGTCCCACTTGTCATCCTCGCTCGCGCCCCCTTCCCCCTCTGACCGCTCGGGCCCATTTGTCGGTGCCTTTCCCATTAACGTTCGCCCGCCGACAGGTGAGGGCCACCTACCGGGTCTTTCTTCCCCGATGGAAAGGGATCCCCTCCTTTCCATCAACGGCGAGACCCCCCTGCCAAATCCACCTCCGCCAGCTGTCGTGCACCGAATTGGACCCGGATTCATGTTGCCCTCTCGTCGGCGATCACTTTCCCTCTAATCCCCGTGTGCTATCAATGAGTATGGCAACTCCCCGCGTGTTTGGAAAGTTCACCAGAGAAAGGAGGAAACCTTGGGTTTCCTTCCCTTCTAACGTCGGTGAAGCCCCTATTTAAACCCCGTGACCTCGCCGCACACCGCCCACCCTATTTCAGCCCAAGCCATTTTCACCCGACGCATTGCGACGCCAAAACCTATTCTCCCTCTGTTTCCACTCCGGCCACCGACCACCGACGCCTAGGGCCGCCGCCGCCCTCGCTGACGCCACCTTCGGAACAGTCGTCGACCACCCGTCCCCAGCCTCACCTCCGTTGGCCGTGAAGACCGCTGGATCTCTATCACCGCTAACGATCCCAAGGCTCCTCGCCGCTTGTTCTCGTCGCCGGTCGCCGTCAGTCGCCCTACACCGCTGTCTCCATTACGGCCGTGATCCCCTCCCGCTCCTCTTTCTATTTCTGCCTAGATCTAGGGCTTAGCCCCCTCGCCATTGCCGTCACCACCACGTCCGAGCCTGCCGTCGTCGGGGAAGTAGGGGGTAATTACCCCTTAGGCACATGCTATGCCGGACATGATCCTGGCCACACGTTCACGACCAAACGGCCCTGAATTAAATCCGAAAGGGATTTAATCAGAGTCGTTGATCTGCGTTGAAGTGGTACGGGGCCATCTGGGTTGTCCGCTACCACTTAAGCGTTCCGCTTCGTGCCTGGCCACCCAATCTAGATCCTACGGTCCAGAGGGCTCTAGTCCACGTGCACAGTGTGTGGGTCCGTGGTGAGCCTGGATCACCGTGGACCAGAACCCATTTTCATTTTAATTAAAAATTCAGAAAATAGTTTAAACTTTGGAAATTCATATCTTGCTCAATTTAACTCCAAATTTGACCATTCAAATTTTGTTAAATCTGTCTTTTTATTCTCCGCACAATTATGCCATAAAAACAGTATGTTTATTTTGCACATTTTATTCTTATTAAATAATAAACTAAAAACCCCTTTAGGATAAATACATATTTCAATATATAATTCAGAAAAACCCATAAAAATTAATCCTAAATAGTTAGGAAATTACTTCAGAATATTTAAGGCTTTATTCCCCTTGTTTAAAACAACAAATTTGTATGTTTATATTTTGTGATGTTTGGATTGTTTATTGAATGCCGTGTTTATTTTTCGTATCAGAAGACTACGATGCTGTCGAGGATCCAAAGTTTTACCCCGAGGTTCCACCTTCTCTATTCACGGATCAAGGCAAGTCACAAACCCCAAGTTGATCATATTTGAGCCCAGTTTTTCAGAACTACCGCTATAACTCATAGGAATTAAATATTGCATTAGTCTAATCTCAAGCCCTAAATTATATTTATTAGATCCCCGTCCTTGTGTGTAAACCCAAGCCATGCTTATTGAGCCTAAAACCCTTGTCACTTTTAAAATATTATATTAGCTAGTGTCCAATGTATCGACACAACTGCTATAGGGTAAAAGAACGAGTCATAGATAGTGGGATTCTACTATATGTTTTCCTCGATATTCTTGTCTCTGGATTCTATTGGAGTTGGCTATGTTATAGGTATGGTGGGTTCCGGGTGCAAGCTAGGGCATTGGTTGGTCGCACCCGGGGCACTATAAGGACCGGTCTGTGGGATCTGTTGCGAAACAAACTCGTACTAACAACAAGTCTAGTGGGTAAGTCCTAACTAGAGATATGGATCATACCCACTTGAAGCACCATAGTGGAGGGGGCAAGGGGGCAACTTGTGGGTGACTTGTATCGACAAGGCTCAAGGGGGGTATGGTGTTGACCCAAAGTGACTGGGGCACCATATGAAACTTATAAGAGGGTGTTATCGAATTGGTGTGTTCCATGCTAAATGTTTTGGCACGAATTTCTCGTGACATGGGTCATTTAACACATTGCGGTGTGCGGGAAACAAGTGCCTTGTGGGTACAGTAGTACACCTCTGATCAGAGTATAATATTTTCGAAAAGTCGTGCCCACGGTCAAGGGCGGGTTGCGTGACTTCTCGCAGTTAGTTTACTATTGTTTGAATGATCGTGTGATTCATGGCATGTAAGGACTGTTAAGCGAGGGCGGGCTGACTGTACCCCTCGAGGTAGAAGATATGCATTGCACATGTTTAATTTTCTGTACTAATAATCCTTCTTACATTAAATGCTTTGCAAACACGTTTTTCCGCAAAGGTAGCCACTACCTTCCTTGTTATTACTCTACATTATACTTGCATCCGGTGGCTTGCTGAGTACGATTGTACTCACCCCCGTTGACTTACACCACCAAAGGGCGTCTACTACGAGGAGGATGAAGGTCTGGAGTAGCAACCTAGTCAAGGCGAGACTGAAAGGAGGCGTTCATCTAGGAGATTGATTTTCTTAGTTTCTCTTTGATTTTACTCTTTTGTAATAATATGGTCTACGAACCATGATTGATTGGCGTATTATACGCGGTCGTGTGATGAACGTCTTGTTTTATTGATTTTCTATGGAATTTCAATAAAGTCCAAGATTTATTAAACCCGGGGCGTTACAAGATTCCTCTGCTCGAAACTAAGTATCCTAGCAATTTCCCTCCTTGAGCTCTGAATATACATTTTTCAGGATTGAGGTGAATTCCACATGCTCGGAGGCTCTCAAAAGTTTTTGCTAGGTCTAGACTATGCTGGTGCTTTAAAGCACTCTTTATTACAATGTCATCCATATAGGCTTCGACATTTTGGCCTATTTGGTGACCTAAAGCCTTAGCAATAAGACGCGAAAAAGTTGCCCCTACATTTCTCAAGCCGAAGGGCATTCGGACATAACAGAATACTCCGGAAGGAGTTATAAAGCTCGTCTTGGCTTCGTCTTCACGTTTTAGCCATATTTGATGATAGCCGGAGTATGCATCAAGGAAACTTAAGAGCTCGGAACTAGCCATAGATTCAACAAGTTGATCGATGTGGGGCATGGGGTATGGGTCTCGTGGGCATGCTTTATTTAGAGAGGTGAAGTCAATGCACATGCGCCATTTGCTGGAGCCTTTTTTCTTAACGAAGACCGGGTTTTCCAACCACTTTGTGTGGGCTACCTCACTGATGATTCTAGCTCTTAGCAACTTCTCTACCTCCGCCTTAGCGAGGTCTGCTCTCTCGGTTGACAATTTGTGGAGCCCTGGTGAATTGGTCGAGCCTTAGGGTTAACGAGTACACTATGCTCAATAATGCTCCGGTCAACTCCGGGGATATCTTTGTCTGACCAAGCGAAGATATCTAAATTTTCTCGAACTACTTCTTCTAGCGAAGTAGCAATTTTTGAAGGCAGCCCTTTACCAAACTGAATGAGGTATTCTTTGCCTTCTTTGAGAATGATCCTTGTGACAACATCACCTTCTGGCTTGGTTTGAGGGAAGGTGTGAAACCAAAGGTGGTTTCTGTCTGTATCATGAGTGATTGACAAGGATGAGTGGTTAAGTGATTGGTTGAGTGTTGGGTTGTGTGCATCGAAGGGTTCGATGGAAAATTGAGGATTGGTTGCTGAGGTTTCGGTGGTGCGTCGTGTTCTTGTTTTGGCTTGTCTTAGATGTGCAGGGTGGAGATAGTGACCAACTGTCAATGGCGAGTGATCGAGGGTCAAGCGGGGATCTCGATGCCGAATGATCAGGGAGGCCGGGTGAAGTTGGAGAAGATCTCAAGAGTGCACGAAGAGACTGAGCAAGACTTGGACGGATGATTGGTTGCGACTTTGTGATGACCGGGTCTACGAGAGGGAGGCCAGGGCAAGCATTCAGGCAGCTCGAGGGGATCGAGAGCGGAAGTGGCTTGCTGGCGCTCGGAGTCGCAAAGTGGTGTCATGAGTCGAAGGGTTGAGAGGCTTTGTCGTTTTTTGCTAAAAACTGTCACATTTCTAGATTTGCTAATTTCAATAGTTAGGAGTCCTTTTTAGTGTTGAGTCAATGTGTAATAAATTATGTTTATTTTTAGTAAGAGTCTAGAGCAAATGTTCTCTTTTAGTATATTTTTTAGGATTTTTTAATTCTGAAAATATATTACAAGGAATAGGACCTTGATGTAAATAGAGTTTCTAGAGGGTTCTTTTCAGTAATTACCCCGATGGTGGCCTATAAATATAGGTCCATAGCCATGGGCAGGCTGTTCTTTTGGGGGGCTGAACCAAAATATCTACCTTATAAAATTTCTGCTGTGTTTTTCTGCTGTTTTGCATCAAGCCTTCATCACTGTTCAAGATCCGACAAGAAAAACAGTGAGTGATGATTCAGTAAGTCTCCTAGCGCAGAAATCTGTTCAGTCTAGATTCGATTTTGTGAACCTTTTTGTGATGAATTCTGTGCAGAACTTGATGATGATGTTTATACAATTTTTGTTGTGGATGATTTCAATGTTCCATTTTTGAAAGTTGCAAGTGATTTCTGCAGTATCTTCTTGATTCTTTTGCTGATCAAAAGAGGCATCTCAGTTCTGGAAAAGAACTGTCCTCAAAAGTTTCAGTTCTGTGTAGCCTACTACATGTTTGATAAAATGTTGTTACAACTGTTCATCAGCATCTTGGCTATTTTATTTTGTCTGAACTGCTACAGAGAAATCTTCCCAGTTGAGCTACAGGTACATGCATGAGTACAAGTTATCGATTACTTGAGAAAGTTTTCTGGCTGGTTTTCTTCCTGGTTCATCTCAGACTGTCTTTTTGCTGTGACAAAATTTATTTCTGGTTGATGCATATTCATCTGGTTGCCTCATGTGTATTCTGTCATGTTTATGTTGAATCAGCAGTTTTGATAGTTCTTGGTCAAGTAGACTTATTAGTTTTTAGTGAGTTGCTTTTCAGAATTGTTGCTGATTTCAGAATAGACTTTAAACAACAAATTTATCTGGAGTTTACAGTTTTGAAGTAATAGTGAATATCTGAATGTGTGATCTATTTTGATCAGACTCCTACACATTCTCTTTTGAATTTGCAGTAAACAGATTTGAGGTTCAAATATTGATCTCTGAAATTGAATCAACATCAGTATATCCACTGCTCTCCATTCAATGTGTTTCAGTTTCACATTTGAATGTATTCCTGATTTTGCAGCAGTGAAGTTGTTTTTTAATCAGAAATTCATTGAAATCTGATATTTGAATCTGAACATATTTTGTCACTGTTCATTTGCAAAAAGGCTACAGAAGTTGTCTGGATACAACTGAATTCTATCAGTCTAACAGGTTATTACTTCTGGCTTATTGAATTGAGTCCAGATTTGGACTAAAATCTGCTTTCAAATCTGATCTCATGAACTGTTTTGAAACTGAATTAAGTTTGAAGTGATTTTGATGTACTGTTTCTTGTTTAGAAAAGTCCAGAAATTATTGCTAAGCTTAACTAAAGTCAAATTGATTGATTCAGTGATCTGATTGAACTGTACTGACTTTCAGAAATCTGGTTTCAGTCTTAAATTCAATAGTTTTAGATCTGTTTCATTCTCTGAAAATACTTTTCAGTGTGTGCCATTTTATCTCAGTTTTTAACTAGTTTGATATTGAATCTCTAGACAAAAGTTCAGAAAGATAAATGCTCTAGAATCAGTTTTCTGTTTTGAGATAAACTGAAAATCTAGAATCTATTTTCAGGTTTAAATCCAATTGTTTCAGTTTAGTTCAGATCTCTGAAATTACTATTCAGTTTCAGTTCTAATTACCTCTGAATTTACTGTTTTGATTCAGGAATTCATTTTCAGTTTTTGTATATAGTTTGAGCTTATCCTTGAATACTTTGCAAATTTATTTAGATGATTGAGATTGTTTGTTACAAGAAACTGAGTTGAGATTCTTTCAAAAATATCTAATCAGAACTCAATCTAAATTCCGAATTGTCCTTGCGTTCAGTTTTCAAATTTGCAACAGTAATCTGCAATTTGGGTTCAGGATTAAATTAAATTGTATGTGATCCATTCTGATTCCTGAAGTTTGTTTTCAAACTATTTAAGTCCTTAACCACTCTGTAATCACTATTCATCATCAAGGCATTTTTTGAATTCATGTGATTTCAACAAAATTTCAGTAGTGACAATTTAATATATCATTTGATATTTGGTCTGAGTGGTTGTGTTGTTTGTAAATCAGCATCATGCTAATTTGAAGTAACATAAGAATGTAATCAGAACTCTGAAATATTTTGAAATCTGTTTTGAGGTTGAAATCTGAATTCTGAACTAAATTGAATTTGTGGTACTATTCATCATCCAGAATTTTTCAAAAGTGTTGTGATTTCAATTGGGATTCAATTGTGTTAAGTTGATTCAGTACTTCAAATATGATTTGAACCTTTGTGTGAGTATTTTGGTCTGTGTCGGCAAATCAATCTCTGATATATCTCTGTCGACAATCCAATTGTCGATCTAGGTAGTGAACTTCGGAGCTTCAACGTCCGATAGGATAGTTCATCCGATGAAACTCCGATCAAATCTGAATATTGATTTTGAATTGATTTTGTTGCTCTGATTTGTATTGATTGGTTTAAAATTTGAATCCAAATTTTTGGAGGAGCGTTGGGTGTTTTGAAAAAGCCATCTATTCACGAGAAATTGTCGAGGCGCCTATTCACCCCCCTCTAGTCTCCATTCCGATCAAACAGAAGGGTTCTTCGGAGGGTCTAGCGACCCCGAAGCTTCCTCCGAGTGTTCTTGCACACTATTTACTTGCTGAGAGGTGGGCCGTGGCCATATTCTGCTCTCCGAGCTGTGGCCTAGTCTCCTGAAATTGTAAGAACTCCACCTTGCGTGGGCATTTTGAGACACAAATAATTATGGTGTTATGGTGTGTTACAGCTCCAAATTGGTTTAGCATCCCTCGCCCAAAGATTGCATTGTAGGCACACAAGGCGTCAACAGCATCAAAGATGACTTCCTCAACTCTGGCCAGGGGTCCCTCGCCGAAAGCAACCTCGAGGCCTATTTGGCCGAGGGCATCGAGAGGGGGGCTTGCAAAGCCTTGGAGTAGGCAGGCTATTGGAAGCAAATGCCTTCGGGAAATACACATTTGGTCGAAGGCTTGGACGAAGAGTATATCAACGGAGCTTCACCGTCTACTAATATCCTTCGAACTTCCACTCTTGCGATGCCAGCTGAAATGACAAGGGGGTCAGCGTGGGGGAATTTCACCCCTACAGCATCATGGGCAGAAAATGAAATCGGCACGTGGGACCACTCGCGCATTTCTATAGCCGAGTTTGAAGTCCCTATATGTCCTACTTCCTGAACATATTCCTTTCGCTGATGCTTCGACATATTACCGAGGTCTCTCCTCCGGAGATGGGTAAGACCACTCGTTTGCCATGATCTTGAGGGTCTTCTTGCTTTGGTGGTGGCATAATGTTGGCCACCAGAAGTTTCATTGGAGCTTCAGGATTTCCTGCACGCTCGACAGCTTGTACGGGCTCCGGCCGTGTTACTGGAGGAGCTCGATCTGTAGTGCCTCACCCTGAACTTCTCCCTAGATACTCGCCCCAGAGAGCCAGTATAGACTTACAATCTTTTGTGGCATGGATTCTGTTTTCACCATGCACACAACAAAAAAGAGTCTGGCCTCGACCAGCTGGTTTTTTAGTGGCTTTGAGGCACTAGCTTTATTGCCTTGAACCTGTTGATAGTTGGAAGGCATCTTCGGAGCGGAGGGGGAAATATTTAGCACTTAGGAGCGAAAGTGTCTATTTCCCCTTCTCTGATAATTAGGACGATTATCGAAGGGGACTTGAGGAGGATTCAGAGCCCCTAGATCCAGCTTGACTTCTTGGGGGAGGGTTGGTGTGGGTACCACAGTTCTCCGGAGGCATCCTTCTTCTGCCTTGGCATACTGCTCAAAGTATGCCATCAATTACACTACTGAAGACACTGGCTTTCGGTGAAGTTTGCTAAGGAGGTCAGGATTCAAAACACTTTCGCGCACCGTATCCACCATAGACGATGTAGACAGCCCTTTTATTAGGTACTTGGTGTGGCAAAGCGCGTGAAGTATTCTTGAAGAGTTTCTCTCACCTCCTGCTTCACCTTCTGCAAGTCCTGATGCAGCGGGGATTTGTCGTCGAAGGAGGCGTTCTTGGCATCTTCTTGGACTTGAGGGACTTCGGGATAATCATCGAGGTCATCATCTTAATGCACCTCCGAAGCAGGAGGGATGGCTTGAGGGCGAAGGCTATCCGAAGCCTCCTGCCTCCATCTTTCCACCTCTACCTAATGTCGTGCTACCTGAGTGGCCATGTCTTCAGGAAGGTCTTCGCTTCCTCTGGAGGGATCCTCCGGGTCTTGAGAACTGACATAATCAGTTTAGAGCACGGACGGAGCTACCCGAGGAACTCCGGCTTCTCGAGTCCTATTGACTACTTCAAGAGTTTGAGGAACATCTGAAGATCCTGCACCGGAGGTCCGAGGGGACCTTTGGAGGGTACCGATGGCTAAACTCCTCTTGGGAGGCATGACTTACGAAGCTAAGAAAGGTCTAAAGACCAGAAGCTGTGGACAATTGAGGAAGGCGAAGAAAGGCCTTCGAATTGTATTTCGAAGCCACTTGCCAAAGGGTGCGTGGAATCTTGAGACTCCGAAACTCCCTCCTCAAACGCTCTTCGAAATATAGGCAGTGGCAGAGAACTAGCTTTTAGAACTAGGTTTCCCACAGATGGCATAAACTGTTGGCGCAACAAATTACACTAACAGGTTCTATAAGATTGAGAACTGACAAATGAAGTGTTTGTGAATGCGGACTATCTCAGGCCTCCGAATAGGATAATAGCTCGAAATAGTTCGAAGTGTGTATTAAATATCTGAATATTCGATGCCTATTACAAGGTGAGAAGATTGGTATTTATAGGTAAAACCTCTAGGGAAAAGACCTTTTACCCCTCAATTACAACCGACATAGTGGAAACTATTTTGGTGTACTGTATAGGGTTAATATGGTAAAATATATTCGAATGTGTCGACAGAGTAGACGTCCCATCCTTCTGGTTGTTTTCCACCATGGAAGGGAAGCTTTTCAGAGGGTCTCATCAGACCGGAGCTTGAACGGACCCTTCGACTTCAAGTCCTTCAACCCGGAAACAAGTCTTGGGCTCCGAGATTATGCTTTGTCTTTATCTTGGAATCTTGAGGATCATGAGGATGAAGTATTTTCCCCCAACTCAGTTTTGCTAGAGAGCAAGTTGAAAAACTAAAATGTGAAAATGATTATCTTCTCTCCGTAGTTGAAAAATGCACTGAAGGGAAGGGTAGGATGGATTTGCTTTTGGCAATAACAAAATTGTGTGCTGAGAGGGCACGATTAGCTCTAGGGTTAGGCTATGAGAGAACCACTCCAAACACGCCGAGCGAAACTATGTTCACTCCACCCACTACCCTTGAGAGAGAAAGAGCCTAGTTAGACACCACACAAAAAACCGAGAATCCTACTCAACCAATTAAGAAAGCCCTTCATCCACCAAAGGAATCTCTTCAACAAAAACCCAATAATACTATGATATTTGCACCTAAGACCTATTCTCACACACCCAAGAGAGTATATCACTGCTCCTATTGTCATCAGGTCGGTCATTTGGTTGGGTTTTGCTTTCGTCGTATCAAAGATGAACGACGTTCTTTTGCGATGAGCTTTCAGGACATGCATTACCCTTCTTTTGGTATGCATGAGTCTGCTTTTCACTCTTATCATGATTTTGAGGCTCCCCATGGTCCCATGAGAGATTTTGCCAGTCGTAGTGTACACCATACTTCAAATGGTGCTAGACCGCGTGCAAGAGGCTTTGATTCTCGACAGTTTAGGAGACCTCGTTGTTTTCCAGGCTCGCACTTTGTAGGTAGACCATGTACTTTTTATCATGACTCATACCCTATGCATGATCAGTCTACTGCTTTACCTGGTTCTCGAGTTTTACAATGCTAGATTCCTAAATAGTTTTTCACTCACCCCAACACTAAGCATTCGAGATCTTCTAGCATGTTTTGACGGGTAGTTGTGTAGAACTGCATGAACTTTTGTTACATGATTAATTGCTTTTAGAAGTACATGATTTGTTATGCCTTTGAAGTATTGTCTTTCATACTGTTGATTACACTTGGCTTGAATACATCTGATATCTGTCATGAGCATGGCTTTTATTTGTGAAAATTTGAAAATGATCACTCCTTAGTCTAGAAACTATCATGAATAGGTTGAGTGCTTTTGCTATCATTTACATACGTGGTAGCTAGTTCCTTTTCACTTGGATGCTAATACGCAACTTGATCATTTCAAAAAATATTGTGCTGAAATTTAAATAAAAAATGAAAGATGAATGAAAATGGAATGGAACTGATTGATATTCATGTTGTTTTATGCTGAAATTGAAAAGATCCAGGTGGGTTTTCTTTGTCACACTACTTTGTTCTCGACTACTTACCATGGCACTTTGGTATGAACTGGGACATTGAAGTGTATACTATGCCCATTACTTTAAGCTTCTGGTGTTTTCAACCTAGGCTTTGCTTGGTCGGTTAGCATAAGGTTGACATACAAATAACACCTGGCGCTACAATGAAAAATAAAAAATCAAAAGCTTGAATCAATTGCATATCAAGTTTGTTGAAGCTCCTTATAGTGGGATATGCTTATCTAGTTACTATTTGATTAGCTTTTGCATCTCATGCATTGCCATATCTAGTATGCTAGTCTGAGTGGTGATGCTTTTATTTGCTAAAATTTGAAAATGCTTGCTCATGCTTTTGTTTAGATAGTATTCATCTGAGTGTTTCATATAGTACTTTTAGACAATATTCAAGGCAAATGCTTGTGTGTACTGTAATTGGATTTGCTCATGTTTCAGAAGCTTGCATTTCTACTCTACACTCTCACCCTTCTTTGCATCTTTTTATCATCTTGATGCTTGCATTGCCAAAGGGGGAGAAATGATTTACATGATGTGTTTACTTAGTTAAGTGGGAGTAATTACTTTCATGATGCATTGTTGCTTTTGCCAAAGATGTGAAGAATGTGTTATACATGAGTTTTTGCCAAAGGGGAAGATCTTTTATCAAGTGATATGTTTTTGCTCCTTTCTGTGTTTTTATGGTCACTTGTGCGCTTAACTTGAAACTTTCATCATGTTTTTGTTTGGGGTTGTCAATGCACTCATCAATGGAGAGATTGAGAAACCAAGTGAAGTTGCACTGTTATTTTTGTCTATATGATGAGTGATTAACAAGGTTAAGCGATCTAGAGTGGAGTGAGTGATGGTTTGATGGCATCAATGAGATCGATGTGTGGATATGGATTATGCCGAGGCGATCGGTGTGTGTTGCGTCTCTTGTTTGGGCTTGTCTCATGTGTGCAGGGTGGAGATGCTAACCAACTGTCAACAGTGGGTGATCAAGGGTCGAGCGGGGAGCTCGATGGTAGAGGATCAAGGATGCCGTGTGAACTTGGAGATGATCTCAGGAGTGCACGAAGAGATAGAGCAAGACATGGACGGATGGATGGTCGAGACGGCGTGATGGTCAAGTCAATGAAAGGGAGGCCAGTGCAAGTGATTAGGTGGCTCGAGGGGATCGAGAGCGGGAGAGACTTGCTGACGGTCAAGTTCGTGGATTGGCGTCACATTTCTACGATCGAGGAAGCTTTGTAGGTTTTTGTTGAACACCATCGCATCATAAAATGTTTTTAATTCTAGTAATTATGAGTTTATTTTTTCTGTTTTGTCGTCTAGATAAGTGTAATCTTTTAGTATTTTTCGGAATTCTTAATTCTGAAAAAAAATATTAAAAGAATATGGTCAATGATGTAATAAATTAGGAGTTTGCATTAATGGATTTTTCAGAATTTGTAATTCTAAAAATTCATTACGACGATTAGGTAAATACATAGAACTTTTACCCTAATGGCATTTTACAGGTTTTTTTAATGGGCTTGCCTATATAAAGGACCCAAAGGCCTTGGGTTTAGATGACTCTTTCAACTGAATATTTTGGGGGCTACCAACCATAATTTCTATTTTGTTCTAGTCTCTTTGCTGTTATTAATTTCGTGCTTAGTGTTCATCATTCGGATCAAGCACGGGACAACATCAAGGAGCTTCTAGCACAGGTACTGTTTATCCTTGTGTGATTCACTTTTAGAGCTGAGTTTTGAACTGTTTTGATGCCGTTTTTGGACCTAAGTTCTTCACAAATTTTGTTGTACAAGTTTCTAGGGTTCCATTTTTGAAGTTTGCAAAAGTTTTTGACCACTGCTGTATATATTTTTCTATCCAACAAAGTGCCTAAAAAGTTCTGGAAACTTCTGATTTCTGCTGTATTGAGTTATGTTTTCAGTCTGGATTCAATCTTTGAGGTGATTTTTAATTTGTTTTGGTTCTATTTTTGGACCTGAGTTCTACATAACTCTTGTTGTCCAAGTTACAAGGGTTCCATGTTTGAAATTTGCAAAAGGTTTTGACCACTGCTGCATATATTGCTCTGTCCAATAAAGTGCCTAAAAAGTTCTGCAAATTTCTGATTTCTGCCAAGTTGTGTTCTGTTCAGTCTGGATTCAATCTTTGAGGCGATTTTTGATCTATTTTGGTTCTGTTTTTGGACCTGAGTTCTACATAACTCTTGTTTTCCAAGTTACAAGGGTTCCATGTTTAAAGTTTTCAAAAGGTTCTGAACAGAGCTACATATAGTTTTTGTCTCATCTATATGCTATAAAAATTCTAAAAGGTGGTCATTTGCTGAAAATCAAAGTTGAATCTAGAAACATTTTTCTTCCTTGTTTTTCTTTCCCAGCTTGCTGATCATGTACTGCCGTATGCAGTGATGCTTTTCACCATTAACAACTACATGTGCTGCCGAGCACATGTTCCACCAAACCCATTCTAAAATTGTTTTTTATGTGAGTCTTTTGTATATAACAAAAAAAGTTTAAGAGCTATTTTTAAAGTTTAGTTTTTGTGTGTGCAAATTTAGTGCTGGTGATCCCTCAATCTATCATTTGACATAATATCAGATAGGAGGGTGATAGCATTTTTTTTATCAGAGTCTTTACTATGTCTGCTTCCGCTTTTTCATTTAGAGGTGCGTTGGGTGATTTGAAAAGGCCATCACATTCGCAAGAATTTGTCGAGGCGCCTATTCACCCCTGTGGGATCGGAATGGCGACTAGAGGGGAGTGAATTGGCGCCTCAACACTTTCTTTCGAATGTGATGGCCTAGTCAAATCACCCAACGCACCTCTAAACACTTAGTTTCAAGTTTTAAACCAAACAGAACACAATTCGAGCTCCACTAGATTGAAAAACACAATTCAACTCAATTTAAAGATTGTTTAGTCGATGAATATCAACACACTTTACTCAAGAATGCAAACCAAATTTGGAGAACAGAGCCAACTTGAAATCTCAACACTTCTAAAATATTCTTGATGATGAATAGTAATAATAACTTTCAAAACGATTCAGAAATCAGATTATGGTTCAATTTGCAGACTTCAATTTCTGAACATGTTTAATATCAGCATAGCAGATTCAGATTAGTATCACAAGGATTCACTAGCTAGAAACAGGAAATTCTAAACACTAAACAAAGCAGTTGACAAAACTATAGCAAATCGAAACATATCAGCAATTACTATTCATCGTCAAGACCTCAAAGTGATTCTTCACCTATTTCAATTTTCAGCACATTACAACCATGCAGATATACTTCAATGGATTTCAGATCAGACAAATCATATACTTGATCAGACAAACAGCACCACATAATTCATAAAAGAATTGAATCCACAACAGATAATACCTGACTTGAGCTAACTATTTAACAGCACATTACAGCAGCACTAACAACTTACCTCAAAACAGAATTAATTGAATAACCAGCAACTAGACTAGAAACAGCCAGCAACTAGACTAGAAACAGAATTACCTGCATCAATACTGAAATCATAATTTGTATATCTAACTTAGAACAGAAACTCCATTTCAATAGAGAATACAGATCTCATACTATCAAACAAAGAGTAAATTCAGTACAGAAACTTAAACCAGTCCTCAAAACAAAACTTGGCACAGTTTTGATGCTGAACAGTCTATTTCCTGAACAAAAGTGATTCAAACTGAAAAGCAACACATTGTCTTTCAATTAGAGAAATACAGCACTGATCATCAGAATCATATTCAACAAGGTAAACGCTGAACAGAACTCAAAAAGTATTCAAAAACTGTTCAGCTCTAAACATGATCCATATGCATGTTCTAATTCTTGCCAAAGCAGGCACTCAGCTTTTGTATATAACAAAATTAGATCAGGCTAAAACTAAAAACAACTTGATTTAGATTCAGAGATCAGAGATTGGAATCTCAATCTGATTGCTGCATACTCAAACAAGTTCGTAAAGTGTTCAGATCTGATGGAAAGGTTTTCAACTAATCAAGACTTAAAATAAAAAGTATCAACACTTATGAAACCAGACTGTAGATAATAAACAGAATTAGACACCAGATTAGAACTACAATCTTCTCAATCAGTCCAACACAAGAAAAACAATCGGAGGGAACTTTGAACATCACTTCAACACATGCAAATAGATTAACAACACATATTTCAAACAGCAAACATCCTGTTGCAGACATGAACTACAAGTTCTATCAACAAATCATGACAATCAAAGGCCTAAACTGAATGTATTCAAGAATCAAAACTATTCAGCATAGAACACAGCTCTTTCAAGATGAAATTTCACAAGAGATCACTCTAAATAATCAGGAAATTTCATGGAAAACAGAAAAGAACTCACAACTTTGCTTGCTGGAATCAGGAAGATCTAGACGCTGAATAGGAATCGCTGGATGATGAATAGCGCTGCCGACAGAACTGTAGTGGGTCTGAAACTTCTCACAGTCTGTTGTTCATCGTCAAGCACTCATGGCAGAGAGAGTTTTTCTGTTTTTTCTCAGAAAAATACTGAGAAATTTTTGTTCCCCTCTCTCCCAAGTAATCACTCAAGAAACACTTCAATGATCAACTAAAATGCTGATGAACACTTGATGAAACATTTCATTAAACATGTAGAGTGCTATACTAAAAACAGAGACATCTATTCCAGAATACATTTCAGCACCGTGGTGCCTAATTTGATCAGCAAAATAATTCAGAAGAAATCACAGAAACATGTTGCAACTTTCGAAAATGGATCATTCAAATCATGCACAACAAAATATGTATAAACATCAATATCAACTTCTGCACTAGATTTACCAAAAATCGCAGCACAAAAATGAATTCAATCACAAACATGTACCAGCGCTGGAAACAGACTTACCGTGAACAGGCTTTGCCGAAATTACTGTGTCTGATCCGAAAATTCCATCCAGCACTGTTCCCCATCAAAAGCTCCTTCAAACTCAAATTTTCTCTTCAATATTCATTGGATAAATTTGTCTCTCAAGTCCCAAAAGGTTCAGCCAACTCTAGGGGATAATATCCTACCAACTCATGTTCTAGGAGCCCCCTATTTACACTTTGCCCCTTAGTAATTTCAGAAATCACAATTCTGAAAATTACCAATAAGGACCTAAAGTAAAAATTACAATTTGACTCTCCTTTTAATATAATTTCATAGTAGACTCACTCCAAAAAATATACCAAAAGGCTACACTAAAAAACTAAAAATTTAAACTAATACAAGACACAAATTTATTGAATTAACAAAAACATTTAACGTTTCGACGATTTTCAGTAAAAAGCGACAAAGCCTCTCAACCCTTCGACTCGTGACACCGCTTCGCGACTTCGAGCACCAGCAAGCCACTTTCGCTCTCGATCCCCTCGAGCCGCCTGAATGCTTGTCCTAGCCTCCCTCTTGCAAACCCGGTCGTCACGCCGTCGCAGTCAGTCGTCCGTCCAAGTCTTGCTCGGTCTCTTCGTGCACTCTAGCTTGAGATCTTATCCAACTTCTCTCGGCCACCATGATCCTCCAGCATCAAGATCTCCGTTCGATCCTTGATCACCCGTCGTCGAAAATTAGTCAGCATCTCATACCTGCACATACAAGACAAGCCAAAACAAGAACGTGACGCACCACCGAAACCCTCGGCAGCCAAACCTCCATTTCACATCGAACCCCTCAATGCACTCAAACCACTCTCAACCACTCAACCGCTCAGATGCTCATCCTTGTCAATCACTCATCATCCAGACCAAAACCACCCTTGGTTTCTCAACCCCCTCTAGTCGCCATTCTGATCCCACAACATTCAAGGAGATGATGATGTTACCTTACTCCCGGAGAGATTGGGAACGTCGATGTCGCGCTTGACGAAGCCCCCGCGGGTCTTGGTGAAGCGCCCAAGAAAAAGAGTGTGTAGCTCCCTTGTCCTGGTCTCGAGCTCTGCCCTATCCTCCTCGAAGAGGTCGTCGAGGGTGGGGACGATGATGTTGTTGTCGTCAATCTCTGAGCTCCCCATCGGATTCATCGGCGTCGAGGGTCCCGTTGATGTAGAGGTAGAGGGTGTACCCATCAGCGATGTAGAAGTGATTGGCATGTATACCCCCAGCGGAGTCGCCAAAAAGTGTGTTAACACTAAAATCTGATGACAAAGCACCAAACACACGGATGTCGATCCGACGATCAAAAAACATGTGGATACTTAGGAGTAAACCCCTAAGCATAACATAAAGCCGACGTCGCGTTCTAGCGAGCCTTAATCATTGGTAAGGGAATAACGAAGTCGCTAGGCAATCAAATAATATCAATGAAAATTATTCAATTAACCAAATTATAGATAAAAATAATTAGTCCGGCCAGAATTGGGCTCGTTCAACCGAAGGTATCCCAGCGGTCAGACCGGCCGAAGTATGCTGGTCAGACCGAAGCTATGCCGTCGGTCGGTCCGGCGGTGCGGAGAGTTGGCTGAAAGGGGTGCTTCGACGTGTTGTGCGAAGGGTGGCCGAAGGGGTCCCTCCGGGCTTCGGTTAGTCGAACCGAAGGGAAACCCTTGGTTAGACTGGAAGTCTAGGGTTTCTGAAGGGCATCCTCTGGAGTGCGTCGCGAAGACGACCGGAGGGGGGTTCGTTCTCCTAGCCGGTCAGACCAGCATTCGGCGCCTGGTCGAACCGAAGGGTGCGGATATCCCTCGGAGGGTGGCCTCCGACGTTGATGTGGAGTGCTCCCGAAGCCCTCTACGAGGTCCGGTCAGACCGACCTTGTGCTGTTGGTCAGACCGCTGCATGCCGACACGTCGGATGACGGTGCGGCATGGGCCGGTCGAACCAAAGGGTTGCCTTCGGTCAGACCGGCGGTTCCTAGAAGATGGTCTCCGGGCTCCGGCGACCGTCTTCCCGGGGATGGCTTACAGCAAAATTTCTCAGAGAAGATGGAAGAGATGAAACACTACAAAAAATACCAAGAAACCAAAGGTAATTCGGCGTAGAGACCGAATTACATGTAAAAACCGATAAAACGACAGAAATCTGTTACGTGGATGAAACAGATGATTCACAAGCAAGCCGATAAGGACTTACCGTGATTTCGACACGGCAGTCGGTTGGTTTCCAGCGCAAACCAGCAAAGATCTACGTGCTAAATTGAATCTAGGGCAAGAAAGTAAATAGAAAAGTAAATGTACGATTCAATATAGTAATAGATTGGATCTATTAGGGTTTTAGGGGGCTCTCCTTGAATCAGCCTTGCCTCTATTTATAGAGGTTGGACATGAGTGTCTAGGGTCTAATATGATTTAGACACGGATTCCAAGTCATCCAAAATTAATTAGGGATAAAAATACCCTAAAATCAGTTAATTGGAGTCGGACTCAGGTTGGGCCGGTCCGATGAGACCCATATGGCCGGTTGGACCAGCCTTTACCATGTCCAAGTATATTTTCTGTTAAATTACCAAAAAGTGATATTTTGATAATTTTGACAATTAATGTCATTTTTTGTTATCAACACTGGGGCCAATAGAAGATGTCAGACCGAGCAAGAGGCAAGTATTCAGGCCTACCAGGCTGAATTTCAAGCCTAGCAGGCTAAATTTCAGGCCTAGATGGCCGAGATGCAGCAATGTTGACGCAGATGATGGGAAACACTTATTATGGTCAGATGGGCAAGCCTCCATCACCGACACCACCCCTCCTACACTTTCTCAACCTCAATCATCTTCGCACACTCCAGAGAGCAACAATGTGAGTTTCCAACCTTCTAATCATCATTTCTTGTTACATATAGTTGTGCTAACTAAGTCATTTTTGCAGTTTCCATTTTTGGGATCCGGGTAGAATCAGCCTTGGGATCCTTGGGAGGCACATGATAAGTAAGTTGTAAACTTTTAGATAATTAACCTTGTAATGCACTTATGGAGTGAATTGTTATGGAGGATTTATGAAGTTATGAAGATGTGATGAATTTGGAATAAAATATGTGAATGTGAATATGATAGATGAATTTGGGCCGTCCGTGAAGCCGCCGTCACCACGCTCCATCGGTTACATGTTTTTTTGTGCCGAGTGCCACGTCATGCAAAAAAGGCTTTGTCGAGTCGCAAATAAGTTTTTACTCATAGTGTATGTTATTTGTACCATTTTCCACTTTAAGTTAGTCAATCATAAGCTAGACATTTAAATCTTCGGTTGATGTGTTGTTTATGATTAAGTTTTCAGCAAAATGAAGACACCGGTCTAGAAAGTGAGCTAGTGCATGTTTTGCAACAGCTTCAAATCTAAACTAGATCTAGATGTATACATGTGTGTGTGTGTGTGTATATATATATATATATATATATATTGTTGGGGGAAATTACTTCATTTCCAGGACTTAAAGGTTGACCCTCCGGAAGGCCAAGAAGCTCGAAGACTGCAAGCGAGAGCTCGAAATTACAAACTTATTGGGGAAGTACTATATAAAGCCGGAGTATGCTCACCACTGCTTCGATGCATCTCTCAACCTGAAGGACAAGACATACTTCGAGGCATCCACGAGGGGTTGTGCGGAGGTCATCTAGCTCCCAGAGCACTAGCAGGCAAGACGCTCCGGCAAGGTTTTTATTGGCCGACGATCGTCAGAGACGCCAAAGACCTAGTTCGGACATGCCAAGGCTGCCAATGGATGGGCCGAAGGAGCCATCGCCCGCCAGCTCAACTTCAAGTTATTGCCCCGGTATGGCCGATGGCTAGATGGGGCATGGACCTCATAGGCCCTTTCCCACCAGCAAAAGGCGGATTGAAATTTGCGGTCGTAGCAATAGAATACTTCTCAAAATGGGTGGAAGCAGAGCCGTTAACAGCCATCACATCAAAGAATGTACAAAGGTTCTTCTGGCAGAATATTATATGCAGGTTCGGAGTCCCCAGAGAATTAGCGGTGGATAATGGGACCCAGTTCGAAGCTGATACCTTCCAAACATTCTGTGAAGAACTGGGCATTAAGCTATGCTTCAGCAGCAGTGCGACATCCGCAATCCAACGGAGCCGTAGAGCGAGCCAACGGGAATATCCTCTCCGGGTTAAATCGCCGAATCGTCGGATTGGCCAAGGGCCTATGGGTCGAAGAGCTACCCAAAATTCTATGGTCTATCCGAACCACGCAAACTAGATCAACCGGCTTCACGCCATTCAGGTTGCTCTTCGGAGACGAAGCCATGACCCCTACAGAGCTCAAAGGGGAGTCACTTCGCGTAATTCAACACGAAGGCGAAGATGATCGGAGTACTTCAATAGACTTGTCGGAAGAAACAAGGCTTCGAGCTGTCGCCAACCTGACGAAGTACCAAGAGCACACAAAGACATGGTATGACCCGAAAGTCAAATTAACTGAGTTAAAACCAGGTCATCTAGTATTACGAAATGTAATAGCTCCGGGGAAGCTAGGAAACAAATGGGAAGGACCATATGTTATCTTACGCTCAGGTCGCCCCGGCTCGTTTAAATTAGCTAATTTAGAAGGAGAAGAGTTGAAACATGCGTGGCATGCGGAGCACCTTAAGAGATATTATGCTTAAGGCTTCCTTGTATTCACTTGTAACACTCCTTTTATAAATAAAGCTAAGGGGTTGAGATTTGTTTTGCCCTTCGAACATCCCACCCTCCGGATGGACGCATTCGAAGGTCGGTGATGCTAGCAGAGCCAAGCATTTTTCGAAAAAACCCAAGGGGCTTGCTACGAACCATTGGTTCAGTGGCTCCGCCAACCTACGGATTCCAGGCTCCGGCTTGTTAGGATCCGTAGAAGAGTCTAAGGACTTTAAACAAAACAGAATTTCAAGCCTCCGGGTGCGAAGTATCTGTAAAAGAGCCGTAGGTGGCCAACCTACGGATTCCAGGCTCCGGCTTGTTAGGATCCGTAGAAGAGTCTAAGGACTTTAAACAAAACAGAATTTCAAGCCTCCGGGTGCGAAGTATCTGTAAAAGAGCCGTAGGTGGCCAACCTACGGATTCCAGGCTCCGGCTTGTTAGGATCCGTAGAAGAGTCTAAGGACTTTAAACAAAACAGAATTTCAAGCCTCCGGGTGCGAAGTATCTGTAAAAGAGCCGTAGGTGGCCAACCTACGGATTCCAGGCTCCGGCTTGTTAGGATCCGTAGAAGAGTCTAAGGACTTTAAATTTTTTGTCTAACTTATCGATGGTGACATGTGCAAAAATTCGAAGCATGCAGGTGCTCGAGCAATCATTGTGCCTACCGAACCCTTATATAAGATAAAAGCTCCGCCACCCACAAGAGGGGTAGGAGGATAGGAGTCACACAGCATGCTGTCAAAGCACTCCGCATTAAAGTATTATATTCATACATCAGGAAAAATTGTTATCTAGACCCAAATAAAAACGGAGACCCTTTCGACCCCTAGAGCTACCCCTGCGGCTACTTTGCCCTTCGGAGCTTGAAGTCTTTTTAGGCCGGGAACTTCTCTTTTTCTTCGAGGCTCGCAGCTTCTTCTGCTCCTCCTGAAGTTCGGCCCACGTCAAGAGCCTTTCGGAGCCAGCCTCGGCAAGGTTCCCAGCTTGGTACTCCGAGTCGGACCAGTCAACAGGCTCGGAAGACGAAGACCCCCCTTCCTGTTCTTCCTCTTTAATATAGGACAAAACATCCCTTCGTACTTCAAGAGTAACTTCCCCCCCGTCTCCGCGAGGAACAGAAAAGCGAGAGCGGCGATAAGGCCTCAAACTCTCAAGAACTGCCCACTCCTTTCGAAGCTCGGCAGTAGTTTCCAAAAGTACGAAGTCAGGGCTCGAAGGGCATGACAGAACCTAAAAAAGAGAAGAACACCCAAGACAAGTACTGTTTATAACTTTCTCATTAATTAAACAAAGTTTACAAGACCACAGGTACGCAACAGCCCTAAGCAGCTAGACCTGCGGGTCGTTTGGCGGAGCTGGGACCGAAGGCGCTGGCGAAGTCGGGAGTGGTGGCTTCGCCTGACCCTGCTTTTGCCGGCGGGCCTCGTCGATCCAAGCCTTAGCAGCAACCTTGTGGTCCGCCTTCCATACTGATCGGAAAGCTTCCCACGCCGAAGCCACCTCCGGAGACGGCCGCAGCAGGTCATCATCCGCGAAGCCTCCAGGAGACGAACCACCAACCGGAGCAAGGGGAATCCGAAGAGTTTCGAGGTGGCGAAGAACCCCGATGCCGGCGCACTGTCCGGAGATCTCTCCGTACCGTACCCCGGAATTCTTCATCAGCGACGAAGCTACCTGGATCATCGTCAGCTTCCGGTCGAGCGGCTCGAAGGTTGCAACAGAAGTCGAAGGGCACATGGTGCCAAAGTACTCTAACGTACCCTGAAGAGCTTCCAAGGTACGGTCAGCAGTACTGGAATTCTTTTTATCTGCTGCTTCCAGGCTTGCAACCGTTGCGTCCAACGCGGCCACCCGGAGCATCAAGGAACTCTTCTGAGCCATTACCTGGCTAAGAGCCTCTTGAAGTTCAACCATACGTCCGTTCGAAGCAGCCGCATCCTGGCGAAGCTTCTCGACCTCCGCACGGAGAACCACTTGTTCAGCTTCGGCTTCTTCGGCATGAGAGCGGAGGGCTTCAGAGGCTTCGTCAGACGCGGCCTTGGCCTTCCGTTCTTCCAAGAGTTCCTCATTCAGCCGGAGAGACCTCCCGGTGGACTCATCAAGGGCTGTTTGAAGAGCCGTAACCTTCCGGTTAAGTCGGTTAATTTCGACCTCACTGGAAGTCGCTGCCGCTCTAGCAAGGGCGAATTGCTGCAAGGAAAACAAGGTAAGTGCTAAAGAAGCTTTGATCATTAAAATACAACAACTGCGGTGTCTTTTTCATACCTGAAGGGCAGCCCTTTCGAGGGCCGTGTTGAGGCTCGAAGCCCTAACTTCGCTCAAAGCGGAGATCAACTCCGAATTGGCAATATCCTGGCTTTTCTCAGCCAGGGGCTCCTAGTAGCCCTCGAAGGCCGCTCCGATGCTCCAAGAAAGGAGCCAGAAGAGGGAGCCAAGACAAGGCCCGGGCGTCGTCCTCGGCAGCCTCGTCCTCTGAGTTGCCGACGGAGGGCGCTGCTTGATCAACCCGAAGGCCCAAGCTGGAAATACTCTTACCCCTCCCCGGCACGAAAGGGGGAGAGGCAAGAACATCTTGACCTTCGGCCGCCACACCTCCGGCTGGAGCCACGTTGTCGGAGGCGCCGTCAGTAGTCGAGGTCGCCACGGCCGGAGCCAATTCCGTCCCAGGGAGCACATCGTCCGCTCCGAAGGATACGTTCTCTGTCACCGGGCTCGGAGCCCCTAGGGGAGCCGGAGGGTCCGCCCGGGTGACTGTCTCCGAGGAAGTAGGGACGTCGGGCACCACCGAGGCCTCGATACCCGAAGAGGTACCTGTTTCAATTATCAAGGTTAATTAACATATTCTGCAGATAGCAAGCGAATGCCGATAAAAAAAGAAAGAGTTCTGGGAAAATACCTCCAAGAGCCGTTTGAGGAAGGATCGCCGGATCCTCCAGGACTTCGTACATCCGGAGGATGTTGTCGAAGTCATCCCCCGAAGTCCTAACCTCGGTCTCGTCCGTCGGGGCCACAACCTCCGCTGAAACCCCTTCGGGTGCAGGCAAGTCGGAGGGAGAGTTTGACTCTACTTGCACGTTGACAGGCGCAGGAGGAGTCAGTAGGGTGACGTCAGCATCCTCCCTGTCGGGGAGGTTTGTGGGGACCTCCCCCATGTCTTCGTCGATCAGAAGGTAATCTTCGAAAGCCTTTGCCGTGGCGCCGCCGGAGTCCTCTGTCTCTTCGGGAGTGGGGCTCCGCTCGTCCGGCGACGAAGAAGATGAAGCAGGCGTCAAGTGAGAAGGCTGCTTCACTGCCCTTTTCTGAGCGGGCTGCTTGCCAGCCTTTTTAGAGGGCTCGGCCGCTGCTTTCCTCTTGCGAGCCGCCGCTCCAGCCGGGGCGAAGTCGGGAAGCGACGGGGGCTCCATGCCGAGGGCTCTCCACACCCTGTTCGAGCGCTCCCAACTCCCTACCAGTTCCAGCCTCTTCTGCCTCTCGGCTACCGAAGGGGCTCCGAGAATTCGCTCGGTAGCCCGGACTATGTCGTCCGGAGATAAGGCCAGAGGCGCCGCTGAAAAGGAAAAGGTATAAGAAGCATAAGTATAATCAATGTGTTCATATAAAATGATGCTGCAGGAGAAAGACGTACCTATGTTTCGGAGGTCCCCCTCCGAGGCTCGCGGGATGGAGATTGGCCAACTGGCCCCGAGGGGTGAGATCCGAAGGCCTACGAACTCTTCGGCCAGGTCTCGCATGCTCATACGACGAGCCACAGAAGCCAGCAACCCTAGCCTCGTCGCGAGCAGGCTAGGGTTCGGGGAGATGTCCGCTTCCTTCCGGAACCAAATTTCTTGAAGAGGGCCCGAAAGGGGGGAGTCTTCTCCTACTTCGGCGTAAAACCACCGAAGTATCCAATTTGTATACCATCGATCGTTTATGGCCTTCGCAGGGAAATGAAGAGCGTGCTCCCGCCGTAGCTGAAAATTGACACTGCCGAAAGCCACTGTCACCTTCGAGTCCCCGGGCCCATCTTGAGGCTTCGGCTGGCAGATAGCTTCGTGGGTCGCTGCGAAGATCTCGGAGTGCCCTTCACACCCTTCCGCCCAAAGAGCCCACTCGAAGACGGCCAGGCGGACGATTGCGTTGGGGGACAACTGAGGCAGAGTAATGTGGAACATGTCTAGTACCTCTGCCAGGAAATCCACGGCTGGTAGCCCCAGGCCAGCTTCGAAGAATGCCTCGAAGACTACCACTTCTCCGCGCCGAGGCCGTGGAGTCGACTCTGTCCCGGGAACACGAGTCCTCATTCCGGCTCCCAACTTCCCATCTACGGCCTCTTCGATGGACTCCGCTGTGCTCACTGACTGACCAATAACGAAGCTCTGGGCCATCTTCTTCTTGGAGGGCGGACGGAGCGCGCGAGGGTTCTTGGGCCAACCACCGCCCGGGCCCCCCGCCATTGCCGTGGCTGCTGATGCTGCCCATGCCTGCCGCTGCGCCATAGTGTTGGCCGCCAAAGGAGTGGTGTGGCTGGTTCTCGCCATTACGCTCAAGCGCTCGAAGGGGCGGAAGGTTAAGGCGAAAGGTGAATTGCTAGAAAGGTGAATTGCAAGAACGGTGAATGCGGTAAAAAACTTCCAGTAATCCCTTTCTCCCCCTTTTATAATCGCACAATCTATACTGCTCTTCGAGAAGTTTCACACTGTAGGTTCGGCTTCCGTCGCCGACAGGTGGGGTTGGAAAGTGGAACGGCGTGCAACCGCTGAAGAAATCGACCGTTACTCCTTTTTTACAGAGGGTAACGGCTATTTGCGCCGTAACGGTCACCTTGACGGTACACCACGGCGTTCGCACTCCGTAACCGGCGCCACGACGAAAGACACTTCGTAACCGCCTGCACGACGTTCACGCTCCGTAACCGTTCTCGTAACACCCATGCTCCGAAGCCATGCTGCTCCAGGGAGTTTTCCCACTATGCCAAAATTCGGAGACGAACGTTTTAAAATATTAGGCTTAACATTCTGGGCTAAATCATAGTATCTTCGCATTCCCTTTAAGTCTCAGAAACTAAAAATGTTCCTTTCGTATACTGCCTTCTTCCTAAAAAATAGGTTATCTACAGAAAGGCGTATTCGAGGGGCTACTGTTGGGGGAAATTACTTCATTTCCAGGACTTAAAGGTTAACCCTCCGAAGGCTCTAAGAAGGTCCCGAAGGTGGTCGATTAATGCTCAATGATACGTCAGCACGATCGAAGGGTGCCACGATGCGAAGTCTCGGAGGACCCTCCGAACGGAGAGAGGAGGCTTCGAAGCAAGAAGACGTGACTGATTGGATGCCCTGCTTATCCATCTACCCTGCAGCACTTTACCGTGTATAACCTTGTTCACAGTACTGAAGGTCATTTGTAATATAAGGGTAAATAGGTCTATTCCTTTAGCCTTTCTCCCTATAAATACTCCCCTTTGTACCTTGTAAGAAAGAGGCAGAACCAGTGGTTCAAACACATACATTCGGACCTCTTGAGTTGTTATCCTTTACGGAGGCTCAAGTTTGTCCTAAAAGCACAAACCTCTTGTTTGTTTGTTCTTAACTACTAAGAACCTGTTGGTGTAACTTTTACGCCAACATATATATATATATATATATATATATATATATAGTTCATCGAATATCGTTTGATTCAGGTTGCATGAGCAAAATTTAGAATGGTCTCAAACACAATCTTAGGATGGTCCCAGCCCCACTGACTATGATTATTTTTTAGCATTAATTATATTATTATATCATTCAAAATTTAATGTAATAAAATATTTTTAATGTAGGAGAGAAAGAATGTCTCATACGTAAGAAAATCAGTCCTACATTATATTTAAGAGAGAAAACAGAGGAGATAGACGACTGATACAAACTGCCCTTTCCGAGCTGGGCGATTATTGTTAGCAGAATTCTGTTAGCATCAGCCGGGTCTCACGCCGTTGCGCGCCTGCCTGCAGCTTCTGCGCACGACCGTTGCATCCCCGCCAGGATTAGCGCTACATTAGTTTTGCATGCGCCGTTCATGCAGCCTCGTCGCGCAGTAGCTCCGCGCCCTGCGCTCCTCCGCTCGCACTGCTTAGCCTCATGTATAAATGTTACCCGTGAATGCAATAATATACGACGAGTCTAATCCTCCTTCATGGTATCAGAGCCAAGGTCCTGGGTTCGAATCCCCCTGGCCATGCATTTCCGCATTTCCGCTGCGTGATTTCCCCTGCGCCTATCTAGTGTGCTGAGACCTGTTGCGGGCTACGCCGGGCCTCTAGAACCTGCTGCGGGCTACGCCGGGCTCGCACGCCGTAGGGGGAATGTTGAACTATGGATAAAAGCCCCCACCTCTCCCACTATAACGCCTAGGTTTTATGGTTGGGTTGGCTAGGTGGGGTGAGCCTAACATGGTATCAGATTGCGCGCGTTCATCTTCCTGACGCCTGCGCTCATCTCCTTCCGCTGCCCCCTCTCCAATGGACGACCGCAACCCCCTCTTCGAAATGGAGCCATCGTTCCACGACTCCTCCTCTCTCGCTGCTTCGCTCATGGGCGATGTCGTCCCTCCACCAGTGCCTACTCCAATTCCTCCACCCACTGCCTCCTCACTTCAGCAAATCAACATCAAATCCCACATACCCCTCACTCTGGATCTCGCCAATCCAAACTATCCGGAGTGGCGCTGTTTCTTCGACTCCGTCGCCGGCAAGTTTGGGTTGCGCCCTCATCTCGATGAGCCCCCTACTCCAAGCCAACGCGTCGACCCTGCCTGGGTCATGCTCGACCAATGCGTCCTCAACTGGCTTTACAACACCGTCACCCGCGACATTCTGCAGATCGTCCGTGCTCCCGGTGCAACAGCGCACTCTGTTTGGACGGCGATCCACGACCTCTTCCGGGATCATCACCTTCACCGGGCCGTCTACCTCGAAGCTGAGTACCACAGCCTCACTCAAGGCGACCTCACCATCACGGAGTATTGTGCCAAGCTCAAGCAGCTCGCCGATGCACTGCATGATGTCGGCCAGCCTGTGTCGGAGTCCTCACAGGTCCTCAATATGCTTCGCGGCCTCAACGGCAAGTACCGCCACGCGATCTCCGTCATCACGACCAAGCAACCACCGCACACGTTCCTGTCCGCCCGCTCCCATCTGCTGCTCGAAGAACTCTACGACACCCAGTACTCCAAAATGGCGGCCAACCAAGCTCTGCTGGTCTCCTCCGGCAACAGGCCACCAGCCCCAAGTGTCAACACCTTCACTGCCCCTTCTGGTGGCCAATCTGCCCCGAGCGGACCTGGCGCACCGGTTGGCCAGCCCTCTTCGGGCGGAAATCGCGGCCGCCGTCGCGGCCGCGGCCGGGGTTTCAACTCTGCCGGCTCCCCCTCTCCCACTGCCGGCCTTCCAACGCCACGTCCAAGCACCCAGCCGTGGACAGCCGCCCTCAATCCCTGGACTGGCATGGTGCAGGCCTGGCCAATGCCGTTCAGGGCCCCCGGCGCCGGTGTGCTTGGTCCACGTCCTGGCACCCCGCCACAACAGGCCTTCTACGCCGGTGCACCTCCACACGCCGCAGGTACCACCTGGGAGCCGAACGCCCTCCTTGCCGCCTTGGCCACTGCAGGAGTCCCTCCGGCACCTTCGCCCAACCCTGACTGGTTCCTCGATACTGGAGCTTCTTCCCACATGAGCTCGGCCATTGGTAATCTTCACTCTCCTCGCACACTCTCCCCTTCACCTTCTGTTACAGTCGGCGATGGTAATGTTCTCCCAGTCACTCATTCTGCTTCCTCCTCTATCTCCACCCAGTCAAAACCTTTGCTTCTGCATAATGTTCTTGTTACTCCATCGCTTATTAAGAACCTCATTTCTGTTCGTGCTCTAACCCGTGACAACAATGTATCTGTGGAATTTGATCCTGCTGGCTTTTCTGTAAAGGACCTCCACAACCGCCAGGTGATCCTCCGATGTGATAGCAGCGGGGATCTATACCCACTGCAACCGGCGCCCCATCAAGCCCTTCACGCATCATCCGCCATTGATCTCTGGCATCAGCGGCTTGGACATCCGGGTCGTCCCCAGCTCGCCGATGCTCTCCGTGGCTACCAGTTTGCTTGTCATAAATCGGTTGATCATCTTTGTCACGCTTGCCAACTTGGGAAGCACGTACGCCAGCCGTTCTCCCCTTCTTCCTCAATAACATATTTCCCTTTCCAAGTATTACATTCTGATGTATGGACATCTCCTACTCCTAGCATTTCTGGTTTTAATTTCTATCTTGTGATTCTTGATGATTATTCACATTTTGTATGGACATTTCCTCTAAGGAATAAATCAGAAGTTGCATCTACCTTTATTTCCTTCTGTTCTTATGTCTACACACAATTTCGCTTGCCCATTCTTGCACTTCAAACTGACAACGGACGGGAATTCGATAATCTCTGTCTTCGCACACACTTCCGGCGCCATGGCATTGCCCTTCGCCTCTCCTGTCCCTACACATCCGCCCAAAACGGGAAAGCCGAACGTACCCTCCGGACTCTGAACGACAGTATGCGCACCATGCTTCTTCATGCCCATGCACCGCCGGCGTTCTGGGCAGAGTCCCTCGCTACGGCAACCTACCTTATGAATAGGCGTCCATGTCGCACCACCAGCCCTCTTACTCCCCATGAGCTCCTCCTCGGCTTTGCTCCCTCCTACGACCATCTCCGCGTATTCGGCTGCTTATGCTATCCGAACCAATCAGCAACAATGGAGAACAAGCTGCGCCCACGCTCTGTGGCATGTGCATTTCTGGGCTATTCCTCTGATCACAAGGGGTACAGGTGTTATGATCTATCGTCTCGAAGAGTGCTTACTTCCCGCCACGTGGTCTTCGATGAGAACAGCTTCCCTCTCGGCAACCCACCTTCCTCCATGGACGCCTCCACGCCTGATGCCGAACCCGTCGATACCGACAGCCCTCTACTTCTACCAACGCCATCGTCATCCACGCCGAAGCCCACTGCGACAGGCCACGCTCCGTCAACTCCTTCCGCACCAGCTTCGACCACCGCCCGGTCTGCCTCGCCGTCTTCACCACCCTGCGTCCAGCCAACGGCAAGCTGCCCAGATCAAGCCTCCACTGCGTCGCCCTTGTCCGGATCATCTTCACCAGGCTCGGCTCCAATCAATACAGCTCCGCCCCGTCACCAGATGACCACCAGGAGCATGGCCGGCATCATCAAGCCTAATCCGAAGTATGCCTTGGCTGCATCAGGTGCACACGACATCTCGCCACTGCCGTCTTCTGTCCGCGTTGCGCTTCGCGACCCCCACTGGCGAGCGGCCATGCAGTCAGAGTACGACGCCCTGCAAGCAAATCACACATGGCGCCTCATCCCACGTCCTCCCGGAAGCAACGTCGTCACTGGCAAATGGGTGTTCAAGCACAAGCTCCATCCCGACGGTACATTGGATCGATACAAGGCTAGATGGGTCGTCCGTGGCTTCACTCAACGTCCCGGTGTCGATTTTGGTGAAACTTTCACTCCGGTCGTCAAGCCTCAGACCATTCGAACCGTTCTTGCTCTTGTCGCCGGACGACAGTGGCCTGTTCGGCAACTCGACGTCTCCAACGCCTTCTTACACGGCCACCTGGACGAGCGCGTCTTGTGCCAACAACCCGTCGGCTTTGTTGACGCCAATCAACCGGACGCGGTCTGCCTTCTTTCGCGATCCCTCTACGGACTTCGTCAAGCTCCTCGCGCTTGGTTCGCCCGCATTACAGGCTACCTCCTCAACATCGGCTTCACAGCGTCTCGCTCCGATTCGTCGCTATTCATTCTTCGCCAAGGAGAACACACGGCATACCTGTTGTTGTACGTCGACGACATGGTCCTCTGCGCTTCGTCTAACCACATCATGCAGGGCATCATCTCCCGTCTTCGCACTGAGTTCGCCGTCAAGGATATGGGGCCCCTACGCTTCTTTCTCGGCGTCGACGTGCAAAAGTCCGATCATGGATATTTTTTATCACAGGCCAAGTATGCTGAGGACTTACTTGATCGCGCCGGCATGTTATCCTGTAAACCAGCAACAACACCAATTGACGTCAAGGGAAAGCTTTCCTCTACGGCTGGCTCTGCAGTTCAAGACCCAAGCGAGTATCGCAGTATAGCCGGCGGGCTTCAGTACCTGACCATCACTCGACCGGACATTGCGTACGCTGTACAACAAGCTTGTCTCCATATGCATGATCCGCGTGAGTGTCACTTATCTCTCATCAAAAGGATTCTCCGCTATGTAAGAGGTACCACAGCCTACGGCCTTCATCTGCGAGCAGTGACTACACCGACAATCACAGCATATTCTGACGCTGATTGGGCCGGCTGCCCCGACACAAGGCGCTCTACATCCGGCTACTGCGTTTTCCTCGGCGACGCACTTGTCTCTTGGTCATCCAAGCGCCAGCCGACGGTCTCTCGTTCAAGCGCCGAGGCCGAATATCGGGCCGTCGCAAATGTCACCGCCGAGTGCATGTGGCTACGACAACTTCTCACCGAACTCCACTGTGTTGTGCCAAGTGCGACAGTGGCCTACTGCGACAACGTCTCCGCCGTGTACATGTCGAAGAACCCCGTTCATCATCGCCGGACAAAACACATCGAGCTGGACATTCACTTCGTTCGGGACCGTGTTGCTATCGGTGATCTGCGAGTTCTACATGTTCCGACAGGACAACAAATTGCAGATGTCATGACAAAAGGGCTGCCCACTTCACAATTCACAGAGTTCCGCAACAGCCTCTACGTCGGACAAACCGATGTACAGACTGCGGGGGGGTGTTAGCAGAATTCTGTTAGCATCAGCCGGGTCTCACGCCGTTGCGCGCCTGCCTGCAGCTTCTGCGCACGACCGTTGCATCCCCGCCAGGATTAGCGCTACATTAGTTTTGCATGCGCCGTTCATGCAGCCTCGTCGCGCAGTAGCTCCGCGCCCTGCGCTCCTCCGCTCGCACTGCTTAGCCTCATGTATAAATGTTACCCGTGAATGCAATAATATACGACGAGTCTAATCCTCCTTCAATTATAAATGAAGGAATCAGTTAGCCAGAACCGAGAATAATGGGGTGGAATGGTGGAGAGAGGGAAAGAAAGAAGGCTGGCTCTGGAGGGCAATAAAAGTACGACACCAACGTCTACCAGTACCGTATTAATGCAGCAGCTGCTGCTGGATCTCGTCACGTCATGACTCATGTGCCGTGTGTGGACATGCTATCACGCCGTAACGTGTTGCTGCTTCGCCACCCGCATGCCTACCTGCACTTGACTGCATGCGTATTACTACTGTCTACGAGGCTACTTCTGCAACATGCACACAATGCGGGACGTCATGCTGTGACCATGTACAATTTGTCTGTGTTGCCCATGTACGACCAGTGAATTGGCATTGCGCCCACACAGCACACATACCAGTATTTGTACATGTAGGGTTTCCATGCTCCTGCTAGCACAGTAGAAATTAATATTTAATCAGTACTCGTACCTATCAAACTATATTCAATTATTTATGATGAAAATTACTTGACAACAGCTATTATTAACAGTATTTCCATTTGTAAAGAATTACAAGAGCAATTTCGAAGACATGACATACACTAGTTGAAAAAAAGAAATATTCAAAAAATTGACACATAAAAAATGGTTATTTGATTATATTAATATTTATGAAAATGATGAGTGTGATTATCTGATTTTATTAATATAAGCCAGAGTATAAAAATGAAACCACTTATTTCAATTATTAAATCATCAAATCTCCTCAAAAATATTCCCAAGTGGGTACGACTATGTATATTAGAACAGGATTAGTGCTGAGGTAGAGAAGAAAAGTGACCAGAGAAAGAAAAGAATAAGCAGAGGCATGTTGATATATAAGTTCTTATAAATTATATGAGATGATGTAGTAGGTGATGCATTAAATATAATATATATATATAGATAAGTAGCTATTTATATAAATGAACTATTATATTAGTTATATGTGACATTAAATAAATATAAATCAACTGCCAGCTCGCCTTGCTCTTAGTGATTGGAAGTGGCTAGGAGTAAGAGCTCCGAGCTCAGCTGCTAGCCAAAGCCTCAAAGAAGACAGTAGGTTGGCAGTTTGTTAAGCCAGTCGCCTCCCATGGCCGCTCTCTGATTGCTCCATCCATCCATTAACTCCTTCTTTATTATGCTTGCATGCTATTCTTACCTTTATAACTCCTTGGCTTGCTGCCTCTTCCGCCTAGTTAAACAATTCTCTCTCTCGCAGTCTCGCTTGCTCTAGCTCGCTCGCACTCGCGCTTGCGGCTTGCCATCGCGGCGATCTCTATCCCTCGCGCTCACAGCACCGTCGCGACGAGCGCTTCATGAGAGGAGTAGGAGGGAACACGAGGAGGACGGCGGCCGGGCAGGCCATGGTGGAGCTGCAGGCCAACGCGTCGTCGACCGGCGGCGCGATGGTGGTGGGGCTCAGCCCGCTGAGCGAGACGCTGTGGCGGGACAACAAGTCGCTTCCCGGCACGGCGGCGCTCATCGGCGACGTGTCAGCAAGGCTGACGTGGAAGGACCTCTCGGTCACCGTCGCGCTCGGCCCGGGTAAGACGCAGACCGTGCTCGACGAGCTGACCGGGTACGCCGAGCCTGGCTCGCTCACCGCGCTCATGGGCCCTTCCGGCTCCGGCAAGTCCACCCTCCTTGACGCCCTTGCCGGCCGCCTCGCCGCCAACGCCTTCCTCTCCGGCAACGTCCTCCTCAACGGCCGCAAGGCCAAGCTATCCTTCGGCGCCGCGGTAAGCTTCTTGTTGCTTCCCTTGTTTTAGCAAACAAATTAAAGACTCCATTTTTAGGCATTAAAATTGTTAGTGTTAGGCCATCACATTCACATCCATATATGCTCCTAATATGTCCTAAGTCCTACGTAGAACAGGTTTTGTTAGTTGTTACTGTTTCATAAGATAAGTTCAGTCATCAACTGGGTCGTCATTCATAATTAGTACACATGCATGCATGCCATCTCAGAATTAACAGTCAAGCTAGCTAGCTAGCTATCTCACCTGTTTGATGGTGCCATGTAAGTAACACTCCATCATATCAAGCAGCGTATTTTCGAGTAGCAGGCTTGCAGCAGGCGACCACTGTCCGATCGGCTATTATCGCCGGCCGTCTGCACGGTCTAGTAATTATCATCACCATCAAATCCAATTTGACAGACGATGGCGTACATGTGTCCGTGCTCCGTCCCCGTTCGAGGATCCGACACGCAGCAGCTGTAGCGTGTAGTACTTCTAGTTCGGTGCAGCAATAATCAATTCGATCGATCGATCGATCTGTTTCTCTCGATCGATCCTACTGCTCTGATTTCGATTGATTCGGATCGTATAGCACGCGACGTGTCTTTAATTCCTTCGTTTTTCAGTGAGAAAAATAAATAAAAAGGTCCTGGCGCGGCGACCTAGATAACATAAATACAGACAGTTTGGACTATTTGTTCCTGATCGATGCTGTGGCTAATAATGGTGACATGAACCATTCAGCTGCAGTGCCTATGCCCTACCAACAACAATTATACATGATACGAGGGATATTTTCTGCATATACAAATTAAAATTACGATTTTTCGAGTTAACACTTAACTTTAATTGTAATTTTTCTGAACTGTAACTAAGTTAAACCGGGGTTTTGGCGCGTGCGTGCGAACGAGCAGGCGTACGTGACGCAGGACGACAATCTGATCGGGACGCTGACGGTTAGGGAG
>JAAALK010000285.1:66150164-66295308 GCA_019279435.1 Zizania palustris | reverse complement strand
ATAACCGCTCGAAGAGGAGAAGTGGCATATCAACTAGAACTACCCGCCTCACTGTCTGATGTGCACAATGTGTTCCATGTGTCACAACTGAAGAAATGCCTACGGATTCCAGAAGAGCAAGTACCCTTGGAAGGAGTGACCCTTGGGAAAATCTAACTTATGAAGAACAACCAATCCGAATCCTCGATGAGAAAGAGAGCCAGACTAGGCGAAAGATTACAAAGTTTATAAAGTGCAATGGAGTAATCCACGGAGGCAGAGGCTACATGGGAAAGAGAAGATCACTTGCAAGCAGAGTACCCCGACCTATTCACTGGTATGTAAAATCTCGGGACGAGATTTTTGTAAGGGGGAAGGTTTGTGACGCCCATGCTGCTCACACTGTGCACCGTGGACTTGCCAACCCTGCCCACGCCAGCCCCTGCACTCGCCGCTTGCACCAGACGACGTCCGCACGCACGTGCACGCCCCACGTCAACGCACAGTCCCGGCCATCACAGCCACTCCGATGCCCTGCTCAGACCGTCGGATTTCTCCCTTTGTCGCCTGACCTTTCGTCGCCCTTGTACCCGTGCTTGTCACCTCCAACCACCCTAGCTCGGCCGAACGTCAGCTCCGGCATGCCCTTCACCTGCTCCGCTCCCTGCTCCGACGTGCGTCGCCGTACCCCTCCATTAATCACCTCACGTCGTCGCCCATGCCGCCGCGCGTGTTTATGAGTTCCCTGAACTCAACCGCAGCCTGCACACATGCTCATTCAATCCCTAGTCCACTGCCAACCCCCTCGGAGCACTAGAGTTCACCGTCGTTCTTCACGAGCACCTCACCGCCACTTTCGGGTACGTCGAGATCTCCCTCCTCGTTGCTCCATTCCTTGTACCATTAGCGGGAACGTGACCAGCACCCTCTGTTGTCTTCATTTCCGCAGCCGCCGACGCCGGAACCGCACCTTCACCGGGGACCCGTGTCGACGTCGCCGTGCCTTGTTTCGACCATAGGTAAAACTTCCTCCTAATCCCTTGTAGCAGTAGCTTACTTATGCCCTACCATTCGTGTTCCATGGGATAGCCTTGGTGGAACGCCATCGGAACTCGCCGACGACGTTGAGCTATGGGAACCTTTAGGCTTCACCGTGGGTAGATTCGTAGGAGCCAATGTAGGTATATCAGAGACCGTGGATAGTTTACTGCTAGCTCTAATCCCATGAAAATGTCCTCCGTTGGTCGTCGGAGCACCCCTATGGCTCTCGACGCCACCCCTCTGTTAGTTTACCCCCTTTTAATTATGGACAAACCATAGCTCTAATTGAAAATCCAACCGTACATAATGTTAATCATAGTATGTAGAACCTACGGTTAAAATTTGGGATCAATCGGAGTTAGTATGAAGAAGTTATGCCCCGCAGAAATTTCGGCCGTTGAAGGTCGTCTTCAACCTCCAGCCATCATCTACTGTTCGGCCTCTGTTCCACTGCCAGTTGGGCCCCACACATCAGCCACTAGCCTGCAGCATGCCACCCTCCCTGTTCCACTGCCAGCGGGCCCATCCAGTGTGCTGTTTTCCCCCTGGGCCGAACCAGCACAACCCATTCAGTAAACAGGCCGGCCCAGCCTCTTTAAACAGTACATTTTCCCATTTTCCGAAATTATTTTCAGTCAGCCCATTTAGCCCAATAGCACACACTACCTCTTGTCAATTTCAGAAAATGTTTAAACTTCAAAAAAATTATATAAAATCCGTTATAGCTCCGAATCGCTCCGTTCAAATTTCTATAAATTCATAAAATTATGAACTTTAATTTAGGATGAAATAAAATGTTTTCCCAAAACTTTTTTTTATGCTTCTATTTATGTGATGCTATTTGTACCATAGTTACCGACGTCGAAGATCCACAAGAATTCAATCCCGAAGACCCTGAGTATTATCCGGATCAAGGCAAGTCTCCCTTTGATCATGCTTGATCCCATGTTTGTTAACTTAATTTTATAAAGATGCATGTTTAGGACACACGCACACATACACTTGAAATTCATGACGATCGCCTTCGCGAGTGCGTCAATGAAACCTAAAATTGTTGCACTTAGCCTATCCTTGATAATTGAGAACCCTATTGACCTTGTCGCCATGATGGTTATGATGACCCCATCCTAGTATCGTGATGTGGGTTGTCCGTGATCAAACCCCGTCTTTACTTTTATTACATTACATGATTGCAAATGAACGAAGCGTGCGGGTTGAAAATGGGATTTGAAAGAGTGTTTTGAAAACCGGTACATAGTGCCGGAAATGGTTACAAAAGAAGGGTGTTTTGGGTAAAAACTTGCCATGAATCGTCATCACCTTTCGGGGTTCGACTTCAAGTGGCGCATAAGGACCGATTCCTTGGGAAAAATGTCGTGCACACCAAAGTGCAACCTTACGGACATTATGGGGTGTCCCTGGTTGAGTACCTACTGGGTTTAGGATCGCCTGATTGCCAGTAGATGTGAAATGCCCAGGGTGACTCCGTGGTTAGTTTTTGGGCTCAAGGAGCCGTATGAGATTGGGATGGTTATGAAGAAAGGTGGTAGGGAGAGGTGAAAGGGGATTTGAGCACCCTTGGTATTTCAGAGGAGAAGGGGGCCGAGGGCCAATGGATCCTTGGTTGGACCCGTCTATGTGGCAATGAGCTATCCTAGGTCGGCTGGAGAAATGCCTTGTAGCGAGCCTCCTTGCCTTGCAAACAAGGAGTAGTTCGCGACGTAAGGGTAAAGTGTACACCTTCTGTAGAAGTATGAACTGTTCGAACAGCCGTGCCCCCTGTTATGGGCGCGTGCCATGATAGTTGCCCATGCGTAGTGTTGGGTTAAGATTTTCATCAAGAAAATAAGTTGAGGGTTGGGAAGCGTTACCAGAGTGCACCCTAGGGGTGTACGGCCAGCCTTCGTGGTCGGCAACGAACTTGTGTAGTTCGGGAAGTCGAAATGGCTTCATAGAGAGAGGGAAAGGTTCAACCCTAGGTTGAGAGATAAAAATATGTTTTGATGTTATGGGAAAACCTTCCCGATGGAGGGGCAGGCCAGTACCAAGAAAAGATAAGAGTGTGAAGATGGATGGATTGTTGTGGCAAATGAGAAGTTGTGGAGTTGATGAAATGGTTGAGATTGAACTTTGAAAAATAAATAAAAATTACTACTTATCAGTTAGTGGAGGTTGGGACCTCTGCTAACAGGGATGGGACACTTAGAAATTTAAAAGTCTTTTTATACCAATAAGCCCCAACCACCCTTGATGACCTACATTTATAAATATTTCCCGAGACTTGTTGAGTACGTTTGTACTCACCCCTTTTTTTACCCCCCCTAGAAGATGAAGCCCAAGCAGGAGAAGATGAATGGTTTCCCGAAGGAGAAGAGGACGTCCAAGGAAATGAAGATGAGGATCACCAAGCGTAGGGTCTCGAGCCTAGTTCCCAACTAGGAGATGGAGATGCTTCCGCTAAGACTTAGTTATTTTGCTTCCGCTAAAAGACTTTGTGATGTTTGAATTGCCGCGAGGTATGCCTCCTACGGCTTTTGTAATGAACTTGGGTTTGAAATACTTATGTATTCGCAATGTGCTACCGTTGGATTGTGAAATATCTTCAATGATGTTGTTGCAATTCAATTAGTGGCAACCCATCTCGTATTAGCCAAGTCTATACGAGACGGGGGCGTCACAGCTCAGCACCGTCGAGAGAGGAAGAACAAAAAGGATGTCCGGACCACCTTTCTGACACGAGAGGAATACATGATGGTAAGTGTATTCTCGTGTATCTTCTAATACTTAATATTATGTCATTAACAACTTCACTTGCATCAAATAGGTCGCTCCACAGTGGTGTGCCGCTCATCTTGAGTGTTGGGGCCAAATTGTTGATAGGTGGTGTTCTGCCGAGTGGCAGAGCAGTCACGATGCATGCCGCCAGAGACGCCTACTCATGCCGGGGGCAGCACACCATCAAGGCTCGCTGAACCTCGACCAGTTCAGGGCGAGATGGGTATGTAGTTACATTTTCTTTTTTTTCGCTTAATTGCACAATATAAATCTAACTATCTTCTTGTTTCAGTCAATGGCCAATGCGGGTCAGGAATGCTCCCAAGTCATGGCATATGCTCTGGCTCACAAAGGGAGGGCGGTTGAAGGCAATACTTACAATCCAAATGACCCCGCTGAGTCGTACACTAATCGGAACGCATATCAACGCCTCCAAGACTATTCAGAGATGGCAAGGGAAGTGCATGGCGTCGATTATGACCCAATCGCACATGACATCGATGGCGAGGTGGTCATGAGGGCTGGAGGAGGCAAGAGACATGGGAGATATTTGATGGGCGACGGTGCCATTGATACCCATAGTACCCCCTCTCTATCTGAGGTGAGATCTTGGAGCTCGACCTCCGGTCCGGGTATACGCCCTCGCCGAGACACATCTATGGGTCTGATTGCTGATCTACAGGTTAGTTCATTTTCATCAATCATCGAACACTTCAATTCGTTTGTTTTGGAATGTTAATGACTGTGAATTAATGTTTTGTAGGCCCAACTAAATGAAGAAAGATCACAAAGGACCGAGTGGCAGACCCAGATGGAGGCTCGGCTGCAGGCTCAAATGCAAGCTCAGATGCAAGCCGAGATGCAGACCCAGATGCAGCAGTGGTTTGTGTAGATGGGTGGATCTTTCTCAGGTCATATGGGCCTGCCTGGACTTCCTCCTCAACCTCAACAATCTCCACGGACTCCACAGAGTGGCAATGTGAGTTTCTAATATTGTTTTTTGTCGTTTTTGTTATATACAATTGTTCTAACTATATTTCTTTTTTTTTCAGTTTCATTCATCGGCAGCAGGATCAAACACGCAGCCATCTCCACACACTGGGCATAGCGGTAATGCTAACTTGTGAGGCGTGGTGTGAGTTGCCATTATGAAATTGTTAATTAACTTGAACTTGTCACCATGAGCGCGAACTTGAACTTGTGATGTCAATTTGAACTTGTATTTGTGACGTGAACGTGAATTTGTGATGTGATCATGAATTTCATGATGTGAATGTGATTTTTGTGATGTGTATGTGATTTCTGTGATGTGAGTGAAATTGTGATTCATATAGTGATTGAATGTGAATATCTGTGATTGAATGTGAATTTTGGGGCAAAATTTGTGACTAAATGTGAATTTGTGATGATTTTTGTGATTGAATGTGTTTTTTGGATGAAATATGCATTAAATAAATGAAAAAAAATGAAAAACAAATTTACCAAGTGTTGCACTCGGCAAAGCCACCTAAAATGCACAGAAACGTGCCACGTGACACGTTTCTGTGCATTCTGGGGAGGGTTTGCCGACGCCTCCACGTGGCACTCGGCAAACCCCCTTCACCGAGTGCCACGTGGGGCACTCGGCAAAACCTGCCACTGCCACGTGCCCCCCGGCCCCCTTCGCCGAGTGCCCCACGTGGCACTCGGCAAACCCCCTTCACCGAGTGCCACGTGGGGCACTCGGCAAACCCTGCCAGTGCCACGTGCCCCCCGACCCCCCTTCGCCGAGTGCCCCACGTGGCACTCGGCCAACCCCCTTCGCCGAGTGCCACGTGGGGCACTCGGCAAACCCCCATTAACGGCTCCCGACCGTTAGTGCCCAACGTTTGCCGAGTGCTACGCGTGGCACTCGGCGAAGTCTATATTGCACTCGGCAAAGACTTCGTCGAGTGCCCGATAAAAAGCACTCGGCGAACCCCCACGTCGCCGATAAGGCCGGTGCCGAGTGGGGTTCGCCGAGTGTGGCACTTAGCGAAGCCTTTGCCGAGTGCAAAAGAGGCTTCGCCGAGTGCCCTAGACACTCGGCAAACCCTCACAGTCCCATAGTGTATGTGTTGTTGCTGGTCAGGCGTGAGGGAGGGGGCCAGGCCCTTTGTGCCTCTCTCTGCCCCTGGTTGGCCAGATGATTGATTGATTTTATTAAAAATAGAACAAAACAGTAATAGAATCAGATAAGATGTTCCTAAAATTTTTAGTGTTCAAGAAAGCACTAGATGCTAGTCAGGTGGTGCCCTGGCGCTAACGTTAGAGGTGCGTAGGTTCTGCTCAACAATAGGGTGTGTACATTGCATGGCTCTCTGTATGTGTTTCTGTAACGTGTAATCCATAGTCTTGTTTGAGATAGAACGATGAATGTGAAGTGTATACCTAGAGATGGATTGGTCGGCATTTAGAAGCTCAATAGGAAGATGCGGTAAAACTAAGCACCAATGGAGACTAGGGGTGGATCTCAATGGCAATTCCAGTGCAGCTTAGTTAGCAAGCGCCATGAGCCTACGAGGCTCAGAGTAGAATGAGCGTTTTAGAAAGCGGGCAATAACTCAACCAGCAAGTGCCACAGTGAGTAGGTGGTGGCTGTGGCAGCAAAGCAACCACTGGGCGAAGGTTGTGGTGGCGCCCAACTGACGATTGCCCTCTGAAACCCTAGACATACTCAGACCACCACTAGACATAGGTTTGTGCCCGTCATGGTTCTTATGGTGTCACCTAGACGATAAGTCATGATCTGGGTCTAGGCATTGAGGACGCCACGTATGATACTCATATGGTGTCGCAAGTCATCGCCTTATGAGCTATGGCAACAACTTACAATGAGGTGATGGCACATGGCATGAGGAGAAAGGGGCACATGCAAGAGAAAAAAGTTGCACGCACAGGAGAAATGCTGCACGTGCAAGACAAAGTGGGAAAAAGAGAGAGGGATAGAGAGGGCGAGAAGAAAATAAGCTAGCACATGGGAGGGAAAAGCATGACTAGAACAAAAGATAAGGCCAAGACTCTGAGTGGAAAGAGAGGGAACAGAGGCGGTGACTGACAGTAGATCTGCTCGATGGTGTCAGTCCTCTTTAGTGGCAGCGTCAGTGGTGTGCAAGCTTCTGTTATGCCTAGAGGTCAGGGCTCTAGCCTAGTGAGTCGGTGATAGAGGTCAGCGCCCTGGTCCTGTGAGGCAGCAGCAACAAAGGTTCGTACCTTGGACCTAGTGAGGCAACGAACCGATGACTCAACGAGGTGTTGCACACCTGCACTCAACCATGACTGATGAGTGATGTCTTCCCTCCTCATCGACTTCTTATGTTTCTGAGTTTCTCAGTCTTGCTTCTAGATTTCTATGCAGGTATTTAAGTCTAGATATAAGAAGGTATTTTATGCCCCATAGTATCTGTATAGTCCTCATTGTGTATACTAACAAGAGATAAGATTAGATTAGAAGAGAAGAGAAGAGAAGATCATTATTAGTATAATCCTCATATGTGTATGACATCGCCTCGTCACGCGCCTAACTTGCCTAGGCAGTTAAAAGGGGTAGGTCGCCTCACCTTGCCTCCCCACCGCAAGAATCCTCATGCCCACCTACACGCAACCAAGAGGATATCTCGGCGGCATCGGCTCCTAGGGATGAGAGGTAGACTTTGGTTAGGAAGGAGAACATTGTGATGAGAAATTAAACTCTTTCTTTATTGCCTATCAATGAGTAGAAGAGGATCCTTTATATAGAAAGAACCAACATGACATTTAAGGAAATAATACCTATTTATAAACCAATCTAATCTTTATATCTAATTTCCAATTAAATTAATATCTTACTATGTAACCTTACTATTGGGGGAAAATACTTCATCCTCATGATCCTCCAAGATTCCAAGCAAATACATTATGCAACAAAGATAAAGGCAAGTCTTAATCTCGGAGCCCAAGACTTGCCTCCGAATTGAAGGGCTCAAAGCCGAAGGGTCCGTCTAGGCTCCGGTCCAAAGATACCCTCCGAAAGGCTTCCCCTATGGAATGGAAAACAACCAGAAGGATGGGACGTCTACCTTATCAACATACTTCAAACATATTTTACCATGTTAACCCTATAAGGGATACCGAAATAGTATCCACTATGTAGGTTGTCATTGAGGGGTAAAAAGGTATTTTCTCTATAGATTTTACCTATAAATACCCCCCTTCTCACCTTGTAAGAGGCATCGAATATTCCGATATTCAATACATGTGGCCGTCAGAACCCCCCGAAGACATGGCCGTTCAGATGGCCCGACTTCAGGCGAAGGTGGAAACATGGAGGCAGGAGGCCGTGGACAGGCTTCGTTCTCAGGCCAACCCTACTGCTTCAGAGACGCGTCAAGACGATGACCCCGATTTTTATCCCGAAGCCCCCCCCAAGTCCAAGAAGCGCCGAGAACGCCTCCTTCAACGATGAATCTTCGCTGCATCCGAACTTGCAGAAGGTGCGCTTCAATCCTAGGTTCCAAGCCTCAAAGCTACACAAATACTCCTGAGGGGCTGACCCCGGGGAATTCTCTCGTTCTTACACCCTTGCAATAGAAGCTAGCGGAGGGTTCCGAAATACGATGGCAAAGTGTTTCCCCTTGCATTAGAAGGCGTAGCCCATCATTGGTTCTGGTCTCTAAAGCCAGGATCAATTAAGTCGTGGGAGCACTTGAAGAAGAAATTTGTGAGTAACTTCCAGGGGACCTTCGTAGCCCCGATGTCTACTGGAAGCCTTTGCCCACACTAAGTGCCAGATCAAGGGACTGCCCACAGTCATCTATTGTTGATGCGGCGCGCGAAGGTGTAATCAATCCCGACCTCCTCAGCAAACTTAATCGGAAGACGGTGTCTTCAGTAGCACAATTGATGGCATACTTCGAGCAGTATGCCAAAGCAGAAGAGGGGTGCTTCCAGAGGACTGCTTCGTCCACACCAACCCTCCCCCAGGAAGTCAATATAGAGATAGGGGCTCTGAGTCCTCCGCAGGCCCTCTTTGATAATCGTTCGCACGAATAGAGAAGAGGAAAGAAGCACCCTCGCTCTGAAGTATTGAATATTGCCCCCTCTACTCCAAAGATGTCTTCCAACTATCAACAGGCTCAGGGCAATAAAGCTAGTGGCTCGAGGCCGCTAGATAAACCAACTGGCCGAAGCTAGACTCTCTTTTGTTGTGTGCATGGCGAAAACAGAAGCCATGCCACCAAGGATTGCAAATCCATACTAGCTCTCTAGGGCGAGTATCTTGGGAGAAACTCAGGTTGAGGTACTACAAACCGAGCTCCTCCAGCAGCACGGTCGGAGCCCGTGCAAGCTGTCGGATGTGCAGGCAATCTTGAATCTCCTATGCAACATTTGGTGGCCAACATTATGCCACCACCAAAGCAAGAAGACCCTCAAGATCATGGCAAATGAGTGGTTCTACCCATCTCCAGAGGGGGACCCTTGGTAATATGTCGAAGCGTCAACGAAGATATTACATTCGGGAAGTAGGGCATATAGGGACTTCAAACTCGACTGTAGAAATGACCGAGTGGTCCCATGTGCCCATCTCATTCTCTGCCAATGATGCTGTAGGGGTGAAATTCCCCCATGCTGACCCCCTTGTCATTTCAGCTGACGTTGCAGGAGTGGAAATTCGAAGGGTGCTAGTCAATGGTGGAAGCTCCGTTGACATACTCTTTGTTCAAGCCTTCAATCAAATGTGCATCCCCCTGAAGGCATCTACTTCCAGCAGCTCGCCCACTCCGAGGCTTTGCAGGTCCTCCTCTCGATGCCCTCAGCCAAATAGGCCTCCAGGTTGCTTTCGGTGCGGGGCCCCTGCTAGAGTCGAAGAGGTCATATTTGATGTTGTCAACGCCCCGTATGCCTACAACGCAATATTCAGAAGAGGGATGTTGAAACAATTTGGAGTCGTTGCGCATCACAATTATTTGTGTCTCAAAATACCCACGCAAGGTGGAGTCCTTACGATCCTAGGAGATCAAGCTGCAGCTAGGAGAGTAGAATATGGCCACATCCCACCTCTCGATCCTTGGCAAGTAAACGGTGTGCAAGAACACTCGGAGGAAGCTTCGGGGTCCCTGGACCCTTCGAAGAACCCTTCCTTCAAGCCAAGCCCAGAAGGTGATGTAGTCACAAGGATCATTGTTAAAGAAGGCGGGGAATACCCAATTTAGTTTGTCAAGGGGTTGCCTTTGGACCTCGCCACCTCACTAGAAGAAGTGGTCCGAGAAAATTTAGATGTCTTCGCCTGGTCAGACGAAGAAATCCCCGGAATTGACTGGAGAATTATCAAGCATAGCTTGCTCGTTAACCCTAAAGTTCAACCTGTTCACCAGGAGCTTCACAAGTTGTCAACTGAAAGAACAGACCTCACTAAAGTGGAGGTATAAAAGTTGATAAGAGCCGGAATCATTAGGGAGGTGTCCCACACGGAGTGGTTGGCTAACCCTGTCTTCGTCAAGAAAGAGGGCTCCGGCAAATGGCGCATGTGCATTGACTTCACATCTCTGAATAAAGCATGCCCACGATACCCCTACCCCATGCCCCGCATTGACCAGCTTATTGACTCTACGGCCGGCTCTGATCTCCTGAGTGTCCTTGATGCATACTCCGGTTATCATCAAATCTGGCTAAAACGCGAAGACAAAATCAAGACAAGCTTTATAACCCCTTCCGGAGTATTCTGTTACGTGCGAATGCCCTTTGGCTTGAGAAATGTCAGGGCAACTTTTTCACGCCTTATTGCTAAAGCTCTAGGTCACCAGATAGACTGAAATATCAAAGCCTATATGGATGACATTGTAATAAAGAGTGCTTTAAAGCAACAACATAGTCTAGACTTAGCGAAACTTTTGAGAGCCTACGAGCATGTGGAGTCCGCCTCAATCCCGAAAAATGTATTTTTGAAGCTCAAGCAGGAAAATTTTTAGGGTACTTAGTTTTGAGCAGAGGAATCAAAGCTAGCCTGACACAGATAAGTGCACTGTAAAGGATGGCTCCGCCTGAAAATTTGAAGCATGTCCAAAAGCTGTCTGGACGTCTTGTAGCTCTCAGCAGATTTCTGGCCAGATCAGCGGAGCGAAGCCTCTCAATTTTGCCGGAGTGCCAGAAGAGCTTCGACGAAATCAAGGACTACCTTGGAAATCTATCAACACTCACTATGCCCCTTGTAGAGGAAACTCTCCTCCTATATCTTGCAGCAACAGGCTCCATAGTCAGCGCAGTGCTTGTAAGAGAGATAGAGCTCAATGGAAAACTGGTGCAGAACCCAGTATACTTCGTTTCAGAATCCTTGTCCGGAGCAAAAACACAGTACTCCAAGCTCGAGAAATTTGCATATGCTTTGGTAATGGCCTCGCGGAAGCTAAGGCATTACTTTTTAGCACACAATGTAATTGTCCCTATGTCGTATCCCCTTAGCGATATACTCCGGAGCAAAGACTCCACATGAAGAATTGGAAAGTGGGTTGTCGAGCTAGCCCCCTTCGGCATTTCCTTCACCGCAAGAACAACCATTAAATCTCAAGTTGTGGCTGACTTTGTTGCAGAGTGGATCCCATCCGCAGTTTGGGCTCCAGAAGAATCATGCGAAGGAGTGTGGATAGTGTACTCCGACGGAGCATTTCAAAGCATCAAGAGCTGGTGCCGGAGCTGTGATAATTTTTCCCTCAGGGCAGAAAGCAATGTAATCTGCAAAGCTCAACTTTATGTCCACTAACAATATTGCAGAGTACGAAGGAATCCTGCTTGGCCTCCGCAAAGCGCGCGCACTGGGCGCCACTCGGGTTACAATTAAAACATATTCTCAGGTCATTGCAGGGCATGTTGACAAAAGCTTCCAAGCTCGGCATCCGCATCTTGCGAAGTACTTAGAATAAATCCGCAAGACGGAGGCAATGTTCAAAGGAATTTCCATCTGAAGAATCACTCGAGCAGATAATCAGCTTGCGGACATCCTGGCGAAAGCTGCTGCCGGAGCATTGGATGTCCCAGAAGGAGCTTTTTATGAAGAGCTTGTAAACCCTTCTGTGCCTCAACCATCCTCCATAGAAGTATTTTGCATACCAATCACTGATTGGCGGAGCACAATATTAGACTTTTTGCAAAACAAATCAAGTCATCTCGAAGGCCCAGAATTGCAAAGGTTACAATCAAGGGTCTGGAATTATAAGCTTGTCAACGGAGTGCTATATAAAGCCGGAGTCTGTTCTCCTCTACTCCGATGCATCTCGCAACCTAAAGGTCAAGATACACTTCGGGAAATTAATGAAGGCTTATGTGGTAGCCACTTAGCCCCTCGGGCTTTAGCAGGCAAAACACTTCGCCAGGGGCTTTATTGGCCAACAATTGTAGCAAATGCAGAATCACTGGTTCGAACCTGCTAAGGGTGCCAATGGATGGGAAGACGAAGCCATCGTCCTGCAACACCCCTTCAAGTCATTGCTCTGGTATGGCCGATGGCACGATGGGGAATGGATCTCATCGGCCCTTTCTCAATGGCAAAGGGCAGCTTGAAGTTCGTGGTGGTAGCAATCAAATATTTTTCTAAATGGGTTGAATCCAAACCCTTAACTGTTATCACTTTGAAAAATGTGCAGAAATTCTATTGGCAAAATATTATTTGTAGGTTCGGAGTGCCTAAAGAGTTGACAATTGACAATGGCACCCAATTCGAGGCCGAACCTTTTAGAGAATTCTGTGAAGGGCTGGGCATTAAAATGTGCTTTGGAGCCGTCCGTCATCCCCAATACAACGGAGCCGTCAAGCGGGCCAATGGAAATATTATGTCTAGCTTAAATCGGAGGATTGTAGGGTTGGCAAAGGGACTATGGACCGAAGAGCTTCCTAAGATTTTATTGTCCATTCGGACCACTCAAGATAGGTCTACAGGTTTTACCCCATTCAGGTTCACTACTAGAAAACCCCCCTGTAGCTACGCCATAGTAGTAACGCCGTGTAAAAGCATCTCTACATGCACATATAAAGATGCTTGTTGACACGATTTTGAAAGCATGTCAGATTGTTACGATAATAGACACGCTTATACTGTTACGAATCATACAAAGACATTTTTTGACACGCTATTGAAGTCATCTCAAAATGACACGACGTTAGACCTGATTTAAAGCATCATTATCACACAGAGACGTTGTAAAGTGTATCAAACATTTGTTTATAGCTAGGTATAGATGCTTTCTAACTTGATTAGAAAAGCGTATTGAATTGATACAAAGTTTAACATGCTGTCATTCCGCGAATAGCATGTAGATTAGTCGTAAATCGTATCAAATAACCATCAATAGAAAATGACACAGACATAAACACGCTTTGAAGTGTCATTATCCTCTTGACACATTTTAAAGCATATCAAACAATTGTTTGTAATCATGCATTGTGAATGATGAAGAAATAATATATTTGATATGGTAAAAAATACAACTACGTGCCATATATAACATATTGTTATATTATATATGTACATGAAAAAATATTATTCGGAATGAATAAATTAAATAAATTATATTATATATGTACATGCTAAAAAGCATATACAAATAAGTTTTGTGCACTGAAATAAAAATATAAAAAGTTGAGCCTCCTGGGATTCGAACTCTGGTCAGTAGCATTAGAGGCATACGGGCAAGCCATTGAGATACCAACACATTTGTGTTTTATTACCAGGTCAGAGTATGTAAATAGACATATCTTCAGCTACCATAGTACACTCACGACCTAAATCGGCAATATTCTCAGATTGAGTTTATTGTGTTGCAGCCGACACACCGCACCGCCCATGCACGCCACCACCGCCGATAGCTCCTCCATCGACCGTTGCAGCCTCCTCTCAAGCACCGTCGGCAGGCTACGCATCGACGCCTCCCATCCCACCGTCAACCACTGCCTCTCCGCTAATACTCGCTGCCTCCCATCCCACCAAAGCCTCCCATCACGCCGCCGCCCCCCATCGCGCTACTGCGTGCCCTGGCATCCCATCACGCGTCGTCACTCTTATGCACCTAGAACTCCAGAGGCAACATAAGGTAGGTCCGATCCTATCCCTTCTTTTATTCTTCCCTAAGTTCTTATAATTTTCTGCAATGTACACCGGCTGCTGCCTACTTGTGTAGATTTAAACATTGTAATCATATACAGTGCAGTGTGCAATACTTAATTTTGTCTATTGTTAGGCTTTCAAACTTGTACTAAATCAATTGTCTGACATAATAGGTTCAGTTGGTACTTTGCAGATGTGTTGTTATTCTTGTGTTGTTTGTTTACTTGTTGTGTGACTGTTAAATTTGTAGATTGATGGATAGTAATAGTAGATCAGAATTTGATGGCAAAGGATGCATCAATTTTTTTTCTCTAGTGCTACTTTGATTGTTAAACAAATGAACACTTGAACTTGTCCTGATTTTCTATTTAATTATATCATATTTTCATGTGATGATGCTATGCCTAAAAACACTTATCTCTGTATGTGTACAATCATGGTGTAGTGCATATGGCTATAGATGGTATGTGTATGATATGATTGAGCTTCCTTGTTATTTGTTGTCGTGGTTTGATTTCTTGAAGCATAAGCTGTAATGTAACTGTCTTTTAAATTAAGCATGATTTGTTTGATTTAAATTCCACATGTGCTTACATAGGGGGATTGATAGAAGTTGGATGAAAAAATCAAGACGAGAGACTGCATATGAAGATGGTGTTGAGGAATTTTTGACTTTTGCTTATCAGGACCTTCCACCTGACAGCGAGATACTGTGTCCATGTAAAAAGTGAAAGAATAGAATAAACCAGACTCGTGATGAAGTTAATACACATCTGAGGTGTGACGGTATTCTTCAAGGTTACACCTCTTGGGTTCATCATGCTGAGAATTATGACAGACCAACAATTGCATTTGATGATGTGCCTAATATGACCACATTGTCTGCCACGGGTATAGTACAAGGTCACCGGGACGGAGGATTGGATAGCATGGAAGAACTACTACATGCTGCATTTGGTAGAGCTGCAGGAATGCTTGAAGGTGAAGCAGATGATTTTCAGGCAAGATTTGCAAGTATGGAACATAATGCCTCAGAGGATATTAATGTGAATTCAAGTGAAGGCGATGATTCGAGGAGGGATCATAATATATATGCAAGATTATTAAAGGATGCACACATAAGGTTATACCCTGATTGTAAGTACTCAAGGTTGTCATTTTTGGTGCACTTATATCACTTGAAGTGCTTACATGGTTGGTCACAAGAATCATTTGCATCACTATTGGGTCTACTATCTGTCGTGCTATCTCGTGAAGCAAATCTTCCTAAGACATATTATGAAGCGAAGAAAATCATCCATGGACTAGGTCTTGATTATGTGAAAATCCATGCTTGCCCAAAAGATTGCATGCTTTTTAGAGGTGAACATGCCAAAAACGATGTTTGCCATGTGTGCGGGAGCTCTCGTTGGAAAGTTGTTAAAGAGAATTCCTCATCAGCTAAACCAAAGGGGAAAAGGAAACCAACAAAAGTGTTACGGTATTTTCCATTGATACCAAGGATCCAAAGGTTATTTTCAACTACGAAAACTTCAGATGATATGCGATGGCATGAGGAGGCCCGAACAAAAGATGGAAAACTACGACATCCAGCAGATGGTGAAGCTTGGAAAAAATTTAACGATAGGCATCCTGAATTTGCAGCAGATGCTCGAAATGTACGCCTTGGTCTTGCAAGTGATGGATTTAACCCCTTTGGGAATCAGAATCTGAAGCACAATACATGGCCAGTAATGCTCGTTCCTTACAACCTACCACCTTGGATCTGCATGAAGTAAACATCTTTCATGTTGTCAATGATCATCCCTGGACTAGATTCACCTGGTAATGATATAGATGTATATTTGCAGCCCCTGATTGATGAGCTTTTACTGTTGTGGGATGGAGTTGAAACATTTGATGCCTCTTCGAAAAAAGAGTTCCATCTCCGAGCTACACTTTTGTGGACTATAAATGATTTTCCAGCATTAGGTTACCTAAGTGGATGGAGCACAGGTGGTACATATGCCTGTCCTGCTTGTGGTCCAGCGACAAAATCATTTTGCCTGAAGCATGGTAAAAAGACGTGCTATATGGGTCATCGTCGATGGATGCCAGAAAATCACAGATACCGAAGGCAAAGGATGCAGGTTGATGGCTCCATAGAGACTGAACTTGCACCTAAAAATATGAGTGTCAGCACTATTCTTAAAATGTTAGAAGGGAGAGAGTTTGTGCTAGGGAAAAAGGTGAGCATAGCAAAGAAGGACAACAAGAAAAGCAAGAATAAGGAAGTGGCAGATGAAAGTGCTAAGAAACGCAAGTGTAAAACAAAAGGACAAAATAATGAGTCAAATGAGAGTGTTAGTGAGGAGGTGAAGAATCCTAAAGATTGGTTGAAAAAGAGGTCAGTGTTCTTTAATCTACCATATTGGGAACAGAATAGATTAAGACACAATCTAGACTTAATGCACTTAGAGAAAAATGTGAGCGATAACTTTATCTCAACTTTGTTAGCTATTTGTCATAAAACAAAGAATGACCTTAATGCACGACTAGATTTAGTTGAACTTAGAATTTGAGAGGATCTTCATCCTGTTGTACATAATGATGGAAAGCAGATGATTCCTGATGCACCTTTTACCATGTTTAGAGAGAAAAAGGAGATCCTTTGCTTAGTAATTAAAAACCTTAGGACCCCTGATGGATATGCATCAAACATATCTAGGTGTGTGAACATGAAAGACTTTACATTAAGTGGACTTAAGAGTCATGACAATCATGTTTTACTACATGACATTCTACCGGTGCCGCTTTGATCCTGTTACCCTAGCAAAGATATCATGAGGATAGTTGTTGAACTATCTAATTTCTTCAAGATGTTGTGCTCCAAAGTTATAGATGTTAATGAGTTGGTAAAGCTTCAAGAGAGGATTGTGATGACACTATGTGATATAGAAAGAACTTTCCTGCCATCATTTTTTACTATGAGCGTGCATTTGATGGTGTATTTGGTAGAAGAAGTTAAACATGGTGGCCCTATTCAGTACCGATGGATGTACCCCATGGAAAGGTATGAAACTTCATTTAGTTTGCACTGTTGTTGTTAATAAATCATTTCGACAACTTACACATGTTCATAATTGCATATTTGCATATAGCTTTTTTGTTCGGCTAAAGGCACTTGTCATGAATAGAGATCACCTAGAAGGATCAATTGCTTAAGGATATTGCATGGAGGAATGCTTGGACTTTTGTTCAAGGTTTTTAGAAGTAACAACTCGTCTTACTAGGCCATCTAGAAATCCTGAATCTTCTCATGAAAAAAAGGCTTGTACTTGTTTGATAGTGCTGGTGAACCAACTGGAAAGTGTATTGCGGTCAACGTTGATAAGCATCTTCTTGTTCAGGCACACCTGATATGTCTTGCGAAATTTTGATGAACTTGAGGATTTACGTAGGTATGTTCTTATATTTCTCCATGTTTTGGTTATTTTGTAGTAACTTATTGATGACATGACACTGATCCGATTCTTGTAGAGAGTTCTTGGAAGAGGAGAAAAGCAAGCTGGGGCCATCAACCAATTTGACACCTTGTTCCATTGAGAAGTTGACCGATGAACACTTTCCTGATTGGTTAGAGCAAAAGGTGTGTACATCTTAAATTGGTGCATTTTATGCACACACCATTAATTAATAGCTGAATTGGATATAATTAAATGCATTTGTACAAACAGGTTATCCTAGGGGATGGAAAAAGCATAACGGCAAAGGTTAGAGCATTGGCTGCTAAATCTAGTAGATATGGTGTGAGATGCAGTGGATTCACTATTAATGGTTTTAGGTTCCACACTATGAGCCGTGAGGCTGCACGCTTGACACATAATAGTGGTATAGTGAACAACGCACATGATGGTGTGCATTATTATGGTAGATTGTCAGATATAATTGAATTGTCATATGCAGAGTACAAGGTAGTGCTTTTCAAAGGTGAATGGTATGATGTTCATCATCAGGTTGGGTTACGAAAAGATGAGTTTGGATTTACCCTTGTGAATTTTTCTCGAACGATACACACAGGACAAAAATTAGAGCATGATCCTTTTGTCTTCTCTTCACAAGTGCAACAAGTCTTTTATGTCCAAGATCCAAGAGCTGAATCGTGGCACACCGTGGTGAAAGTTATACCACATGATAATTTTGACATGAGTGCTGAATTGTTGGCAGAGGAAACAAATTAGATTGCATAGTTGAATGGCAATTCTATTGAGTTGGTATTCTGTTTATGTTAAGTTCTGAAATGTTGATTGCATAGTGTAAAAGTTCAGTTTTTAATCCATGTTTTCTTCAAACAGAGATTCCAGGGTGCATTTTTGTAAGCCATGATTTTGGATATAATTGGTAGAAAGTTGTCAATACTCCAGATTTAGATTTTACAATGTATACTTTGTTTTCAATCAAAAAATTTTAATACTCTCAACATGTGAACAACTCCAGATTTAGTTTTTTTCAAAGTGTTATTTGTCATCCATGATTGTGGATAGAATTAGTAGAAAGTTGTCAATGCTCCGATTCAGATTTCACAATGTAAAATTTGTTTTCAATCAAAGAAAAACTTAATACTCTCAATTTATCAACAGCTCCAGTTTTAGTTGAAAAAAATCTGAACATGAATTTTTAAATGAATTGGGATATGTTAAAAAATCCAAAAATCCTGCTGTTGTTGAGGTTCGAACGTGGAACTTGTGCTTCAAACAGCCTATCCTCTACCATTGGACTATCGATGCTTTCTTGAAAGTATTGTGCAAGCAGAGTTTTTATATTCAACTTTTATTTAGTATTTAACCCTTCGCCGCCCGTGACGCCTCCTCTTCTCCCCAATATTCCCTAATCCCCTTTCGTCGCGTGTCATACCCTTCGCCTGCCAGAAGCCCCGCCGTCGCCACCGGGCACCGTCGGTCGGCCATCGTCGGTCGGCTGCCACCCTTCGGTCCGTCCCCTGCCACGCTCACTCTCTCGCGCACTTGGGGGCTCCCTGCGCCACTGCGACTTAGGGGCTATGGCTGGATCTCAAGGTGCGCCTCCACTTTATCATTGACCGAGTAGAGGAGAGGAGCAACCTATATTTTTTGTCATTGTCTTGGATCAGATTTGTTAGGTGTTGTAGTTTAAAATGAATCAGATTTGTTTGCTGCTTCTTTTGATACATTCTATAAAATATAATTTCATGCAAATCTGAATCTAGAAGCAGTATTCATCTTCAAGAAGAAGTCTGAATTGATAGTTGCATTGATCTGATTGAAATGAAGCTGAAACTCTGATCCTTGTTTTCAGGACTAGATATTATTTGTTCTGTTCAGATTAGTTCCCTGAGTTTAATACTGAATCAATCTTGGTGGTCTGAAAAACTAAAAATAGCTGATTGCTGTCTGTTTACTGTATAATTTCTAGTTTTAGTGCTAGTTTCTGTTGATTGCTAAATTTCTAGTTTCAGTGCTAGTTTCTGTATAATTGCCTTATTCAGAATCTTCAGAAACTTGAATTTGTTTGAATCTTCAATAGTACTATTCAAATCATTGATAAATTGTCAAGTGCTATTTGTTGATTATAATTGTATTGATCTGAACTAAATCAAATTGTTGAATTTGTCTAATCAGCTGTTTTCATCTAATTTAAAAGTGCTTCAAAACTATACCTTTGAGCAGTAGTATTCACTGTCATGTAGTTTTCAAAAATGTATTCTATCTGATTTCTCGAATTAAACTCTGACCATGCTATTTTGAGTTTGTTTTTCTTAAACATGTCGGAGTCTCAATGATCGACAACCTCTTGTTGACTATTCATTTGCCAGCAGCCGAGCATTTTTCTAGTGATGGGTCCTACTAACAAAGAGTTGAAGAGGGACAAATTGGGGAGGTTCTGGCGTCATACAAAAGTCGAAAAATAGTATGTGGTTTCGAAGATTGAACAGAACACTGGGTCATCTACAACATCAAGCGGGGTCTATGAGGTCTGCGAGTGTGGTAAGGTTAAGGTCGAAGGCCGCCCTTGCGATTGCGCGCCAACCTCCAAAAGGAAGCATGTGGTACTTCAGTTGGACTCGGACGACGACATGCCGCATCAAGTTAGAGCATGTCGTGGTAAAGGGCAAACTGTAGAGGCAAGTCATGCCAAAGGGAAAACTGTTGAGGCAAGTCATTCCAAAGGAACAATTGTAGACGAAAGTGGTGGCAAAGGAAAAACTGCAGAGGGAATTGGTGGCAAAGGAAAACTGTAGAGGCAAGTGGCAGCAAGATGAGTGTTGAGGCAAGAACTTCTGATACTTCAGTTATTTTACATTGCTATATCAGTGTGCATTCATAGTATATTTAATATTTTTATGAATTACTTATCTGAGTTTCAATGTTTCTCTCTTCTTGCAATCATGCAGGACTATCTAGACCTAATGATTGTACAACTAGACTGCGTGATCGAGAAGCTGGACGTATTGATGGACAAACTTGACATAGTGATCGACAATATGTGTTCTAATGACATGGACAATGACGTGATAGTTAGTTAGTGCGGGTGGATGTTGTCATCTTTTATTTAGTTAGGTGTGGTTGTTGTTGTTGATGATCGATCATATCTTTTGGTTACTTAATGATGGATGTTGTTATCGATAGATCGCTTGTACCTTTTGTTAGGTTGGTGGTTGAACTAATGAACTAATGACTGATGGCTAGATCATATATGTAAGAATTACTAATGGCACATTTAATTAGCTGCACGTGGTATCTTTAGTTAATTTGACTGATCAGATTGTATGCTTATGTCATTCTATCATCTTCAGTTAATCTGAGCAAAATTCCAACTTTTCTGGTGCAAATGCAAATTTGCGAAAATTATGTTGTCATGTTGTATATGCTGGTATCTTCAGTTAATTTGACCACAAGGCAACCACTATCTTCAGAATACAAAATACCAACTTTTCTGGTGCAAATGCAACTTTAGAATATCAAAATGTTTGTAATTTTCTAGATCCATTTAATTTGCTATTTTGAACACATTAGTCGTGTTCCTACGATTTAAATTGAAATATGTCAAATTTTAACTGCAAGTACCTCAAACTATGTACTATTATATTAGTTGGGTTCTTAAATTCTAGGAAAATCAAATAAAGTCTGAAAAATACGAGATTTGTTATGGTGCTATTATATTATACGTACATTCTATGATAAAAATTTGAAAATGTTTCAATGAAGTTGTGACATAGGATGGTAAGAAACTCGACCTTCTCATGAGAGGAATTGAATTACAGTTTTCAAAAGGAATAGGTTCGGGTCGAAAGCAAATTTATTATCAAACATTCATTTCAACTTTAATTTTTTTATAATCAAAGTACAACTTATCTCATTCCATATAAAATGTTTGTAATTTTCTAGATCCATTTAATTTTCTATTTTGAACACATTAGTCGTGTTCCTAGGATTTAAATCGAAATATGTCAAATTTTAAGTGCAAGTACCTCAAACTATGTGCTATTATATTAGTCGGGTCCTTAAATTCTAAGAAAATCAAATAAAGTATGAAAAATACTGAGATTTGTTATGGTGCTATTATATTATACGTACATTCTATGATAAAAATTTGAAAATGTTTCAACGAAGTTGTGACATAGGATGTTAAGAAACTCGACCTTCTCATGAGAGGAAATGAATTACAGTTTTCAAAAGGAATAGGTTCGGGTCAAAAGCAAATTTATGATTAAACAGTCATTTCAACTTTAATTTTTTTATAATCAAAGTACAACTTATCTCATTCCATATAAAATGTTTGTAATTTTTTAGATCCATTTAATTTGCTATTTTGAACACATTAGTCGTGTTCCTAGATTTAAATGGAAATATGTCAAATTTGAACCGCTAGTACCTCCAACTATGCACCAAAATTTATAGAATAATCATATTCATGTTTTTATGCCCATTTTTTTTGAAAAAAACTATGTTCTGTAACTTTATAAAGTCTAAAAATAGGAACAAAATTTTGAGTAATGTTTGTTAAGATGAAATACTTGATTTCAAAATTGTATTGAAGGATAGAAATATATTTAAAAAAGAAACTAAAAATATGGTGACTCCAGGATTCAAACCTGGGTTGCCATCTTACCAACCAGCGCCAACATCCATCTGTGCTACTGCTAACTTCTTGATATTTTTGTACATGCAATTGTATTTTGCGCTAGTAACGAATACAATACCGAAAATTTTTGGCGCCAGGTTGCACGCCAAACATTTTTACCTCCTATACAGTGAAATCCTTGCATTATTCAACACCCGAAAACCTCGCAACCGCACGACAACCGCACCTTCTCCTTTTACCTCTCCTGCTATACATCCAATTCCTAGAGGCTCGGGCGCCGGCAACCGCACAGCCGCACCTGCTCGCCGGCATCCTCAAGTTCTCGTCATCGCCATCTCCGCTCCAGGTATTGCCATGCCTTCGTCCCAATCTCCGGCCTGCTTATCGATTTACTGCTTATCTTCGCCATGAATTCAGATATGACATTGAATTAGGGTTCAAACAAATTTAATACCTTCGACATGTAATCTTTCATCAAGTAGCTAACACACAGACCTAAATTCTTATAAACACTATTCTTTTCTGACCTCCATCTGCTTGATCCCATATTCTGAAGTGTTAAACGTTGGATCAATTACCATAGGATAAATAGCACACTAACTTCATGAAACCATATGTGTTGTACTGCTGAGAGTTTGTAGAATTTGAGTATCCCTTGTTGGTACATTAGCAAATCTTGTTTGCATCTATTCCGAAATATTTGGAGGAATCAGACTGGTATTCTGTTCTGTTTCAAAATCTCGCTGAAGCTATCTGCTGATTTACTGATTTGTGTTCCAATTTGAAGTTGCTGAATCCAGTATTTGATCAATCTTTTGATTCTAGTGTTGTATGTCCTGAATCTGTTTAGATTACTGATATGCTTTCAAGGTTAGCTTGATTCTAATTTGATTTTGAGTAAAAGTGTTCTAGTTCAAATTGTCTCTCTTGTTTGGGTCACTACTGTGAATGTGCTGTTAGGTATGATCTAAAAGGTTGAGCTACAACTGTTTTGGGTTTTGCCATCTTGAGAAGATCATTCTGCGCACTGTGTTGAATTGAAGTTTTAATCTATGTTTTTAGAGGTGCGTTGGGTGAATTGATCATGAAGTAGGTGACATATGCTTATAGTTGAATACTTATAGTTGAATGCTGATAGCAATCACAATAACTTGATGACTTAAATCTTTGTAACTTCAGATCAAATCATGGTAAGACCACTTCGACGGTTAAGGAACTTGAACCTCCAACAAGAAGAGGAGGCATAACCTATTGAGAATGGGCAGGATAACTTAGCGGAGTGTGAGAATGGCCACTCCAACTTACGAGAGCATGGCAACGATGAAGACTTGCAGAGTCCTCCTGATGTTGATGGCTTATTACCGTGGATCCCAAGCCAACATCTGCGAACCCCAATAAATATAATATGTGAGTTTCATGTTTTTATTGCATATCCAAATTTAGTGTCAACATAATCTATTTCCTATATGTAGGGCCAAATGGAGAGGCCAGACAAGTTTTAGGGGAGTTCAGAGTTTCAAATTTAGTGGATTTACAAGGAGGAAAGGTAATTGTAGGGACTGTTGAAAATGGTGTCCCAAATGAAAGGTCGGCCTCCATTCTTGGACAATACGTTGGACAGATAGCAGAAAAACCATCATTAGCACCTTTACACATTGAAAGATGGGACAATGCTATGTTCAATAATCACAAGCAACAGATAATCAATGATGTGGAGGTAAAATTAATGTTCCTAGATAGTTCAATCAAAAGTACCTCAATTTCCATCCATCTAGTAACAACTACCTCTATTTTTTATAGGAAAACTTTCAGTTCCCCGCTAAACGCTAAATCTTACAGAGGGACTGGGTGCTAAGGACTATTAACAATAGGTGGCGATCCTACAAATCAAAGTTGAAGAAACAATATTTCAACCGTGAAGAGAGATCTCTAGATGCAATCATAAATGGGAAACCAAGCAAAGTGAATGAACTTCAATGGAAAGCCCTTGTTGGATTTTGGTGCCGAGAACCACATAAGGTACCACCCTTTTATTTATCATTTATATGCATGATGAAAGCAACGAGTGTAACATCACTTCATCACACTTTTATTTGTAGAAAGTATGTGCGATAAACTCTAGGATCGCAAAAGAACAGAAAAATACACACACATCTAGGAAGAAAAAGCCATGCTAGGCTTAAAAAAGAGATGGTGGGATATATTCATCCCAAGTTACTTCTTGTATTCACAATCATCTAATTCAGATCTATAATGAGCCTCAATTTTCTATGTTGTGCAGGAAGTTAACCATAAAAGGAAGATTAATAGGCTTGAATTATGGGAGGCTGCTCACAAGAAAAAGAATGGCAGATTCACTACTCACAAAGTGGATGCACTAATGGTACATTTTCTGATCCTAAGCATTTATGTTTGATCTGAATTTCTGTTTACCATTTTCTGACCTCGCACTATTTTATTTCTATAGAATGCATCATATGAGGAATTAGAAAAAAGGCAACAAATGAACAATGGTAATCTTTCAGCGCAAGATTTAAATGAGGTCTTCAATGGGATAGTTGCTTAGGAGTTAAAAGCATGAGGGTACTATGATGATAAGTACTGGAGTGAAGTTCGAGTGTCCCAAGGTCTAACTTTTGTCACACAAACAGCGGAAGAAAGAAGGTACCAAGATAAACTAAATGAAATGGAGAATAAGATGAAACACATGGGTGGTTTCATGAAGCACTGGCTTGGTTTCATGATAAAAAAGTTTCCTGAAGAGGATTTCATAAAAGAAATGGTAGCCAATATACATGATGATGAAGTAAGCATCTGTTTCTTTTTCAAAATGGCAACTACATATTTTTTCTCATTGATAGTAGTGATTACAAGTAAGCCCTCCTTCTCTTACGTTTTTTTCAAGGATGAACCTGTAGAACCAGAAAGTCATACTGATGATAGCCCTGCGCACACAATTGGTAATGTGCACTCTCCGACAAATGAAGTGCAGGTAATAGATCACCTACTTTCTATCGTATGTACTCATCTACATCATTACTATTAAAGTTTATACTAATGGATTATGTAATATGGTTTATTATACTTTGCAGCATGATACATCCACCGAAGACCGTACATCTTTACCTACTGACCATGTGGTTGCAACCGTATGTAGTACATCATGCAAACTAAATCTCACAGTAATTATGTAATTTAATTCCCAACATTTGAACATGCTTATTAGTCCTGTGTTATGTTCCTTGTTTGGCTCTTGTTTACTACAGGAGGAACAAATTCATAGTTCTGTTCATGAAGGTAACTATGTTAATGCAGCCACAAATATTTCCCAAGATCCCATATTGACAAACATGGTATGTCTAGACTAACATTGCAATGTTAATCTATATTGGCTGAACTTATTTTACTGATGATGTATTTTGACTAATATAAGTTATGTTTATCCTAGAGGACTCGAAGAGTTAAAGCCCCTAGTTTGAGACAATCTGATTCGGTATGCTTCTATTCTGCTTGTTTCTTTTGTAATTAAATTATTTAAATTACAAAACTCTTACCTTCTTGTTTTGCAAAATCATAGAGCCGTTCTCCAATCTATCTTATTTCCCTAAGAAACAAAGGAAGGATTGTGGCCAAAGCGCGGTTGGTTACAACTGATTGCAAATGAGAGATTGGAGGAACCATGCTTGAAAAGGAATACGTTGGGGTTTATGTTGAAGGTCTTGAAAACATTGACGTTAGAAATAAAGGAGATGAGCTTACACCTAGACCTATTTTTGAGATTCGTAAACTAGTAGATGCTATTGGCTATACTATACCTTGGCCCCGTTCACATGTAAGATTTTTTCTAAAGAATAAACCTTCAATTCTGTAATATCTTCAACTTGTGGTATTCATCTAACCTCATGCCCCATTGCAGATGAAGAAAATTACAATAGAGACCAGCAAGAATGGACAATGAAGCATAGTTTATATTTGTTAGTGAAATAAATTTAGAAATATTTGTGTGATAGTCACTATTTCTATGTTTCTTTATCAAGGCAATAGTCTTGTTCACAATAACTTAATTAATGCACTAATTGGTTCAAAGTACTCATCATATCATTTATTTGCAAATTATTATCCAAATAGAAAATTTGCTTTGCTCACTTTTTGGTTTCATATTATGGCCATTGACCTACATACAGTATACCATGCACTTGGCACATTTCATGGAAAGGTGTGGACAAGAGGACTAATGTTTCAATGGTTAGTTTTTTCTTTACCATTCTTGGCTTCCTGCCATTTAATTTCATGATGATCACCAAGTTACTTATATTATGTTATTAGCTTCCTTTCTCTGTTGTGCTTGAATAATTGAAATTTGTCCATATAACTTCATCAGATTATGTTTATTTATCACCCCTCATTTGTTAGCCCTCACTACAGTTTTTTGATAAACCCATTCTCTGATACACTCATATGTATAAGTTTATTTGCTGCATTTCATCCTGTCCTGAATTGGCTCCAGTGCAATTTATGGTTATTTGCTAGGTAAGACAGTTGATGTTGCTGCTATTAGTACACCTGCAAATTCAATGTTTCTTTTCCCCTAAAATATGTTGATATCTGAAAGATACTTCATTTCGACTTCCACTTTGCATTCCCCTACATATGATTTATGGCATGGGTTATATACTAACACATATTAAGAATTTTTCAGGTCATAGATGATTCTGTGCCAATTATTTCTATGGTACAATCTGTGATGTCCTCGAGTGCAGCTAAAGGAGAAATTTGCTATGTACAAGAACCTGAAGCCATGTGGTTTATAGGGAAAAGATTCACACTAAAATGATGAGCCAACACTCCTGGTGAACATAATATAAATCAGCTGAAGTTTTGTTGAACAAAAGTTAAACATATGTTCAGTTTGGAGAAGCTTTTGCATGAATAATGCCATCCCGTGCAAATACATGTACCAAATTTGTATTTGCCACGATGTGCATTGCTTTCTTACAATATTTATGCATATGTATTACAAATATTCAAGGTTATTATACAGAGTTGTCAAATGAAATGAAATTGTTAGCAACTTTTCCTTATTGGCTTGATACTGATCAAGGGAATGCAATAATGATTGACTTCAATATGTAGTCTTTGTGTATTCTGATTGGTCCATATTTTTGGTGAAGAAAATAATTGTTGGTCAATTATTTCCAATAGATCATTTATTTATAAAACATTATCTGATAATAAAATATAAATATATATTACAATTATGTATGCAAATAAAAATCATTATATATTAGTACACATGAAAATATATGTATCTATAAACCGTCTCTATAATTCTTAATACACAATGTGATGTAACTACTAAACATGTCTATATCCGTAGACGCGTAATTATAATGTATCTATGATATTGTTTCTACATTTGTTAAAACGCATTGTGGTGTTAATACAAAACGTGTCACCTGCCATATCATCCGCCATGTCACGTGCCACGTCAATCGCCACATCATCTTCCACGTAATTTTCCACATCATCTGCCACATCATCTTCCACGTCATCTGCCACATCACGTGCCACATCATCTGCCACGTCATGTTCCGCGCTCTACAAATTCGTCTCTATACTTATTACTGCGCGATAAGGCGTCCTTATAAAACACATCTATATTATTAGACATGATTTGTATATGTATATATAAATTGTATCTACATTTATTAACGTGAATGAAATGTCACAATACTATGTAACTACACCACTACAGACGTTTTATACATGTGTCTACTAAATTGTATCTAAATTTATAGATATGCAAATAACGTGTTTATAGACTGTCTCTTTCTTTCATAGCAATGCATAAATAATTCATCTCTACAAGGTCTAACGAGGTACGTACGAAGACGCTTCTAACACGCTTTATGAACGTGTGTCTATATTGACATAGAGATGAAATAAAGCATGTCTACACCCTAATTCTGGCATAGCTACAGGGGGAGTTTTCTAGTAGTGGTTGTTGTTTGGGGATGAGGCCATGACTCCAACGGAGCTGAAAGGTGGATCCCTCCGTGCAACGGAGCCAGAAGATAAAGATGAAAGGAACACTTCGCTTGACTTGTCTGAAGAAACGAGGCTTCGAGTTGTCGCCAATTTGACAAAGTACCAAGACCACACGAAAGCATGGTATGACCCGAGGGTAAAAGTTAATGAACTTAGACCGAGTCATTTGGTACTGCAAAGTGTAATTGCTCCGGGGAAATTAGGAAACAAATGGGAAGGACCATATATTATCCTACGCTCAGGGCATCCCAGATCTTTTAAATTAGCAAATTTAGAAGGGGAAGAGTTAAAGCATGCATGGCATGCAGAGCACCTTAAACGTTATTACACTTAGGGGCTCCTTGTAAAGAATTGTAAAGTACCTTTCTAAATGAATAAAGCATGAGGTTCGAATTATGCTTAACCCTCAATATTCCCTACCCCTGATGGACGCATTAGGGGAATGGAGATGCTTGCGGAGGTGAGCATATTTCATCAGAACCCAATATACGGCCTTCGAACCACTGGTTCAGGTATTCCGTAAAAGAGCTGAATGTGGCCAAAACCTATGGATTCTGAGCCATCAGCTTGATAGCATCCGTAGAAGAGTCGAAGGACTATAAAATAACGAAGTTCGAACCTCCGGGTTCAGAGCATTCGTAAAAGAGCCGAAGGTGGCCAAAACCTATGGATTCCGAGCCATCGGCTTGATAGCATCTGTAGAAGAGTCCAAGGACTATAAAATAACGAAGTTCGAACCTCCAGGTTCAGAGCATTCATAAAAGAGCCGAAGGTGGCCAAATCCTACAGAATTTGAGCCATTGGTTTGATAGCATCCGTAGAAGAGTCTAAGGACTTTAAAAGAATAGATTCTGGTCCTATGGGTTTGAAGCATTTGTAAAAAGAGCCGAAGGTGGCCAAATCCTACGCATTCCGAGCCTTTGGCTTGATAGAATCCGTAGAAGAGTCTAAGGACTTTAAATAACATATTCCGATCCTCTGGGTTTGAAGCATCTGTAAAAGAGCCAAAGGTGGCCAAATCCTACGGATTCCAAGCCATTGGCTTGATAGCATCCGTAGAAGAGTCTAAGGACTTTAAACAAACATATTTCGATCCTTCGGGTTCGAAGTATCTGAAAAAGAGTTGAAGGTGACCACACTATAAGGTTTCAAGGCCCAGGCCAAATGAAACCCATTAAGAGTCCTAAGTGACCAATTTCAAGGCTCTAACTTATAAGTTCTAAGCCCCTTTCGAAGTCTATAACGACTATCTTTTTAGACATCGAACCATTAGTTTGATGCATCCATTACTCTACCTCTATTAGGTTAGATATCATGATACAAAAATACAGTTTGAAGAACTCTACGAAAAAGTTGAGTTCGTGGTTATCAAGTAATGTTTGTGAAGCCTCGACTTTAATATGTAGGACGTTGTGCGCGACCGACCCTATTGCATTGCATATGGCCCCCCACCCACAAAGAGGGGCAGGGGAATAAAGCACAGTCAAACAACGCTTCTCAAACAAATTATACCGCTTGGTTAAATCACATTACAAACATCATAATCAGGAAAAAATATTATCTAAGCCTAAGTAGAAACAGAGACCTCTCCGACCTCTAGAGCTACCTCCGGGACCAGTTCGGTCTTCGGAGCCTGGAGTTCTCAAAACTTTTCTTTTGGTTTCAAGTTTGATTACCCTTCTTTGAAGCTCTCCAGGTTTTCTGCTCTTCTTGAAGTTTGACCTAGGTTAGAAGCCGTTCGGAGCTAGCCTCCGTCGGGTCTTCAGCTTGATGCTCCAAATCATACCAATCTACATACTCCGAAGATGAGGATGATATTACTTTATATTCTTCTTTGATATAAGAAAGGACTTCGCTACAATCATCGGGTGCTATCTCTCCATGCTCCCCCCCGAGGAATAGAAAATCGGGGGCGCCTATAAGGCCTTCTGCTTTCGAGAATAGCTCATTGTTGGCGAAGCCCTTCGTCAAGCTCTAACACTTCGATATCAAAATCCGAAGCATGTGGCAAAACTTAAAAACAAACATTCAAGCAAAGACTTTTCATTCATTGAAAAAAGAATAATATTACAAAGTCTTTTTACATGACAAAAGCGCCCTAAAAGCTAGACCTTCAGGTCCAGAGGTAGAGTTGTTGGTAGATGTGGAGTCGGAGGCCTCATTTGTGCTTGCCCCTGCCGATGGGCTTTGTCGATCCATGCCTTGTCCACAACTTCATTATCTTCTTTCTAGGTCGCTCGGAAGGATTCCCAAGCCGAAGCAACGTCCAGAGATGGTCACAACAAGCCTTCGTCAGCAAAGCTTGTAGGCGTCGAACCCTTCACCGCAGCAACGGAGACCCCGATGGCTTTGAGATGACGAAGGACTCTGATCCTGGCTATTTTCCCAGATATTTCTCCATAGCAAGTACCAGAACCCTTCATCATCCTGGTTGCCGCCTGGATCATCTTGAGCTTACGGTCGAGAGGCTCGTTCACCGCAACTGAGGAAGATGGGCAGACTATTCCAAAATATTCCAGAACACCCTGGAGGGTGTCCATGGTTTGATCAGCCACCTCACTATGCCTCGCCTCGGCCTTTGTCTTCTCGGTGGTGATGGCGGAGAGCTCAACTATCTTCGTCATTAAATAATTCTTCTGAGACAGCGCTTGCTGAAGCGCCTCTCGGAGACGCACAAGTTCAGCTCCAGAAGTCACCTCCACTGCCCTGAAGCTTGTCAACTTCAGCTCTCAACACCATTCGCTCCGCTTGGAGCTCCGTAATCGAAGACACTAGGTCAGCATGAGCATGCTGCTCCGTTCGGAGCATCTCCTCCAGCGATGGCCTTCGCCCTCTGCTCTTCGAGGAGTTCTTCCTCTGAAGCGCTATAACCTTCCTTTTGAGCCGATTAAACTCAAGCTCGTTGGAAGTCATCGCCGCTCTGGCAAGAACAATTTGCTGTAAAAAACAAATTAAGTATGGTGTAATTACAATGAATTAAATGTACACTATGTCCCTTGAATATCTGGAGGTTAGCCCTTTCGAGGGCTATGTCTAGCTCCGATCCACTAGCTTCGCTGAACGCGGAGACCAACTCGGAGTTGCCAATCTCTTGGCTCTTTTCAGCCAAGGGTTGTAGGAGAGACCAGAGCCCTGTGTGCTGCTCCAAGAACGAGCTAATAGCGGGAGCCAGGACAGGGCTCTCTGATCATCTTCGGTGGGATCCTATTCCGAAGCATCCACCGAAGGATCATTCGTCGATGGCATCGTCATCAAAGAGGGGAGAGGCCTATGCCAAGACTTGCCTTTACTTCTCCCCAAGGCAGGAGCCGTCGGGGCCACCTCTTCCGTCGAAGTGGATCCCTCTACAAGGGTGACCCCCCTCGGCTAAAGCAGCTCCAACAGAAGTAGCCTCCGCCACCGAAGCTACCTCTTCTACTAGAGACTCGTCCCCAGCTGGAGCCAAGGCTCCATCTCAGGTCGGAGCCATGTTACGCCCCGAAGCATCTACAAACATATGGTATTTGTCAATTATCTAAAGATATTGTCAATACAATGAAATTATTTCAGGTATGATGAATCAAGAAGTAAAGACTGAAGGCTTACATCCATCTACATTTTGAGGGAGGATTACGGGATCCCCTAGAAACTCGTACATTCTGAGGTACTCATCGATGTCCTGCCCCGAAGTTTGGGCTGGAGTAGCAGACTGTCGAGGCCCTTACCTCCATCACCACTACTCCGGTCACTGGTGAACCGGGGAGCTCCGACTCCATTCCTTGATCCCCCGCGGGCTCAGTTTGGATCGCCACCTCCTCTTCGACCGTCGGCGTTGCTCCGACATCCACCCAAGGTGGATCCTCGGTCTCAGCCCGAGAATCCCCCTCGCCAACTTCCATCAGTAGAGCTTCGTGCTCCCTTCCTATTTGGGCCTCTAAGGTCTCCTCCTCTTCACACTCATCCAAAGAAGAGCTCTGAATATCGAGCGAAGGTGGAGACACCGGAGGTGAAGGGAGCTTAGCTTTCCATGTCACCTTATTCACTAGAGTCCTCACGGCCTTTGAGGTCCCAGCAACAGCTTTCCTCTTTCGAGAGGCCGAACACACAACGTCGAAGCTTGGAATACGAGGAGCTTCGATTCCGAGTGCGCTCCACACTCGGTTGGAGCATTCCCAGCTCCCAACCAGCTCCACCCTTCGCTTCTTATCCACTGTAGTAGGGGCCCCGAACACCCTCTCCGCTGCCCGAACCAGCTCTTTTCAGCCCCTGAAACAAGGTAACAATCTGTTGAGAAAACTACAAATATTCTATATGACTAATCTGAGTGCAGGAAATATCAAAGTGTTACCTAGAGCTCGAAGCTCCCCCTCCAAAGCGTTGTGGAAAACAACGGGCCAATTGGCTCCGAGCAGAGGTATTCGGAGGGCGATGAACTCCTCGGCCAAGTCTCGCATACTCATGTGCTTGGCCACCGAAGACAACAACCCAAGTCGCGTTGAAAGCAGACTTGAGTTCGAAGTCACCTCCGCCTCCCTCTTGTACCAGATTTCTTGCAGAGGCCCCACTAGGCCGGAGTCTTCACCGACCTCGGCATAAAATCACCGGAGTATCTAGTCGGAGTACCACCGATCGTTGATCTCCTTCACCGGGAAGTTCTTCAAGTGCCCCTTCCAGAGCTGGAAGTTGACACTCCCGAAGGCCACCAACAGCTTGGAGTCTTCAGGCCCGTCGTGCGGCTTGGGTTGGCACGAAGCTTTGTGGGTTGCTGCGAACACTTCAGACCTTCCCTCGCAACCTTTAGCTCAGAGAGCCCACTCGAAGACCGCCAGCCTAGCTATGGCATTTGGGGATAACTGTGGCTGTGGTAGAGTGACGTGGAACATCTCTAGTACCTTGTCAAGAAATCTATTGAAGGAAGCCCAAGCCCCGCTTCGAAGAAGGCTTCGAAGACAACGACTTCTCCACCCCTCGGCGCCGGAATCACTTCTTCTCTGGGATCTGAGTCCTCATCCCCGGTCGCAGCTTTCCGATCACTTCCTCCTCGACAGACTCCACAGAGCATGTCGATCGCCCGAGGATGAATGTCTGCTTCAGCGGCTTCTTCAACGGTGGGCAGAGTTCTCGTGGATCCTTAGGCCAAGAGCCCCCCCGGAGCTCCCGCCATCGCTGTCGCCGTAGATGTGGTCCAAGCTTGCCGCTGCACCAAGGTCCCCACCGCCGCCAACACTCTTGCACTGGTTCTCGCCATTGATGGAGCACTCGAAAGTTTCAGAGAGTAAGGTTGAAAGATGAAAGAGTGGAAATGTCGAAGCACAAAATCTTTGTAAAAACTTTTCACCGCTGATCGCTTTACCCTTTTATAACCGCTCTGTTCTCGGTCGGCATGATTCGCGCATGTTTTCACACTTGAAGATCCAACACACGTCAATGACAGGTGGGGCCAAAGGGTGAAAGAAAGTGAACCTGCGGTAAAACTTTTGCGGCTGTTGCTTTCTCGAAAGGTCTAACGGCTATTTGAGAGGTAACGGTACAAAAGTAACGGCTCTTTGTGATTCACTGCTGTTGGATCGGAAACGACGACCAGAGGGGGGGGTGAATGGGAGCTTTTAAAATTTCGGGCTAAAAACTAGCCTTCGGTTTGATTCTGTCTTCTGCGGAACAGGCTTCGAACACAACCTTCGAAGGTCTGGTTCGGAGGTACTTCGACAGCTCCGAACACAGGCTTCGCTGGAGATAAAGTTCGAAGCCAAGAAGACTTCGCTCCACTAACAACCCTCGAAAATCTACTCTGCTAAGTCAGTGCAGGCTCCGCACACAGGGTGCTTCGAGTAGGCTTCGCACTTCACCCTTCGCAAGAGTGGACTGCCCTCTGAGGACTTCGACCAGATACTTGGCAACAGCAACTGGTGCTATGCTTCGTACACGAAGGTCTACACGCACACAAACGGACTCCGCTAAGGGCTTCGACACAAGAAGCAAAACGGGCCTCGATCAGGGCTTCGCTAGTAAGCTGTGAGGACTTGCCTCAAGTTACACAGAGCGACAGCACACTGAAAAACACACTTCGCATAAAGTCAACCTTCGCCTAGACAGGCTTCGGTGCACTATAACTAGCGAGGTATGTAACGCGAGCTCAAGCAAAAAGCACAAAGAAGCAGGGCTTCGCCGCTTGAACAAGGAACACAAAAGATTGAACTCTGGATGAATACCGTGAGGTATGAGACTACATGAGCTCAACAGTAAATGCTCAAAAGTGTTAAATGTTACCTACCGAGCCCCCATATTTATAGCCCACAGTTCACCCAAAGGAAATGACTACACTACCCCTAGGGTTTACATTGATTTTGACTCTATAGAACTAAGGGTACAAAAGGTAGTCCACCTTTATTCTGGAGGCTTCTCTGTCAGCTTTGCAGAGGGGACAGTGTCAGCCTTTTACAGAACAGACAGTGTCAGCCTTTGCAGTCTTTGACCTTCTGGAATCCTCCCTTCGCACGCGAGGGTGCGGTAGCTTCGGCGAGAAGCCTTGAGCCTGGTGGCCTTCGCTTCACCGAAGTCAGTCTCCGATATAGTAACGGTTTTGAGACGAAGTCGTCAAAGCCCTTGGGCCTTCGCACCAACTCCTCTGGAGTGGACCACCATGGCTTCGCAGCTACTCCCAGCTCGAACTCCGTCAGTCCGTGTACCGAAGCCATGCAGGCCGAAACACCTCAAGTCAACCTTGCTCCGGAGCTAGCCTTGCTCTGAAGCCTTCCACCCTCCGAAGCCCCACCTTCGGAGTACCACCCTTCGAAGTCCCTCCTTCGTCCAAGGCCTCCGCATGAAGCATTCCATGAGCCCTTCGTCGCAGTGCCTCTCCCCGAGCACACTCCTCGACGAGCCTCATCCGGACCATGCCTTCGATGCGCCTCGACTTCTGAGACCTTCGTCGGGTACCTTCGAATGTCTCCCTCCGGAGCACACTTCGAATTCCTTGCCTCCGCAGAGGACTTGATCCATCAACTCCGAAGTCACTCCATTCAGAGTACCTTCGAAGTGCCTCACCTCCGAGGACTTTGTCTCGGAGCACCTTCAGCCGGAGCCACGCTCCGCACTCTCTGCCTTCACCTGGCACGCCTCGACCCGAGGACCAACCCGGACCACCTTCGCAGCCACCGTGACGGAGCTCCCCGCTCCCCTGGCATCAAGCCTCCCGCTTGACCCAGGTTCACCTGCTGCGAGCCTTGTCCGTCGCCTCCGAAGTCCCTGCGCACCACAGACAAACAGACAAGTGTATCCAGTACTCCGGAGACCTCTCCGGGTTAGCAACATCCAGTACACACTCCGGTGTACCGCCCAAAGTACCAAAGCCTTCAGTACGAACCTAGTCATCGTGTACTGTCGGACCCCTCCGACAGGCACACTCCGCTGCAACAGCTGCAGCAAGCAAACACCGAACACCCTTCGGTAAAACCACCTCCGAACACCCTTCGGAGGTACCCTTCGAACAGAGGGTAAAAATCCTGTCAATCACTCATCACAAACACTGAAACCAACCCTTGGTTTCTCAATCTCCCCCTTGATGAGTGCATTGACAACCAACTTTAAAGTCCAAGAAAATTTAAAAACTTTCAGCACACAAGTGACCATAAAAACTCAGAAAAGAGCCAAATCATGTCACTTGATAAAAGAATTTTCCTCCCCTGTTTAAAAAAGCCCCTTTGGCAATAAAAACTCCCCCTGAGTTAAATTTTCCCTTTGGCAATAAAGAACCTTCTCCCCCTTTATGTCAAATGTTTTCCCCCGTTGAAAATTATACCCCTTGCGACGGAGAACGAGGAATTTCTCCCCCTTTGGCAATGCAAGCATCAAGGAGCATGTAAAAGATGTAAAGCTTCGAATTGAGCAGAATGGCAAAGACATATGAAGCAAAAATATGCCAACAGTAACACCAATGATCATGGGCTCAGCTCAAATTAATATTCTAAAAGCATGATGAAGCATGTAATTTGATCACTTTTGAAATAAAAGCATCACCACTTAGTCAAAGAAAACTAGACGAGTAAAAGCAAGGACTGCGCAAAGCTAGTCAATTTCTACTCTAGACAGACAAGTCCAGTTCAAATGGAGCAAGAGAAGCAACCTTGATAATCAATGAATTTTGTTGTTCTTTTCTTAGTGCCAGGGGTTATTTGTTTGTCCACCTTATACTTTCCAATCCGGCCAAGCCTAGGCATGAAAGCCATAAGAAGCTTAAAGCAACGATTTTGGTATACACTGCACTATTCCTAGTTCAGACCAATGTGCAATGGTGAGCAGTCTAGAATAGGGTAGTGCGACAAACAAACCCACCTGGATCTTTTCTCTTAAAACATGCAAATCATGGAGATGTTGATTTTAACTAAGTGAACCAATTGATTGCCACTTTATGAATAACCATGAAAATGTAGAACAAGTTTTCAAGTTGCAATTTTTAGCATCCAATGAACAGTGTCTTGCTATCAAGCAGATAAAAGATAGCTAAAAGCAGTCCTGCCTAAACATGCTAGATTCAAGACTAAGCAGTGAGTATGATTTGATTTTGAAAAGAAAACATCATGCACATTAATGTTCCAGATAAATTAAAAAGAGTTGAGCTGTCATGATTTCATGAATTATAAGCAGGCATATAAGTGCAAAAGATGTAAATGCAATTTCAACACAATTAGCAAAGACACATCCATCTAAAACAGCTCCTCCTCACAAAATGCCGTAAGGGTGACAAATGCCAAGTTCCCCACGCAAGTAAGCAAATCGAGAAGCATCGAGGGGTTTTGTAAAAATGTCGGCAAGCTGGTGTTGGGTATCAACATATTGAAGTTCAATATCACCCTTCTCATTGTGATCTCTGAGAAAGTGATACCGTACATCAATGTGTTTGGTTCTGGAGTGCTGAACCGGGTTGTTTGCAATACAAATAGCACTAGTGTTATCACAGAAAAGTGGAACACTCTTATAATCTAACCCGAAATCCCGCAAAGTGGAAACCATCCACAAAATCTGAGAGCAACAGCTAGCTGCAGCAACATATTCGGCCTCAGCCGTCGATTGTGCAACACTAGACTGTTTGCGGGAAGACCAGCAAACCAGAGATGCACCCAGAAAATGACAAGTACCAGAGGTACTCTTCCTATCAATTCTACACCCAGCAAAATCCGCATCGGAATAACCTCGAAGACATAAAGATGAAGACGCTGAATACCATATGCCAAATTCTAGGGTGTGTTTGAGATACCTTAAGATGCGCTTAACCGCTTGACGGTGCGAAGCTCGTGGTGAAGCCTGAAAACGAGCGCACAGACACACTGCGAAGTGTATGTCCGGCCTCGTGGCAGTCAAGTAGAGGAGGGAGCCGATCATGCTTCGGAACTGCTTCTGATCTACGGCTTCTCCATCTTCGTTAGGGTCCAATGCTACATAAGTAGCCATTGGAGTGGCGAGGGGCTTCGCATCAGACATGTCAAATTTCTTGAGCAGGTCCTTGGTGTACTTCGTCTGATGGACGAAAGTACATTGTTTGCTTTGCTTGATTTGCAAACCAAGGAAAAAGGTGAGTTCACCCATCATTGACATTTCAAATTCCCTGCTCATGGTATCTGCAAACTCGGCAACCAAAGCATGAGAAGAGCCACCAAAGATGATATCATCCACATAAATCTGAACTAGGAGGAAATCTTTGCCATGCTTGAGAGTAAACAATGTTTTATCAACAGAGCCCATCAAATACCCTCGCTCAAGCAGAAAAGACTTAAGTCTATCATACCAAGCCCGAGGGGCCTGCTTGAGTCCATAAAGAGCCTTATGAAGTTTAAGGACTTTATGTGGGTACTTGGGGTTTTCAAAACCAGAGGGTTGTTTTACATAGACATTTTCACCTATGAAGCCATTAAGAAAAGCACTTTTGACATCCATTTGATAGAGTTTGAATTCCCGGGATGTCGCAAAGGCAAGCAAAATCCTAATGGCCTCAAGGCGAGCAACAGGTGCAAAAGTTTCAGTAAAATCAATCCTTCTAGTTGAGAAAAGCCCTGAGCTACAAGTCTAGCCTTGTTTCTAACTATAGTCCCATCCTCCCCTTGTTTATTTTTGAAAATCCATTTTGTTCCAATGAAATGAACATTTGGTGGAGGATCAACTAAAGTCCAGACTTGGTTTCTCTCAAAATTTTCAAGTTCCTCATGCATGGCATTGATCCAACTAGAATCAGAAAGTGCATGACTAACATCTAAGGGCTCGAAAGAAGCAACAAAAGCAGCATTAGTGAAATGGGCATGTGAACGAGTTACCCTTTGATCAAGCTCACCAATGATCTGCTCGGGAGGGTGCATCCTTTGAACGTGATGTGGAGCCTCGCGGTGGGATGCAGCCTCCCCCTCAACTTGTGCGTTGGAGTGGTCCAAGATGACCGATGTTGAGGTAGTCGCTTCGGGACCTCGTGCCGAAGTAGTTGAAGCGGGGTCAGCTTCGGGGGTTGACGTCGAGGGAAGTAGGGGTTCATCCTCGAATTCTCCGGGATCTTCTTCTTCAAATAAGGTCTGTTCCATGTCGTGTTCATTTGCCTGTTCAAAAGCAGAACTAACAGAGGGGGTTGATTCATCAAAAGTCACATCACATGACTCGATGACAGTGTTAGTTTCCAAGTTATAAACACGATAAGAATGACCATGAGTAGTATACCCCAAAAAGATCCCGTCAGAAGATCGCGACTCAAATTTATCCAAATTTCCACGTTTTAGGATAAAGCAGCGACAACCAAAAACTCGAAGATGAGTAACCTTGGGTTGTCTCCCAAAACGCAGCTCTTAAGATGTCAAATTTAAAATTGAGCGCAAGAAGATTCGGTTTGAGATGTAACATGCAGTGTTCATGGCCTCAGCCCAGAATTTTCTAGGAGTCCTATGCTCATCAAGCATCGTCCTAGCCATCTCAACCAAAGTGCGGTTCTTTCTCTCAACAACACCGTTCTGTTGAGGAACCCGCGGAGCAGAGAATTGATGTTCTATGCCATGCTCCATGCAAAAGTCAACAAAGAGACTATTTTTGAACTCGGTGCCATTATCACTTCGAATGAATTTCAATGCACCTGGGAGTTCAGTAAAAAGTCTCAAAGCCAAGCTCCGAAAGTGTGAAAACACTTCATCCTTGCTGGCAAGAAAGAAGACCCAAGAGTAGCGAGAGAAATCGTCGACAATAACTAAAACATACCACTTGCCGCCTAAAGAACTAACCCGAGAAGGACCTACAGTGTCCATGTGGAGAAGTTCTCCGGGCTGTTCAGTCATCACTGTGGTGACTGGCGAATGCGAAGCGGCAATCATTTTTCCATGTCGACAAGGAGCGCAAACTAAATTCTTCTCAAACTTGAGCTTGGGCAATCCTCGGATCAGGCCTAGGGCGCTGAGACGAGCGAGCAACTCAAAGCTCATATGCCCTAGTCTCCTATGCCACTTCCAAAGCTCAGAAGACGAATGTGCAACAAGACAATGAGAAGAACTAGATGACTCTGAAAAATCAGCTCCAAAAACTCTCCAACTCTAAAAATCTTACACACCACAACGCCATCAGAATTGAGCACTTGCGAAGTATCGCGATGAAATCGCACTTCGAAGCCCTCATCAAGCAACTGAGATACAGACAGCAAATTGTATCCCAGGTTTTCAACCAAAGCAACATCTTTGAGAGTGAAGTTCGAGTTAATTCTTACCACACCTTTACCTTTCACTCTACTCCTTCGATTGTTTCCGAAGGTGATATGTTCCCTTTGCTTGGTTGTGGTGAGGCTGGAGAACCAAGCTGCATCTCCGTTCATGTGGCGCGAACAACTGGAGTCCATGATCCACGTGCCCTCCAAGCCTCGATCTGTCACCTACACACGATAAGAATGTCTCGATCGCTCAGTGCTGGGGTGAGTGAAATAATGATGAGGCATCCAGCACTGAGTGACACGAGTAGTAGGCACAGTAAAAGTAGACGGTCTACGCACATGATAATCAGAATAATGCAAATTGCGAGGTCTACCTACATGCTGTAAATGAACAACATGTCGAGGTCTCCTACTCTAACGAGGTACAAAGCTACTCGCCCGGGGTCTACCACCATATGGAACATGGTGAACACCTCGAGGAGTAAAACCTCTCCGAGAAGCACGAGGAGCCTCAAAAGCAGGACGATAGTAAAACTCAGACTCATGCATACCTAAAGATGGGTAATGCATGTCCTGGTAACTCATCGCCTGTGCACGTCGCTCATCCTTGATGCGACGAAAACAGAAACCAACCAAATGACCCGCCCGCTGACAATAAGAACAATGGAACATTCTCCTAGGGGCACTCTCATGGGTCACAGGAGCAACTCTCACAGGCTCCTTGGGTTTCTTCTGTGTGGTTTTCTTGGGAGGGATTTTCTTGGCAGGAGGTGTGATTTTCTTTGGTGGATGGGTAGGCTTTTTGGCTGATGGGGTGTCCAACAGAGCTCTCTCTTTCTCTAGGGTGGTGGGAGAGGTAAAAACAGTTTTGGTCTTACTGTCTGAAGGTAACCTCTCAAAACCCAAACCTAGAGCTACCCCTGCTCTGTCAGCACACAACTTGGTCTTGGCCAAGAGCAAATCCATCCTACCCTTTCCCTCTGTGCATTTATTAACCACGGAAAGAAGGTATTCATTTTCAAACATGAGGTTCTCAGCTCGCTCTCTAACAGTGCCTAGCTGGTCCTTAAGGGTGATGCAAGTGTCACAAACAGGTTGCACATCCTTAGAACTACCGGCCCTCTCCAATCTAGCCTCCAAATCATGAACATGCTTATCACGTAAATTAATGCTATCGCGCAATAATGAACAGTTCATGCAATCAATAACATCATGAGGTCTAGAATCCACCTTCAAAAGCTGCTTCTGTGCAGTCTCAAGCTCAGAAAGAGTTTGAGCATGTACAGAACGCAACTGAGCAAGCTCACTCATGACAACAGAACAGGACTCACATTCAGCATCATCAAATTTAGTCTTAAGCATGGCATATTCAGTAGAAATAGTTTCTAGCCTAAGTCTAAGGTCTTTTCTTTCTCTAGCGGCTTGCACAAGTAATCTATCCTGACCAAGAACTACTTCATTCAGCTCATCTAATTTAATTAGTAGCTGGTCAGATGATAGGTTTACCTCAGATGAGTCAAGCTCATCGCCGCTGTGATCGCTGTCGGCCATGAAGCAAAGGCCGGTGAAGTCTCATCCCTTCTTGTCCTTCTTCCTTGGGGACTCCTCCTCCTCAGAGCTTGACTCCTCAGTTGAGGACGTGTCAATGTCGCTGAGAGCAGCAACAAAGGCTCTGGAAGCGGCCTTGGCTACTTTCTTAGCCATCTTGCCGCGCTTGCCCTTCACAAAAGGCTTCCTCTCCTTTTTGTGGTATTTGGGGCGCTCACTCTCATCTTTCTTCTTGAGCTTAGGGCAATTAGCCTTGATGTGAGAAGTGTCGCCACATTCATAGCAACCACTAAAACCACTTCTCCTCTGATCCCGTCTCTCATGATGAAAGCGGGTGAACCTCCGAGCAATGAGAGCAAGCTCATCATCATCTAGAGTATCCACCTGCTCCTTTGTGACGGAGACCAGGGAGGACAAAGCAAAACCATCTGCAAGAACACAAGTGCCAGATGTGCTTGGTTCTGCAGTGGTGCCACGGCTAGTGCTAGAAACCAATGCCAACGGCTGTGGCAAAGAGCTTCTGTGCACAGCAAGAGATGCCTTGGCAATCTCTGTGGACTTCAGCTTGCTAAAGAGTTCATCACAGGTCAATGTGTCATATCCTGCGGACTCCTCAATGCTGGATATCTTTACTTCCCATATGCTACGGTCAAGAGCATAGAGAAGCTTGATAGCCCTATCATGATCACTGTAAGCAAGCGTCCCGTTGGACCGCAAGTTACTCACTATCGCATCAAAGCGAGAAAACATGGCATCTATAGATTCACCAGGTGCCTGCACAAACAGCTGATACTGTTGGTTATATGTGCTTTGGCGCCTGGCCTTGATCTGAGTAGAGCCCTCATGAAAAACAGTGAGCGTTGTCCAAATTTCCCTAGCAGTCCTAAGGTGCTGCACCCTATCGAACTCACTTCTACTCAAACCAATGAACAGTATATTTCTTGCCTTGGAATTGGCATTATACTGATCCTTCTCAGTCTGAGAGGTGCGAGTCTCAGGGATGGAGTATTGTGAGTCCACAATCTCCCAAATTGCATTTCCTTGGCTTAACAAGTAAGCCTCCATGCGCACCTTCTAGTATGCAAAGTCTGTCCCATCAAACAGAGGAATTTTACTGCCTCTATCCATGTCGCCAACAGATCACAAAACCGGTTAAGGTCAACTGGTGATCTTAACCCGCTCTGATACCAATTGTTGGATCGGAAACGGCGACCAGAGGGGGGGTGAATGGGAGCTTTTAAAATTTCGGGCTAAAAACTAGCCTTCGGTTTGATTCTGTCTTCTGTGGAACAGGCTTCGAACACAACCTTCGAAGGTCTGGTTCGGAGGTACTTTGACAGCTCCGAACACAGGCTTCGCTGGAGCTAAAGTTCGAAGCCAAGAAGACTTCGCTCCACTAACAACCCTCGAAAATCTACTCTGCTAAGTCAGTGCAGGCTCCGCACACAGGGTGCTTCGAGCAGGCTTCGCACTTCACCCTTCGCAAGAGTAGACTGCCCTCTGAGGACTTCGACCAGATACTTGGCAACAACAACTGGTGCTGTGCTTCGTACACGAAGGTCTACACGCACACAAACGGACTCCGCTAAGGGCTTCGACACAAGAAGCAAAACGGGCCTCGATCAGGGCTTCGCTAGTAAGCTGTGAGGACTTGTCTCAAGTTACACAGAGCGACAGCACACTGAAAAACACACTTCGCATAAAGTCAACCTTCGCCTAGACAGGCTTCGATGCACTATAACTAGCGAGGTATGTAACGCGAGCTCAAGCAAAAAGCACAAAGAAGCAGGGCTTCGCCGCTTGAACAAGGAACACAAAAAGATTGAACTCTGGATGAATACCGTGAGGTATGAGACTACAGGAGCTCAACAGTAAATGCTCAAAAGTGTTAAATGTTACCTACCGAGCCCCCATATTTATAGCCCACAGTTCACCCAAAGGAAATGACTACACTACCCTTAGGGTTTACATTGATTTTGACTCTACAGAACTAAGGGGTACAAAAGGTAGTCCACCTTTATTCTGGAGGCTTCTCTGTCAGCTTTGCAGAGGGGACAGTGTCAGCCTTTTACAGAACAGACAGTGTCAGCCTTTGCAGTCTTTGACCTTGTGGAATCCTCCCTTCGCACGCGAGGGTGCGGTAGCTTCGGCGAGAAGCCTTGAGCCTGGTGGTCTTCGCTTCACCGAAGTCAGTCTCCGATATAGTGACGGTTTTGAGCCGAAGCCGTCAAAGCCCTTGGGCCTTCGCACCAACTCCTCCGGAGTGGACCACCACGGCTTCGCAGCTACTCCCAGCTCGAACTCCGTCAGTCCGTGTACCGAAGCCATGCAGGCCGAAGCACCTCAAATCAACCTTGCTCCGGAGCTAGCCTTGCTCCGAAGCCTTCCACCCTCCGAAGCCCCACCTTCGGAGTACCACCCTTCGAAGTCCCTCCTTCGTCCAAGGCCTCCGCATGAAGCATTCCATGAGCCCTTCGTCGCAGTGCCTCTCCCCGAGCACACTCCTCGATGAGCCTCATCCGGACCATGCCTTCTATGCGCCTCGACTTCTGAGACCTTCGTCGGGTACCTTCGAATGTCTCCCTCCGGAGCACACTTCGAATTCCTTGCCTCCGCAGAGGACTTGATCCATCAACTCCGAAGTCACTCCATTCGGAGTACCTTCGAAGTGCCTCACCTCCGAGGACTTTGTCTCGGAGCACCTTCGGCCGGAGCCACGCTCCGCACTCTCTGCCTTCACCTGGCACGCCTCGACCCGAGGACCAACCCGGACCACCTTCGCAGCCACCGTGACGGAGCTCCCCGCTCCCCTGGCATGAAGCCTCCCGCTTGACCCAGGTTCACCTGCTGTGAGCCTTGTCCGTCGCCTCCGAAGTCCCTGCGCACCACAGACAAACAGACAAGTGTATCCAGTACTCCGGAGACCTCTCCGGGTTAGCAACATCCAGTACACACTCCGGTGTACCGCCCAAAGTACCAAATCCTTTGGTACGAACCCAGTCATCGTGTACTGTCGGACCCCTCCGACAGGCACACTCCGCTGCAACAGCTGCAGCAAGCAAACACCGAACACCCTTCGGTAAAACCACCTCCGAACACCCTTCGGAGGTACGCTTCGAACAGAGGGTAAAAATCCCGTCAATCACTCATCACAAACACTGAAACCAACCCTTGGTTTCTCAACTGCCGTCATAACATTTCATTTTCCTTCAGAGGAATCGTACGAAGGTCCGAGTTCGAAGGCCGGATTCGACACATCTCCGATGCCAAGGATGCTTCGAACGGTTATAATACCTTGTATTTTTTCTAAGGTCTTGAGCATGAAAATATTTCTTGCGTATACTGCTCTCCTTGATGTACAGGCTATTCGGAGAAGCGTATTCGAGGGGCTACTGTTGGGGAAAAATACTTCATCCTCATGATCCTCCAGGATTCCAAGCAAATACATTATGCAACAAAGATAAAGGCAAGTCTTAATCTCGGAGCCCAAGACTTGCCTCCGAATTGAAGGGCTCGAAGTCGAAGGGTCCGTCCATGCTCCAGTCCGAAGATACCCTTTGAAAGGCTTCCCCTACGGAGTGGAAAACAACCAGAAGGATGGGACGTCTACCTTATCAACATCCTTCGAACATGTTTTACCATGTTAACCCTATAAGGGATACCGAAATAGTATCCACTATGTCGGTTGTAATTGAGGGGTAAAAAGGTCTTTTCTCTAGAGATTTTACCTATAAATACCCCCTTATTCTCACCCTGTAAGAGGCATCGAATATTCCGATATTCAATACACACTTCGAATTATTCCGAGCTATTATCCTTTTCGGAGGCTTGAGATAGTCCACATTCGCAAACACTTCGTTTGTCAGTTCTTGGTTTTATAGAACCTGTTAGCGTAATCCGTAACGCCAACACTTACCTTTTAAGGACTTAATATACTCTTACTTTTTAAAATACAAAATCTCTAATTATTGTTATAGTGGTACTATATTCACACTACAGTACACGCATAATACTATTCACATGGGTTGGGTCTAATAACCCTATCCCACTACCTGTGACAGCGCCGCAACCACTGAGCTTGCTGCCCATATGCAAATTGCAGTGTCCGTTCCACACCTAGCACATAGGACCTGTTTGGGAGAGCTTTTGGTAGATAGAGATTCTTAGTAGCTAGCTAGTCTGAGTAACTGGATATTCTGAATATCTAGCTGATGAGAATCTAGAGAAGCTGGTGTTTTCCAACTTTTAGATTCTAGTTCATTTCTAGATTCTGCAGCTACTGATTCTCATAATTTAAACTAGAATATGGATTATTTCTTTCAACTTCATATTCTAGAAGTAGCTGCTGCCAGAAGCTCCCATAAACAGGCCCCTAGGCACTGCCTAATGCGATTGTTTAGAAGAGTTAAAATGGCATGTGTCATGCGAGACGGTTGAGACCAAATGCAATAGGTTGTGCGAGAGACAATCGGAGCAGGATTCAGAGAATATGTTCGAGAAACGTCTGTCTAATCAGTTTTGGAACATTAACTCAGACTGAATCATATTCTATAATTTTAAGGTGAAAGAACTGAAACAATTCTTTCTTAGAATTTTCTATTTCATGTTTCTTGGCCTAGTTCACAATAAAAAATATTTTCCATCTTTTTCTAGCAAATATATTGAGATGATTTTGCAGAATATCCAATAGGATTTTTGTACGAGTATGTAAGTAGATATGCATAATCATTTTTGGTGCATGAAACACAACTTGTTTGAGCTTGTATATTACCTAAGGGTTTCTAGGCACGTCTTAGAATTTACAAGTATTAATTTTACCCCTTAAACCTAGTTAGGCCTAATTTCAAACGCATAAATTTTACAAAATTATAAAGAATTTCTAAGGACAGCTATATTAACATAATAACATTGAAATTTCGTGTTTCAAACAAGACCTTAGTTATGAGGGAAATATTGAGCATGAGCTACTTTCATTGATGCTGAACTTTAGTGTATCATCACCTACCAGAGCTTATGCCTGTGATTAGTAGTCTGATAGTGTGTGCTAAACAGACTCTTCATTTTTAACTCTCCAGTTATCCATTTAGCCAAAACACGAAAAATATTTTCTCCAAATCTACTATACACTCTAACATACTCTATTTTTAACTCTCTAAAAAATTTACTCTCCCTTTTAAAATCCCAAAATATTTCAAAAAGATTCAATTTTTAACTTTACATATCCCCAAGTTATAAAATTTTCAAATTTTAGAAATTTCAAAAAAAATCTTTTTTTTCTCTTCTCTTCATTTCTATTTCTTCTCTTTTTTTTGGAGATGCTCTAGAATTAAACCTTAACTCCAACAGTACAGCCAGAGGAACGCAAAAAGTTTGCACCTTGCAACCATCTATCAAGCCAGAGAAGACACCCACAACGAGCGAGAGTGAGGCCATGGACGTGGCCTAACCGATGCAGAGCTTGGTTACTAGGGAGCAGATTACCAATGGATTAGAAAATGGGGCATGATGTTGCCAGTGTGGGTCCACAACAAAATGGACACCCAACTTGGCTGGCCAAGTCTGGCTAGTGTGGAGATAGCCGGATGGCTTGGCCAGTTTGTTGGAGGCCTTTTTATCCCAAATGGCTAAATTTTGGCTTGACTAAATTTTTACTTGGAGAATAAGATAGCCACTCTAGTGAAGATGCTCTTAGAGTTGGAAGTAGCATGAAGAGCACCAGAAGCCAACAGTGCCATGCCGGATGGCTCTAGAATAGGAATAACTATCATGAAACATAATTATAAACTTTCAAATCTTGTGCATAAGATGTTATGATAGTAATGGTAGGTTAGTTGTTTCAAAAAACATAGCGCAAGTTAATTATTCCATGAGAACTATCGCGGGCATTGTATAGGGGAATGTGTGGAAGAGAGAAGAGAGTATAACCATGACTGATGGGAGGACGAAGGTGTGTTGTCCATTGTCTCCCCGACATTGTGACAGACTACGTGAAAGCAACACATACCCGGAGGCACATGCAACAGGGCCAACGGCTAGGGCTGGTGGGTAGGGTTAGGGTTTGGACACAATACTAATTTATTTCTTGATTGATAATTACAAGCTATGGAATCCCTTTATATAGATCAAGGGTCTCCCTTTTTTCTAAACCCAACTCTAACTACAATTGGAAAAGTAAACTAACATGACTCTTAAATAATCATAAGTTGTTACCATAGTTGTTATGGCGGTGTGGCAAGACACCAAATTACCTTCACACATTTTAGGTGAGTATGGTGTGCGGCGAGGCGATGCCATACTCACTTAACATAAATGTACACGTCACAATAATTTTGGAACAATAGAAAATTAAATTTAGAACCATATGAAATACAAATAGTCAAACAAGTCCATATTACATTCAGTATAAACAAATGTACATAAGTCAAAGGAGGCAATCAACTAGCTACATATGCAGATCTTATAAATGGTAGGAGCTGATCATCTATATATGAAAATCATCAATATAAATATATGGAAAGTTGATCAATTATATATGGAAACTATCAATATATGGAAAGCTGATCAATTATATATAGAAATCATCAATATATAGGAAACTGATTAGTTATATATGGAAATCATTAATATATAGAAAGCTTTGCATATAGAAATTATCAATACATGGGAAGCCTATTCACAGCATGAACAACACGACTGAGGAGGTGGACACGACGCAGTACCAACACATTGTGGGCAACTTCATATGATCGAACTTGGCGTTCGCAGTTAGCTACGTCAGTCGGTTCATAGAACAACCGATGACGAAGCATCAATAGGCCATGAAGAGAATCCTACACTATGTCATCGGGTACAACGACAGTGACCAAGCTGGTGACATCGACACAAGCAACAACAAGAGCACTAGTGGAATTGTGTTCTTCCTTGGAAAGCTCTGATCAGCCAGCAATCGGTCAAGCAGCAGGTGGTCACTATGTTCAGTTGCGAGGCAGAGTACATCGCTGCCATCTCTGCGTCGACTCAAGCTCTCTGGCTAGCTCAGCTGCTTGGTGATCTTTTTGACAGAGATGCTAAAGCAGTGGAGCTCAGGGTGGACAACAATTCTACTTTGGCTTTGGTAAAGAACCCTGTCTTCCATGAATGCAGCAAGAATATCTGGGTCAAGTATCATTTCATCCGAAGTTGTTTAGATGAGGGGAGCGTCAAGGCCAACTATATCAACATCCAAAATCAGCTCGCTGACTTCCTCACCAAGTCGCTTGGGCGGGTTAAGTTTCAAGAGCTTCGTGTCAGCATTGGAATGGTTCAAATTCCCTAAAAGGTGCCACACAAGACTTAAGGGGAGATTGATATGATAAATCTTATGGGTCAAATTTATGTGTTGTTTTGGCATATGTACTGTCATTATTTTAGCTTTAGTGCTTTAGCATCTTTACTTTTGCTTTATTCTTTTGAGCTTCTTGAGCTACAAGTTTGCTTTTTGAGGTTCTTGAGTTGCAAGTCTTCTACCCTATATGTACCCCCAACCAGAAATCTTTCAAGTATGAGAAATGAGAAAAGTTCAATATGTTTAGTTTTGATTTTTCCAGTCCAGTTCTGATTTTCAGTCCAAAGTTCTGTAGTTCTGTTATTTCTCTCCAACAAGATGTCCAGGTTTAATAACCAGTTGACAAACTCAGAATGGTCAGTCTCCTATCAAGGACCATACATGGTAGAGAGCTTCCAAGAATGCCCATTCGCGAGAGATTTAAAACTAATCGTAAGCTGGAAAGAGGAGGAGGAAATTAGCTCTCCAAAGAAGCGAGAACTGTCCCAACCAATGAAAATACCCCTAGAAGATTCCCGAGATGGGCAAATAGAAACTTGTCGACCCTCTTAGGAGCGAACTGTATAACTGAGGAGGGCTCACAAAAATCCGTTTTGGTTTCCTGAAGACATAAGATATCAACTAGGAGAGTGCTGAGATTATTGCGAACCACTGGGCATTTCCCATGCGCATTTAGGCCACAAATGTTCTAGTTAAAGATATGTCAATCTGAGGTGCAACCCATAAATAAGACATGATAAAGCAAAATAGCAGATATGCATAGCAACGACCATAATAATACAATCACAAGGTTTGTCTAGTAAGCGGAAACAGATTGATGTTCCAAAAAAACCAACAAGTTGTCCAGGTAGCAGAAACAGATCGATGTTCCACCAAAAACCAACAAGCAGTACCATAGAATAGCACATCGATGGAGTTAACAGTATAAACTAAAGAGTAGCAAAAGGTTTCAGCAAATGAAAGAGATTGGGGCTCCACCGACCATGAGTCCTTAGAGTAATGCATTGTTTTGTTGGAGAGCTAGTGCAACATCTGCTCCTAGGACCAGGAGGATATCCTAGCTGCCACGACTGTCTGAGTCACTAGCGAAGATGGCAGAATCAGTGACCAGCGAGCAGTTAATGCCACAAAGTTCTATAGCAGTAAATTGGATCTATTGAACTGACATCTTGGGGCAAATGGAGCCAAACTTGGAGATTTCAATGAAATCCTGGATGCTTGGGTAGGAAGGTAGTGAGGAGCAGCCGGCGGCCTACCTGTTAGGGGTCTTGAAGCCCTGAGCTTGTTCCTTATCCAGATACTGCGACATAGTCCCTTTGTGGAAGAGCGACGTAGATTGCATGGTAGACGCCTTAGGAGCTGGTTTGATGCGCGTGCGAGTGTAGACAATGTGGATTAGCCTACTGCCCCGCATAGCTTGGCTGGACTATGGAAACTAAGGCCGAGGTAACTCAGGAGACTAAGGCTGAGGTGCGTTGACATGAGGTGACGGGGGTGGGGTGGCATCCACTAGCGGTTGAGTAATGGGTATGTTCACCATTAGGGGGCGAGCGATGCAGGAAGAGCTGGCACACCCAAGCCCCCATTACGGGAGGCCCTCGATCTGTTTGCCGAGTGTCTAGGGCACTCGGCGAAGCCTCTTTTTCATTCGGCGAAGGCTTCGCCGAGTGCTACACTCGGCAAACAACACTCGGTACTAGATCTGTCGGCGATGAGGGGGTTTGCCGAGTGCAATTTATCGCGCACTCGGGCAAACATGTCGCCGAGTGTCACGTGAGGCACTCGGCAAACCTAGGCGTCTAACGGCCGGGTCGAGCCTTAACGGCCTTTGCTGAGTTCCAAAAGAAAGCACTCGGCAAAGAAAATAGTGTAAAATAAAAAAAAATTGAGCGCGTCACGGGCGCGGGCGTGGCAGCGGCGTGGATGGCGCGGGAGCGGGCGACAGCGTGGCTGCGCAGCTCGGGCGCGGCGGCGACGAGGCGGCTGCCAAGAGGGGGCGATGACGAGGAGGCGGCCGCGGTGGCGGCCGGGGCGGCGGTCGGATCGGCGACAGGTCGGCGGCCGGGGCTGCGACTCGGCGGAGTTGGGGCGGCGTCCGGGGCGGCGGCCATGGCGGCGATGGGAGGGGCGGCAGCCGGGGCTGCGACGCGGTGGAGTTGGGGCGGCGGCCATGGCGGCGACGGGAGGGGCAGCGGGAAGGAGCCGGTGGGAGGGAAGGAGGGAAAAAGAATGGAGAGAGGTGATATTTTAAAGAGTAGGTATGAAAAATTTGAAAAAAAAGTGCGGTAAACTTTGAAATTTCACGGAAAAGCTGTGCGAGAAAAGGAATTTTTGGTTTGCCGAGTGTTGCACTCGATAATCTCAACATATTTTCCAAGTGCCTCAAATTTGGCACTCGGCAAAGAGTTTTTTATTTTTTAAAATTTTGTATAATTTGTTTTACAATCTTTTCGTTGATGAAAATGGTATAACTATAGTATATAAGGACTAAAAATAAACTCAAAAACATAAATATGATTTTTTTAATAATATTTTGTTTATTATTTCATGCAATTATTCAAATTTAATCTATTTTTATTTAAATCCTAGAAAAATACTTAATAATTTAAAAATAACAAATTGAATCAAAACAATGTGGAATTTTTACATGAGATAATATGTGTTGTGTTTTTATTGTAGAAAGTAATTCAAGTATAAAAAATAATTTATTCATCAAACTTCTTTCAAACATATCACATTTCTTCTCTAAACCCTAATTAATCCTCTCGTAATCTCCTATTTCTAAACACTATACGTGATAATTTTCTAAAAATATTTTTAATTTTTTATCATAGCATCTATGCATCATATAATAACACCATGACAAGTATAATATTTTTTAGAGTTAATTTGATTTTGTTATTATTAAAAAACTATTAAGCTTCACGTTGTCAACGAGTGTCGTACCCTAAATTGTTCAAAATTTCTTTCAATACAGTTGATAAGAACTCTAAATAGACTTAAAAACATGAATATGATTTTTTATAATTTTTTTTATTATTTGACGCACTTGTAATTCAAATTTCACCTATTTCAATTTATATCCTAGAAACATACTTAATAATTTAAAAATAACAAACTGAATCAAAAAAATGTATATTTTTATATGAGATAATATGTGTTGTGTTTTATTGTAGAAAAAATTTCAAGTACAAAAATAATTTACCTGTTAAACTTCTTTCAAACCTATCTCATTTCTTTTCTAAACCCTAATCACTTCTCTCATAATCTACGATTTCTAAACACTCTACATGATAATTTTCTCGAAATATTTTTAAATTTTTATCACAGCATCTATGTATCATATAATAACACCATGACAAGTCTCATGTTTTTTAGACTTTAGTTGTTTTTTTATAATTAAAAACTATTAAGCTTTACGTTGTTGAACGAGCGTCACAACCTAAATTGTTCAAAATTTATTTTAATTAAGTTTATAAGAACCATAAATAGACTTTAAAACATGAATATGATTTTTCCATAATTTTTGGTTTATTATTTTAGGCACTTGTATTTCAAATTTCACCTATTTCAATTTAAATCCTAGAAACATACTTAATAATTTAAAAATAACAAACTGAACCAAAAAATGTGTAATTTTTACATGAGATAATATATGTTGTGTTTTTATTGTAGAAAAAAATTCAAGTAAAATAAAATTGGAAATATCACGTAGACTGGAAACAATGGGTCAGAAAAAAATAAAAAAATAAGTTTGCCGAGTGTTTTTAAAAAAACACTCGGCAAACATACTCTCTTTGCCGAGTGTTTTTTAAAAAACACTCGGAAAACCCTCAAAAATATTTTTTTTGATGCGCAAGAATGTCGTGACGATGTGCGTTAGTAACTTGTTTGCCGAGTGTTTTTTCAAAAAACACTCGGCAAAGATTTAATTTACCGAGTGTATTTTGTTTGCCGAGTGTTTTAAAAAACACTCGGCAAACATATGTTTGCCGAGTGCCCGAGATATTGCACTCGGCAAAATCTTAGGCACTCGGCAAACACGTCGTTTCGGTAGTGCCCGTTGAAGGACGATAACCCTATCTGTCAGGCAACCACCAGACCAAAAGAGGAGGCCCTTGAGAAACTAGAGATGGCATCACTGGCTTGAGGGACATCTATGGTGGCAGGGTCCGCCTCAACCTCCTGCCCTAGGGGAACGTCCATCTCTTCATCTTGGTGAGCTGGTTGCATGTGGGCATGATGCTAGAAATGAGTAGGCTGGCCAAAGTGTTGCTTATTAGCCCAATGTTGAACCTATTTGGGTTCCCATGGCAGGATTGGGCCCTCAAAAGGGTGTGAATTGCCATTGTCTGGAGGGAGGGAGTTCTCATTGCCAAACAATTGGTCAGCCTTATCAGATTGAAGCACATACACTAGGTCATCAAAGAACGATCGACACCATTGAGGTTCATGTCGTGCTTTAGGGTAATTCTACAAGGGATATCAATGGCGTCATCGTAGAGAACTTTGAGCAGAACTCTAAAAAGTTGGGGTCGAACTAATGCCAGTGGATGAGCTTGTCCAAGGAAGCACACACTTGATGGAGAAAGTGGAGATTCTTGAAGTTCAAATGGTATCCCAGAAACATAACTGAGATGCAAATGGAGAGTGTCGACAGTTGATGCCTTCATCGTGTTTGGAAAAATGGACATATATTCCATTGATGAAGAACATGCTTGCGTTTACGAGGTGGTCATGCTCATAGATATTCCTGAGCTTGAACATGCCAACCCCAAAAGAATAGAGGTTGTACCGGGCAACTTGGAGATGGAGCACGATAGAGATATAGTGATAGATGGCATGGAGGAGATATAGGCTATCGACATCCTCGAGGAGGCCGTCACACTCAGCGATGGCCATATCTTCATGAAGACGAACCGGCTCACCAGAGGCAACAACATTGTTATGCCGTTTACGGATGGGGCCTCCGCCATCATCGAGCACACCACCATTGGGGAGGAACGATAGGGGGTTGAGAAACCATGTTGAACAATATGGTTTTGATATTCCAGATGTGATGAGTGATTGTCAATGGAAGTCAAAGGAAGGGAGAGATGAAGACCTGCCGAGTCTGAGGCACATGTGACTCAGGTACACGGGCAGTGAGCGACGGCCGGGCAGAGGAGCCGCGGAGTCGGGATGGCCCAATCCGGGTACATGGCTAGGAGCGGCAGAGGATCCACCGGTCTGTTGACTGGGTTTGACTCAGGTACACGGGCGGCGAGCGATTGCCAGGCTGAGGAAGCCGCGGGGTCGGGTCGGCCCAATCCGGGTACCCGGTGCGAAGACGGTAGACACTTTGTCAGTTTCGGCGTAAAACTGACAATATATGTTTAATTCGTTTTTAGGATATTAATATTTAGTTTTTAAGTTTAGAATATTTTTATTTAAGTCAGGTGATTTTCTAAGAATATTTTAGTAATTTTCGGAATTTATTTTAGAGTCAGTTTATTTTACCTGAGGGTAAATTAGTCTTTTCATGTATTAGAATTTGCCTATAAATAGGCCCCTATCCCCTTGGGGATAGATGACTGTTTTTCTAATAGATCAATCTATAGTCCAGTTTTTAGTCTCTTAGTCACAATCTCTTTCTCTGACAAAGTTTGTTTTTTCTACGGTTTGATCCCGTTTTCCTTCGGCTCTTCCCGGCGAAGTACCGCTGCGCTTTGCCGTGATTACGCAAAGTTTTTTTACGCGCCTCAGCAGTAGCATATTGCCGTGATTACACCTCATGACGATGTGAATCATCACGTGAAGGCTACGCGTGAAGGCTACGCGCGACGGCTACGCGTGAAGGCTAGCTGCAGCCGCACGGAAGCAAAGCACGCCTGCCACATGCAGGCTCCACGGAAAGCTTTCTGCGTAATACAGTGGCAGCGTTTGGCTTTCCAGGACTGCTTTCACGGCAGCCACATTTTCACAAGATCGGAGCACGGAGACCGAAGACTGGCTAATTAAATTTTCCATGTGCAGTTTTTTTGTTCCCCTGGCGCAAAGCAGCCTTGCAGGCACATCATCCAAAGGCCACGGCGGCAGTGGCGCTCCATTCTGTTGTTTCGCAGATCTGATTCTGTTAATCTCCTATTTTCGGTTAGCTAATTAATTCATTAATTATTTGTCTTTTAATTTGCTTGAAAATAATAATTTCGTAGTTAAATTTTTAATCTGTTAACTGTTATTAGTTATCTCATATTATTTATTTAAGTGTCTTTTATCTGCTTATTTAAACCGAAAAATTTATTAGTCACGGTAATATTTTTATTCTAGTTTTCTGTGCAATATTTTAGTTTTATTTATGAATTAATTTCTGGACGATCCATATTCCTTTCAGTTGATTAGTATTTTATTTTTAGACTACTATTCAGGTTATTAGTAATTTATTTAGGTATTTTGCCTACGTCATTAAATATTCATGAGAATACATTTCTTTATTTACTGCAGTATTTTTATTTAGTTCATCTTTAATATTGTTTTAATTAGGACACCAGTCATTTTTAGGGTAGACAACTTTAGTTCCTGTAATTTGCTTTGATAATATTATTAGTCTGGTTAAGTTTGTTTGGGTGTTGGGATTAGGATATAGTTTAGCAAGAAATTTTTAGGCGCCCATTCACCCCCTCTGGTCGCTACATTCGGTCCTACAAGTGGTATCAGAGCAAAGTTAGGTTTTTCTAATATCTTAACCGATTCAAACCTAGGTAGTGACCATGGCGTCTTCTGGTAAAATCCCATCCCTAGAAGCTTTTGGCTACACTTATTGGAAGACTCGCATGCGAGCATACCTTATGAGCCAGAGCTCGGACATATGGGAGATTTGTGTTCATCCTAACTTCACCATAAGGACTATTGTTGCGGATACTGCTGCTGATGTAATTACCCAGCATCAAAATAATAGTAAGGCGGTGAATATTTTATTTTCTGGTCTAGGTCCTAGTGAGTTTGAGCGTGTTAGCCATCTCACCACTGCTCGTGAGATCTGGGCTACCCTCCAGGCACATCATGAGGGGACAGCTCAGGTCAAGGCTAGGCTCTACCAGACCTACCGGCGTGAGTATGAAAATTTTTCACAGAAGCCGGGTGAGACTGTTGAGGCTTTGTTTGGTCGTTTTCAATCGATCATTAACAAGCTTCGCGTTAACAAGGCCGAGCGTGATCAGCTGGTCTCAGATCATGAGCAGGCGCTTAAAGTACTCCATACCTTAGACCCTAAGATCTGGGAGATCAAGGTTTCTTCTATTGTTGAGAGCGCGTCCTATGAAACCTTGACCGTCGCAGAGCTTTTTAGTAAGCTCAAGGCCTCAGAGGTCGATATTCAGTTGAGATCAAATCTCACTGATTCTGGCTCAAAGACTCTGGCGCTTGCGACACCGTCGGTTGATCCTAATGCCATGAGTTGTACTGCCTTTTCCTTGATGTCTATATCCGAGGAACAACTTGATAATCTAGGAGATGATGATTTGTGCCTGTTTAACAACCGGGTGCGACGTGTCTATGATAAGCAAATGTTTAAGAGACACGGCACAAAATCCGGATGCTTTGAGTGTAGTGACCTAGGTCATTTCATTGCCGACTGCCCCAAGCAGAAGAATCACAAGAAGGGAACTAGCGGCAACTCCTACAACTCCGACAAGTATGACAATTCCACAAAGGGCAAGCCCAAGACAAGATTTTTTCGAAAGGCTCTAAAGGATTACAGGCGTGAGAACAAGAAGCGAGACAAGACCTTTTTCGCCGAGATGGAGAAAAGATACTCCAAGAGGTCCTCATCCTCCTCCTCGTCTTCAAGTTCAAGTGATGAAGAGATCGTGATCAGGAAGGGAAAGGACAGGGACAATCCGGCGGGCCTCTGTTTCATGGGCTTCGGGGATAAGCCGAAGAGTCGCTCACGTCACAGCCGAAGACCCCACAAGAGTTTCTGCTCAATGGCTCTTGGGGAGAAGAAAGAGAAAAACTCCTCCGACGACTCCGACGACTATGATGATGAGAATGCATCTTCTTATGAACAAGAAGTTGTTAATTTACTAGAACATAACAGTCAGGAGTTGAAGTATAGGGAGAAACTGCTTAGAGGGGCTAAGAAGAGGATAGATGAGCTTGAGAGTGAGCTTGCCACAGCAAATGGAAAGATTGAGAGTCTGTCTTCTTCTCCTTGCTTGGGTGATAGTGGAGAGTGCCCTAACTGTGAGGTGTTGTTGTGTGACCTGACGACTCTTAAGTCCAGGTACACAGAGAGAGTAGATGAGAGAGACGCATTGGCCACTGAGCTTGAAAGCGCTCAGCAGGAGCTAAAAGATGCTCATGCCACTGTTGTCGCACCTTGTGTAGACTGCCCATCTCATTTAGCTAGTATAGCTGAGCTGAGAGCCAAGAGTGATGAGCAGTTAAGCGAGTTAGCTGGAGTGAGAGGTGAGTTGGAGCAGACTAAGCTAGAGCTTGAGACCTTGTCAGTTCCATCCACTGTTTGTGAGAACTGCTTATCCATTAGAATGGAATTGATCAAGCTAAAAGTTGAGAAGTCTGTCGAAGTTGATAAAGAGTGTGAGATCTGCTTGTCTCAGGTGGAGGTGTTAGCTTCTTTGAGAGAGGAGCTAGCTGGTGTTCAGAACGAGAACTTTTACCTCCGTTCAATCCTGAGTTGGATTAGTGCTAGAGAGCCACAACTCGGCATGATGATCCAACAGTTCAAGAGACAGGATGGTTTTGGGGTAGGGTACACATATACCAAGGCTGATTTTGAGAGCGCCATTAGCCGTGCAGTAGAGTGGAGTAAGATGACTCCAGAACAGAGATATCCCAAGACTCACTCCACTGAGTCCTTTAAGGATAGTCAGCCCAAGGATGGAGTGTTCCAAGAACAGCCCAAAGCTCCACCTAAGAAGCAGATCCGGGTTCCAAAACCTAACACTCTCCACACTTCTCTAGATTCTTTACCTGGACCCTCTCACACCAAAGATGCTACACCCAACACCACCAAGCCTAAGAACCCTAAACCACAACAACATCCCAAGAAGCCTACCTATCACTATGAGTTTTGTCAGAGAGACGGGCATCTTGAGGAGTTTTGCTTCAGGAGGAAGCGGGTTGAGCGAGCAGAGAGAGCTCTAGGTGAGCAGGAGAAGTTCTACCAGCAGGGTGGTAGACAGAGAGTCCATCGACGTAGAGAGAGGCTAGAGGCCAGGCCACGTCGTGTAGGTGGTGGTAGTGGAGACGGTTTTTATGATCGTGCTCCGGAGGGTGGTTTCCGTTCCGGCAGAGTTCCGTATCGTTCGGTATACGGTTTTGGATCTCGCGACCATGATTTTAGGAAGAACAGAGGACCATGCTTTGAGCCGCGTTTTGGTCCAGACTCATATGATTCCTTCTGCTTTCCTACATTTGAGCAGATGGCTCGACACTGGTTTAACACCTTTGCCAAACCTGGTGTTGGACCGTGTGTTCCCACTTATGAATATTGAACTTGATTTGGGAGTTGTGTGTTCTTTTGGGGATATTTTGAGTCAGTTTTTCATTGGTATCAATTTTTTTTACTTTCTTCTTTATTTTTATTGAGTTTTTTTTTGTTTTGTGTGCGTTCATATCATGCATAATCATCAATCACATTTTGAGCTTGCTTCTGTTATATGATTAATCTGCTTTACTTACTCTAGCTAGTATATGTATTTTGATTACTGGTCGATGATCATGTTTTGTTTCAGTTCACATGATATATCTGATTTTTGTCATATGCATGGCTTTTATGTTTTAAAATTGAAAAATGATCACCATTGCTTCTGGTAACTAGCATGTGTAGGCTGAATGCTTTTGCTATCTTTTACATGCCGTGTAGCTAGATCCTTACTTAGATGCAGATATGCAACTTGGACATTTATATGCTTTAAATATGCAAAATGTGCTTTAATAATGATAAAAATTCAGAAAAATGAAAAAATATGCATTTTTATGATTATTAGAAAAGATCCAAGTGGGTTTGCTTGGTCGCATTGCATTGTTCTGGACTGCTTACCATAGCACTTTGGTATGAACTAGGACGGTGTAATGTATGCCAAGACAAATGTCTTAAGCTTCTGATGGTCCAGTTCTGGCCTATGCTTGACTTGGTCGGTTAGCATAAGGTTTGACATGCAAATAACCCCTGGCTGAAATGAAAAATAAACAGAAAAAGAAATAATCTGAAAAATTTAAAAAGATGACAAGTTTGCTGAAGCACTTTGATTTGGACAATGCTTATCTTGGTAGATATTAGTTAGCCTTTGCATCTCATGCTTTACTTTGCTTGTCTACTAGAAAATGTGGTAATGCTTTTGTTTGCAAAAATCGAAAAATGTGTGCTAATGACTCTCCTTAGATATCATCTGTTGCACTGATCATGTCATGTATCTTAGACAATATATCTTTTGCTATACCTGTTAGATGTTGTAATTACAGTTTATCATATCTAAGAAGCATGCTTTCACACTCCACCTGCACCCCATCTGTATTCATGGCATATTTTGAGGGGTGCTGCATTTCAGGGGGAGCTTGTGTTTATGTCTCTTTAAGTGCATTTAGTCTCACTTGATGAGTCCAATTCTCAACAAGGGGGAGAAATTTTGGATATATTTTCGGCTTCCTCTGGGATTTATTTTAGGGGGAGTTTATTCTTGTTGGTATTTCTAAGATTTGCACTTGTTTTTGAGGCTTTATTTTTGGTTAACTATAATGACCGTTTTCGTGCTTTTGTTTGGCTTTTGGTCATTAGGGTTAAACTTTTATTTCCTTTCTTCTATTTTTCTTTTCTTTTGTTTTCTTGTTTCCACAGTGTTTTGCAGGTTCTGGAGATGAGCTGAAAAGGGTGTTGACAATGCACTCATCAAGGGGGAGATTGAGAAACCATGTTGAAGAATATGGTTTTGATATTTCAGATGTGATGAGTGATTGTCAATGGAAGTCAAGGGAAGGGAGAGATGAAGACCTGCCGAGTCTGAGGCACATGTGACTCAGGTACACGGGCAGTGAGCGACGGCCGGGCAGAGGAGCTGCGGAGTCGGGCTGATCCAATCCGGGTACATGGCTAGGAGCGGCAGAGGATCCACCGGTCTGTTGACTGGGTTTGACTCAGGTACATGGGCGGCGAGCGATTGCCGGGCTGAGGAAGCCGCGGGGTCGGGTCGGCCCAATCCGGGTACCCGGTGCGAAGACGGTGGACGCTTTGTCAGTTTCGGCGTAAACTGACAAGATATGTTTAATTCATTTTTAGGATATTAATATTTAGTTTTTAAGTTTAGAATATTTTTATTTAAGTCAGGTGATTTTTCTAAGAATATTTTAGTAATTTTCGGAATTTATTTTAGAGTCAGTTTATTTTACCTGAGGGTAAATTAGTCTTTTCATGTATTAGAATTTGCCTATAAATAGGCCCCTATCCCTTGGGGATAGATGACTGTTTTTCTAATAGATCAATCTATAGTCCAGTTTTTAGTCTCTTAGCCACAATCTCTTTCTCCGACGAAGTTTGTTTTTTCTACGGTTTGATCCGTTTTCCTTCGGCTCTTCCCGGCGAAGTACCGCCACGCTTTCCCGTGATTACGCAAAGTTTTTTACGCGCCTCAGCAGTAGCATATTGCCGTGATTACACCTCATGACGATGTGAATCATCACGTGAAGGCTACGCGTGAAGGCTACGCGCGACGGCTACGCGTGAAGGCTAGCTGCAGCCGCACGGAAGCAAAGCATGCCTGCCACATGCAGGCTCCACGGAAAGCTTTCTGCGTAATACAGTGGCAGCGTTTGGCTTTCCAAGACTGCTTTCACGACAGCCACATTTTCACAAGATCTGAGCACGGAAACCGAAGACTGGCTAATTAAATTTTCCATGTGCAGTTTTTTTGTTCCCCTAGCGCAAAGCAGCCTTGCAGGCACATCATCCAAAGGCCACGGCGGCAGCGGCGCTCCATTCTGTTGTTTCGCAGATCTGATTCTGTTAATCTCCTATTTTCGGTTAGCTAATTAATTCATTAATTATTTGTCTTTAAATTTGCTTGAAAATGATAAATTTTGTAGTTAAATTTTTAATCTGTTAACTCTTATTAGTATCTCATATTATTTATTTAAGTGTATTTTATCTGCTTATTTAAACCGAAAAATTTATTAGTCACGGTAATATTTTTATTCTAGTTTTCTGTGCAATATTTTAGGTTTATTTATGAATTAATTTCTGGATGATCCATATTCCTTTCAGTTGATTAGTATTTTATTTTTAGACTACTATTCAGGTTATTAGTAATTTATTTAGGTATTTTGCCTACGTCATTAAATATTCATGAGAATACATTTCTTTATTTACTGCAGTATTTTTATTTAGTTCATCTTTAATATTTTTTTAATTAGGACACCAGTCATTTTTAGGGTAGACAACTTTAGTTCCTGTAATTTGCTTTGATAATATTATTAGTCTGGTTAAGTTTGTTTGGGTGTTGGGATTAGGATATAGTTTAGCAAGAAATTTTTAGGCGCCCATTCACCCCCCATCTGGTCGCTACATTCGGTCCTACAGGGGTTAGCAGGGAAGTTGAACACGGCGAGTGGTTGGAAGAGTTGTGATTGGGGGGAACCACTGTGTTGAGGCAAGAAGATCGGTAAAAAGTATAACTCTTGGGGGCATCGAAGCCAAGATGGATAGAAACAATGGCACAACTTCCAATGGCAACATGAGGGTGCAAGTTGGGAGTCTAAAGCAAGAGTGTGTTTTTGGACCCAAGAAAAGTAGGGATTTTCCAAATGGCCCGGACAAGAAGAGACAAGGTGGTCACCAACAAATAACAAAGATAACTGGGGGGAGAGTGCAAAAGGTTCAGCGATGGGGCCTGGTGCTAGCAATTAATGTTTGCCGGATGAGGAGGGCGCCCCACATGTTTGGGTTAGGGATGTCGGGTCAAATCAGCCTTGATCCTAGAGAAGATTTGCCCAATGGGAACAATACATGACTTTCGAAAGGCGGGACTCTAGGGAGAAGCAAAGACCACAACATTAGGAGGCAAGCTGATAGATTTTGAAACCGATGAGGAGAAGCTGCCTAGAATGGAAGGCTTCCTCCTATTCATGTCGAAAATGGCCTAAACTCTGGATGTCTTTGAAGAACGCCTGTTACCTGTCTAACTATTGAGGATTTGGTTTCTTGGCTGGGGGTTTGAACATGCGGAGGAGCGGGGAGTGTGGAGATTGTGCAGTTGATGGAGCCGATCTTGATGAAATCAATCATATCCAAGAAGGAGACATGAAAAACAATAGGGGTGCCACCCAAGCAAGCGAACAGAGTGAGACTCACTGAATCCTAAGTGACCTGAAAAGTGAAACAACAAAAAACCACAAGAAGGAAGAAAGAACCCTCAAGAGAAGAGGGATGGCATACCGGGGAGGCCAAACTCACAAGAACAGAGTGTTGGAAGGCCCGACCCGACGAGAAATATCAAGAAGAGACAAGCTCCTTGAGGACATGGTCATGCTATAGTTCCAGCAATGCAAAGGGTGGGCCCACCATGGCTAAAGGAACATTGAAAACCAATAGAGAAAGAGAGAGGAGGGAGGGATGGGGGTCAAACCAGAGGAATGACACCATGAACGACGAGAAGTATGGGAGAGGTGGTAGGGTTGGCGAAGGTGAGAAAAAGCAAGAGGGGCGAGAACTAGAGCGAGAGCAGAGGAGCCTTCTATGAATCACCAAAAACGATGTAGTTGAGCGATGCAACCAGATGATCCTTGCCATGGCGAGAAGCATGATGAAAAGCAATTGTGTTGCAGGTGATCTATGGGGAGAAGCAGTAACCAGAGTTGTCTTGTTTCTCAATCGTAGTCCAACAATAAAGACGGTGAAAGGCATGACTTCCTATGAGGTGTGGCATGGAAGAACACCTGTAGTGCACTTCATGCGGACTTTTGGCTGCATCACATACATTGAAGAAAGGCAATGGCATTCGTTGGCTAAGAGGCAAGGCTCGAAGGCATACTATTGTTATGATCCAAACAATGATTGTCTCCATGTGAGCTGCGATGTTTTGTTCGACAAAACAACCAAGTGGTACTAGAGAAATGATGACTCACCTTCAAGATGCAACTATGGAGGACCTTTCATGGTTGATGAACAGGTATGGGAAGAAGTTCCTACTCTTGGTGTTATCGGTGGCATAGACCAGGAGACCAGTGACATATGGAGTCCAATCACACCAACATGTCCATGCTCAGAGGTGTCTGCTAATCGCAGTAGTGGCATCAAGTTTGTCTCAACCACAAGTGACACCATGGAGGAGCTAGATCAATCTAGTGGGAAGACACCACAGTTCAGACTAATGGAGACCATGCTTGAGCATAGGTCTACACTAGATGATTACGATTTACACCTTGTCCATGACGAGCCAACAACGTTCGTTGAGGCAGAACAACCTGAGTGTTGGTGTCGTGTGATGATGGAGGAAACAAAATCTTTAAAAGAAAATCATACATGGAGCTTGGTCGATCTTCCCGCTAGTCATCGATCGATTGGCCTCAAATGGGTTTACAAGGTTAAGAAATATGCCCACAACTCTATCATCAATCACAATGCCAAGGGGTATGTGCAGCGATAGGGGTGGATTTTTATGAGCTATTTGCTCCAGTCGCACGCCCTACGTCACAAGAGCTGGCAGAACGTCACCGCTAGGGACTCTGCTACAACTACGATGAGCTCTACGTCCATGGCTACAAATGTCAATGATTGTTCTACTTGGAGGACTTCAACTTCAACGATGAGGATGCCATGGAGGGGCTATCGACATGGCAGCCGATGACAACACCGAACAGCCTATGGTGTCATTACATGACATATGAGAAACCAAGTTTGATTTGCACTGTGGTTTTATCTTAGTGATGAGTGATTGACAAGTTTTCCTGATTTAATGGTCTGGATTTGTGATGGTTTGTTTTGTTGACTGAAGGGATTAGTGAGTGTTCTGCGTGGAGATTCGTGTTTTTCTTGTCTTAGGGTCAAGCGGGGATCTTAATGCCAGATAATCGATGATGCAGGGTGAAGTTGAGGAAGATCTCAGGCATGCACGTGGAGATAGAGCAAGACATGTATGGATGGATGATCGAGATAGCATGTTGACCAAGTTAGCAAAAGGGAGGCCAGTGCAAGTGACAAGGCGGCTCGAGGGATCGAGAGCGGGAGAGACTTGCCGACAGTCGAATTCGTGGATTGGTGACACGTGTCGGATATATGGAAGTCTTTGTCGTTTTCAGCTCAAAACCGTAAGATCGAGATCGAAGTGTCCTGAAGAGAAACCGTGGTTGCTACGAAAGCTTCGAATTGGGACAAACTACCTTTAGCTAGGATTTTACTTTTTAGCCCTGTTGGCCTTCGAGTTTATAAAAAACCCTAGGGGTATTTGAGTCTTTTCGTATTTTTGAATTGGCTATAAAAGGCCACCTAACCCTCTAGGGTTGGCACCCATTTCTGAAATGACTTTACCAATTCTCAAAAATTCGGGTCAGATTTTGGTTATCTTCTTCCTCAATTTTTATCCCAGATTTTCCTTGTTTTCTATATCCGCCGCCATCAACGCATGACCATCATCGGTTTTCTTCCTCACGTGGTTTTCTTGGCGTCCAGTGTTTCTCTGCTTGGACTCGCGTAGAAACCTGCGCTGATGTCCTTCATCGCTAGTGCTTTGAACCACGAGCTCACTTGTGCTCGGTTCAAACACCAATTACTATTTGCTGGCGTCATTTCCTGTAGGAAGCAGAACGCATCCAGCCTAGGAATCTCCATCCTTTTTATTCATTATCTCGGTTTGCCTTCCAGTAGTTGTTTGCCAATGGGTGTTCTTTGTTTTTGTGTTTCGTTGGTTGCTTCTAAATCTAGGTGCATGCTATACTGTGAACCAACACTTAGGAACTAATTCACCTGCTCAGATTGTTCCTCATCAACATCTTCATCTGCTACAATAGGTATCCAAATTAACTGTTTTATTACTACACCTCATCTGTTACCTCTAATAAAATTCCTGTGATTGATGGATGTTTACCTAACATTTGATTGTTTGACCGTCTAGCTTGTGAATGGTTTTAATCTAACTTGTGTGCTGTGTACGGGTGTCTTTTCAATTAGGACATCAATTGGTTTTTGGGATGCTAGATTATTTTTAGTGCTTATGATCTCTTAGACCATCGAATCATTTCATATATGACAGGAGAGTGATAACACTGCTTTATCTAGGATTTTGTTGTTTTGCTTCCGCTTGTTCTTTTAGAGGAGCGTTTGGTGTCTAGAAATGGCCATCAATTCGGAAGAATTTGTTGAGGAACCTATTCACCCACCTCTATTCGCCTGTTTTGGTCCTACAATTGGTATCAAAGCAAGTAAAGATCACCAGTTTTGTGATCTATTGGTGACATATATAGAGTCAGTAAAATTCCTTTCTTCGATGGGATGGATTTCGCATACTGGAAGGTGCGCATGGAGGCTTATCTTCAAAGCCAAGGAAGTGCAATTTGGGAGATTGTGGATTCACAATATTCCATCCCTGAGACTCGCAGTACTAAGGATGAGAAAGATCAGTATACTACTAACTGCAAAGCTAGAAATATACTGTTCATTAGCTTGAGTCAAAATGAGTTTGATAGGGTGCAACACCATCAGACTGCTAGGGAGATTTGGTCCACTTTGACTTTATTTCATGAGGGAACATCTCAGATCAAGGCCAGGCGCCAAAGCACTTACAATCAACAGTACCAAATGTTTGTGCAGAGCCCTGGTGAATCTATTGATGCCATGTTTTCCCATTTTGATGCCATTGTGAGTAATCTTCGTTCCACGGGTATGCTTGTGTATTCTGATCATGAGAGGGCTATGAAGATTCTTTATGCTCTTGATTGTAGCATATGGGAAGTGAAGATATCTGTTGGCGTAAAAGATTACGCTAACAGGTTTCTAAAAGTTAGAAACTAACAAACGAAGTGTTTGTGAAATAAACTATTTCGAGCCTCCGAATGGATAATAACTCAAAACAGTTCGAAGATGTGTATTGAATGACTTGTATCCGATCCTTATTACAGGTTAAAACGGGGGGTATTTATAGGCCCAAACATTAAAGAAAAGACCCTTTTATCCCTTTGTTACAACCGACATAGTGGAAACTATTCGGTACCCTTAATGGGGCTAAAATGGTAAAAGACTAATCTGATGAGAAAGAAGATAAGTCTTCCATCCTAGCTGGCAGGAAGGCTCTCGGAAGAGTCCAAGTTCGAAGATATACTCCGAACTAGAGTTCACCTCCATACTTCGAACTTGATCCAATGTACTCCCAGAGTTGCATGCTGAAAACCTTTGATTCAATCACCTCCCTTTGTCCTGTTATAGCAATATCCCCGAAGATGGAGTATTTTCCCCCAACAGTAGCCCCTCGAATACGCTTCTCCCCTAGATCTGTAACGCTAGGAGAGCAGTATACGCAAGAAAAATAATCATGCACAGGGGTTAACAGGTGTTGGGGGAAAATATTCCATCCTCAGGGTTATTGCAGTGACAAGATAAAGACGGGAGATTAAGCTAAAGACTTCCAGCGTATACCTTCGGAGGTACATTGAGTCAAGTTCGAAGCATGATGACGGGCTCTAGTTCGAAGTATATCTTCGAACTTGGACTCTTCCGGGAACTTCTTTGCCAGCTAAGATGGAAGACTTATCTTCTTTCTCATTAGATTAGTCTTTTACCATTTTAGCCCTATTAAGGGCACCGAATAGTTTCCACTATGTCGGTTGTAATTGAGGGGTAAAAGGTCTTTTCCTTAATGTTTGGGCCTATAAATACCCCCCGTTCTGCCCTGTAAAGAGGACCAAATACAAGTTATTCAATACACACATTCGAACTATTCTAAGTTATTATCCTTTCGGAGGCTTAGAACAGTTCACTTCGCAAACACTTCGTTTGTTAGTTTCTAAACTTCAGAAACCTGTTAGCGTAATCTTTTACGCCAACAGTTGACGCCGTTCGTGGGAAACTTAGTCCAAGAAACTTCGTTCTCTACCAACTTCTTACATCATGCCTCCTAAGTGGAGCGCAACTCGTAACCCTGTTCGGAGGTCCCCTCGGACCTCCGGAGAGGCACCTCCCGACACTGTTGAGGCCGGAGGACCTTCGACGTTTCCTCCACCTCAAACTCCGGAAGGAGTTCCCATTCCTCGAGCATACGTAGTTCCTCCGCCAACTCCATCTATACTTCGACCACCCGGAGTTCCTCTTCCACCTCAAGTTCCACTCCGAACTGATGCTTACAGTTCTCAAGACCCGGAAGATCCTTCCGGAGGAGATGAAGATAATCTTAGTGATATGGCCGCTCAAATGGCCAGTCTCCAAGCTGAAGTAGCGAGATGGCGGCAAGAAGCTGCAAATAGACTTCGCTCTCAAGCCATCCCTGTTATTCCGAATGTGCCTGAAGACGACGAACCTATTTATCCTGAAGCCCCGGAGAACGCCTCCTTTGATACCGAATCTCCGTTACATCCTGAACTGCAAAAAGTGGAGGTTAGTTGCTAAGGCTCTAGGTCATCAATTAGGTCGCAATGTGGAGGCCTATATGGATGATATTGTAATAAAGAGTGCTTTAAAGCACCAACATAGCCTAGACTTAGCAGAAACATTTAATAGCCTTCGGGTATGTGGGATTCGTCTTAACCCCGAGAAATGTATCTTCGGAGCTAAGGCTGGGAAATTGTTAGGGTATTTAGTTTCAAGTAGAGGGATTGAAGCTAGCCCTACTCAAATAACTGCACTACAAAAGATGGCTCCCCCAGAGAATTTGAAGCAAGTGCAAAAGCTGACAGGTCGTCTAGCAGCACTTAGCAGATTTCTGGCAAGGTATGCGGAGAGAAGTTTGCCTATTTTCAAAGCTTTGAAAGGGTCCGAAGATTTTGCATGGACACCGGAGTGTCAGAAAAGCTTCGAAGATATTAAAGAGTATCTTAGTAATCTTGCTACACTCACGGTGCCTACTGCGGACGAAACCCTACTCCTTTACCTTGCGGCTACTGGCTCTGCTGTCAGTGCAGTTCTTGTCAGAGAGATTGATGTCAGTGGGAAGTTGGTACAAAATCCAGTTTACTTTGTGTCCGAAGCATTGTCCGGAGCAAAAACAAGATATTCTGAGCTTGAGAAGTTCGTTTATGCTCTGATAATGGCTTCGAGGAAACTAAGGCATTATTTTTTAGCTCACAATGTAATTGTACCAACTTCGTATCCTTTGGGAGATATGCTCCGAAGTAAAGATTCCACTAGAAGAATTGGGAAGTGGGCAGTTGAGCTAGCACCCTTCGGCATATCCTTTCTGGCAAGGACAGCAATCAAATCGCAAGTCTTAGCAGATTTTGTAGCAGAATGGACTCCCCCTGTAGCGTTGGTTCCGGAGAAGTCAAGTGAAGGAATTTGGTTTGTTTTTTCTGATGGGGCTTTCCAAGCATCCGGAGCAGGTGTGGAGCAGTTTTAATTTCGCCTTCAGGTCAAAGAGCAATGTACTCCGCAAGACTCAACTTTAAGTCTACCAACAATATAGCGGAGTATGAAGGGATTTTACTGGGACTTCCGAAAAGCACGTGCTCTAGGGGCTACAAGAGTTGTTATAAAGACAGATTCTCAAATAGTAGTAGGGCACGTAGATAAAAGCTTTCAAGTTCGGCATCCACAGCTTGCAAAGTACTTAGAAGAAATCCGTAAAATCGAAGCACAATTCAAGGGTATTTCAATTCGGAGTATACCAAGAACAGAAAATGTGCAAGCGGACATCTTAGCAAAAGCTGTAGCCGGAGCTATGGATATACCAGAAGAAGCTTTTTATGAGGAGCTTAGTACACCTTCGGTACCACAAATTCCCTCCGTAGAGATTCTTTGCATTCCAAGTGCAGATTGGAGAAATTCGATCATGGAACTTTTGCAAGGAGGAGCAAATTCATTTGAAGAGCCACAATTTTCAAGATTGAAACTCAGGGCTAGGAATTATCAAATAATCAACGGTATATTATACAAGGCCAGAGTATGTTCCCCTCTACTCCGATGTATATCTCAAGCCGAAGGTCAAGAAATTCTTCGAGAAATCCATGAAGGACTTTGCGTTAGCCATTTGGCCCCTCGAGCTTTGGCAGGAAAAACACTTCGCCAGGGGCTTTATTGGCCTACAATAACAGCTGATGCGGAGAGCTTGGTCCGCACTTGTCAAGGATGTCTGTGGATGGGTCGACGGAGTCATCGCCCACCACCAGCTCTTCAAGTTATTGCTCTAGAATGGCCTATGGCCAGATGGGGTATGGATTTGATTGGTCCCTTTCCAGTAGCTAAGGGAAATTTAAAGTTCGCAGTGGTAGCTATTGAATATTTTTCTAAGTGGGTAGAAGCAGAGCCCTTAACAGCTATCACTTCGAACAATGTACATAATTTTTTTTGGAAAAGTATCATTTGCCGGTTCGGAGTGCCTAGACAACTTACAGTTGATAATGGAACACAGTTCGATGCAGAACCTTTCAGAAAGTTCTGCGAAGATCTAGGCATCCAGTTATGTTTTGCTGCAGTGAGGCATCCTCAGTCTAATGGAGCTGTAGAAAGAGCTAATGGAAATATTTTGTCAGGGCTAAATCGAAGGATAGTAGGATTAGCAAAAGGACTGTGGACCGAAGAACTTACGAAGATTTTATGGTCCATTCGGACTACACAAACAAGGTCCACAGGTTTACTCCATTCAGATTGCTATTCGGAGATGAAGCTATGACTCCAACGGAGCTCAAAGGAGGATCACTTCGTAGCACAGAACCAGAGATTGAAGAAGAAAGACAAGCTTCGCTAGATTTAACAGAGGAGACAAGACTTCGAGCTGTGGCCAATTTATCAAAGTATCACTAGCAGACGAAGGCTTGGTTTGACCCGAAGGTTAAGATCAATGAGCTTAGACCGGGTCATCTCGTTTTGCGAAGCATTATAGCTCCAGGAAAATTAGGAAATAAATGGGAAGGTCCATACTTAATTGTTCGTTCAGGACGTCCTGGTTCTTTTAAATTAGCTAATTTGGAAGGTGAAGAGTTAGCACATACGTGGCATGCGGAGCACCTAAAGCGATACTTCGCATAAGGGCTCCTTGTAATCATGTGTAATCGCTTTTCAAATCAATAAAGCATATGGTTCAGATAATGCCTACCCCTCATAAACTTCCAGCTTCCGAGTGGACGCACTGGAACCACGAAGTTGACCGAGAGGGAAGTGTCATTAATTTGAATCATATTTTCCGAGGTGGTGGGCTGACATAATCCGGAGTCCAAGCCACCAGCTTGAAGACATCCGTAAAAGAGCCCGAATACCACAGAATGCGGAGTCCAAGCCACCGGATGGAAGACATCCGTAAAAAGAGTCCAAGGAGACCACATTATGCGGAGCCCAAGCCACCGGCTTGTAGGTATCCGTAAAAAGAGTCGAAGGAGACCAAATAATGCGGTGCCCAAGTCATTGGCTTGTAGGTATCCATAAAAAGAGTCCAAAGAGACCACTGCGAACTCCAAACCACTGGTTTGACAGAATTCGCAAAAAAGAGCCGAAGGAGGCCAAAACAAAACAGAGTTTGAGCCATGAGCTTCGAATGTCTGTTAAGAAAGTCCAAAGTGACAAATTATCTAAAACACTAAAGTGTCCGAAAAGTTATCTTAAGTGATTTCTTTCAAAAACATAAGGTGCTAAGTCGCCATTCTTCAGACTACAAATAGTCGAAGAGAATTTTATAAGATTTAAAAGATCTCTAAGTTACAGAGGGGCTCCGAACCCCCAAAATTGTACTCCGAAGTTTTTCTTTGTGCCTAACCATCTTTGAATACAATTCGAAGTTGCTTACACCCAAAGAGGGGCTAATAAATAGGGAGACAATTTTAAATCGATATTTATTATTCGAACAAATATGTTTACATCATGAAAAATTGGTATCTATACCAAGAAGGAATCGAAGACCTCTTCGATCTCTAGAGCTAGGGTTGGAACGACTAGTTCCTGTGCCGGGAGTTCTAACAACTTTACGTTTAACTCTTTTGCCTCCCTTCGAAGCTCTAAAGTCTTTTTGTTCTTGTTGAAGCTCGGCCCAAGTTCGAAGCCATTCGGGGCTCCTTTCCCAGCTTCCAAGTTCTTTAGGCTTTTTACTTTGAGCTTCATCTTCGTCTTCGGACCATATAATGTCTTCAGAAGACGAAGTTTCCAAGTTAACTTCTTTTTCTTCCTCTTTAATACAAGATAATATGTCTTACTTATTTTGGACGTAATTGCTCCGGAACTATCTCGAGGAATTAGAAATCGAGGACGCTTGTGAAGTTTTAAGATATCGAAGGTAGCCCATAATAAGCAAAGTTCGTCGTTAACATCTAACACTTCGACATCTTCAATATGAGGCAAAGCCTAAAAACATGATAAACAAATCTTTATCCATAAATGTACATAAGCATAATGCTTTACATAGTCAAAGATCCTAAGATATTTTTAAACCTGTGGGTTTGGAGGAGGCTGACTGCTCGAAGCTTGGTTCCGAGCCTGCTTCTGGCGTTGTCCTTCGTCAATCCAGGCCTTGATCGCAGAGCGACCTTTGGCTCTCCGTGATGTTTGGAAGGCTTGCCAAGCAGCGGCCACACCTTCGGAAGGAGTGAGAAGCTGATCGTCATCAAAGGTAATTGGGCCCTCTCCTGCGCTCGGAGCTATCGACCTACCCAGATCTTCGTAGTAACGAAGTAGTCCAACGGCAGCCACTTGTCCGGAGATTTCTCCGTAACAAATGCCTGCTGTCTTCATTTGCTTCGCTACTCCTTGAATCCTTTTCAACCGGCATAGCAGGGAGATGTTGTCATCCAAAGGAAGCGAAGCAGTAGTACGGAAGTACTCCAGAACGCCTAGCAATTGGTCCATGACCTCCGCAGCTACCTTCTCAGACTTCAGCTTATCTTCAATTAGCGCATCCTTCACCGAAGTTAGCTCTTCTACCACTCCTAGAGAGCCTAGCCGCTTCCGTAGTTAAAGAATTTTTGTGATTCAGTAGCTGGCTAGCTTCTTCTTCGGAGTCTAACAAGCTCAGCCCCCGCAGTAGCGTGCTCCGTCCGCATCTTTTCAACTTCTGCTCGAAGCACAATTTTTTCTACTTCGAGCTCCTTGTTCGCAGCCTCCAAGCCTTGTCTGGCCCTGCGCTCCGTTGAAACCATGCTATCCATATGGGTCACTCGACCTTCGGAGATAATGAGATTCTGTTGAAGAGTTGTGTTTTCCTCTCGAAGGCGAGCGATTTCCCGTTCATTTGATATGTTCGCAGCTCGGGCCAAGACTGTTTGCTGCGAAAAGAAAAGACCAAGGTAAGAAATTATTTGTATATAAATTTGATGTTGTTTTGCAGATACTTCGTACCTGGTAGGCTGCACGTTCCATGGCAGCGTTAAGCTCCGAGCTCTCCGCCTCACTCAAGATGGCCACCAAGTTCGTCTCCCCAACTTCGCGACTAGCTCGATCCAAAGGCTCGAGCAAAGTCCGAAGACCAGTTCTTCGCTCTAAGAAAGGAGCTAAAAGGGGGAGCATGCTTAAAGCTTGTTTGTCATCTTCATTTGGCGAAGGCCCGGAGTGTTGAGCTGTAGTCTTCGGAGCCCCCGGAGACTGGGCCCCCTCGGTAGATTGGCTCTCGTCTTTTGACTCAGACGGAGTTGATCTGGAGCTCGGAGCAGGGAGAGGGTCCATCTTTCCTTTGCCTTTTACAGGCCCCATCTGAGTGGCTCCTGGGATTGGCTCCGAAGTTGTCGAAGGTCCAGGAACTGTATCTTCAGGACGGACCTCTTCCATAGAAGTGGACTCTGTGAAAACAAAGGTATTATACATTGTATAATTTCGCACTTAAAAGAAGAGGATAAAAATTATTCGAAGTTTACCTTCGACATTTTGGCGGCGGGTAAGCATTGGACTGCTTGGGGGATCGAAGGCGAGATCTTCAGTCCGAATCAAGCGTCAAATCTTCGACTGTAGGAACATTTTCCTGTACAATCGTTGTTGCTTCATCCGGAATCGAAGCCACAGTGACTTCGATTCCACTCTCATCCACAGAACTCCGTCCTGAGGTAAATCCTCTTGAACTGCCAAGTCCTCGTTTGCTCAAGATTCTCTTGAGTCTCCGGCATGTTCGCAGGTTCATCAACTTGTGCAGTTCCTTGGGCTGCATCCTCGTCAATCAGCCTCACAAGTAACCTGCCTTCATCCTCCTGAGAATCGGAGATTGAAGCTCTTGGGCTCGAAGGTGTAGGGTTTTTTGGCTTTCGAGCCACCTTCTTGACCGGAGTCTTGGCGGAGCTCGAAGTCCCAGCTTCAGCTTTCCTCTTCTTGGGCCCTTTTTCCGAAGGCACCCAATCTACCAAAGGGGGCGGAACCACTTCGAGTAGCCCCCATACTCAGTTGGATCGCTCCCAACTACCAACCAATTTAATTCTCCATTCTTTCTCGGTCGGAGTTGGCATGCCCAAAATCTTCTCCGAAGCTCGTATGATTTGCTCCGAAGTTATAGGGGCTGAAGAGGCTAAAAATGAGTTAAGTTTGTTAAATCTTCGAATAAATATACATAGAGTATGTTCTTTTCGAAGTTACCTGTAGGACTTGCAGTTGAAGAGATTTTCCGAAGACCGCCTTCCGAATCCTCTTCGAAGGTGATTGGCCAGTTGGCCATCAAAGGAGGGATTTGGAGCCCGAGGAATTCTCCGGCTAAGTCTCGCATGCTCAACCGATGACTGATCTTTTGAAGCAAGCTAAGGCGAGCTTCGAGCTGACCCGGATCTGGATGCACAAGGGCTTCCTTTCGGAAGTTGATGTCTTGCAGAGGTCCAGCTAGACCGTTGCTCGCCCCAACTTCGGCATAAAACCATTTTAGGATATACTCTGTATACCATCTGCGTTGATAGCCTTGGCTGGAAATCGGAGAGCATACTCGTCCCGAAGCCTGAAGTTAATACTTCCGAAGGCCACTACCATTTTTTCACCTCCGAGGCCTACGAAGGTCTTCGGTTGGCACGAAGCTCTGTGCAGTGCTGCGAAGATCTCTGCCCTCCCCTCACAACCCTCGGCTCGCAATGCCAATTCGAAGATGGCGAGATGTGCTACAGCATTCGGAGAGAGTTGGGGTAGAGTGACGTGGAAAAACTCCAATACCTCGGCCAAAAAGTCTACTGCTGGAAGACCCAAACCAGCTTCGAAGAAGGCTTCGAAGAAGACCACTTCTCCGGGTCTCGGTGAAGGAATGATTTCCTTCCCAGGTTTGCGAATCATCACCCCCGAACTAATTTTCCCTTCTACTGCAGCCGCAAGAGATTCTTTTATGCAGGTCGACGGCCCCAGTTGATAAGATTGGTCTATGTACTTCGTCGAGGCTGGAAAGAGGTCTTGAGGGCCGACATTCTGGGGATTTCCTCCCACTGGCGCCATTGCCGCCACTGAAGGATTTGGAGTCGCTGCCAGCCAAGGTTGCAGCCACCGCTGCTGCCGCAGCCTGCTGCCGGGCCAGGGTTGAAGCTGCTCCAGGGCCCTTGAATCTAGTCTTCACCATTGAATCTCACGGATTGCTTCAGAAGAAAAATGGAGGCTAGGGCTCGGGTTGGAGGCTATGGCTCAGGTGATGGTTTGTTTTCACGAAAGCAGTGAAAAGGTACTCAAGCAGGGTTTGGGCCCTCTATTTATAGCCCAAATCCTGATTTTTTTACCGTTTGTCTGTGTCGTTTCACATTCCCAACCGTTACTTTGCTCCGAAATTAAAGCATTCCGTAACTTCCGTTAGAAGAAAGAAGCTAACGGCTATTTCTTCTAAGTCTAAAAAGGCTTTCAGACTTCTTGAGTTAGTTCTAAGTTACTTCGAATGTAATTTTATTAGAAACTGATTCGAAGCTTACATCTCCACATAGTTCGGAGATGATTTAAATCTGCTAACCCCTACGCATGATTATTTTTCTTCCGTATACTGCTCTCCTAACATTACAGATTTAGCGGAGAAGCGTATTCGAGGGGCTACTATTGGGGGAAAATATTCCATCCTTAGGGTTATTGCAGTGACAAGATAAAGACTGGAGATTAAGCTAAAGACTTCCAGCGTATACCTTCGGAGGTACATTGAGTCAAGTTCGAAGCATGATGACGGGCTCTAGTTCGAAGTATATCTTCGAACTTGGACTCTTCCGGGAACTTCTTTGCCAGCTAAGATGGAAGACTTATTTTCTTTCTCATTAGATTAGTCTTTTACCATTTTAGCCCTATTAAGGGCACCGAATAGTTTCCACAATGTCGGTTGTAATAGAGGGGTAAAAAGGTCTTTTCCTTAATGTTTGGGCCTATAAATACCCCCCGTTCTGCCCTGTAAAGAGGACCGAATACAAGTTATTCAATACACACATTCGAACTATTCTAAGTTATTATCCTTTCGGAGGCTTAGAACAATTCACTTCGCAAACACTTCGTTTGTTAGTTTCTAAACTTCAGAAACCTATTAGCGTAATCTTTTACGCCAACAACAGGTTTAATCCACCTCCGAAATACGTGGAGATGCAAAACTTCGAATCAACTTCTAAGAAAGTTACGTTCGAACTACCTTAGAATTAACTTGAGGAGCCCGAAATCTTTTTTAGACTTAGAATAAATAGCTGTTGGCTTTTTTCTTCTAACGGAACTTACGCGGTGCATCAACTTCGCAAAAAGATAATGGTTAAGAATGCGAAACGACAGATACAAACGGTAAAAAATCGTGGCCTGGGCTATAAATAGAGGGCCCAGCCCCTTCTCGAGTACTCTTCTCACCGCTTTAGTGCAAACAAACCCTAATCCCCATCTTCCTCTTTGAGCAACCAGAGCAAGTACATGGCGAAAACCAGTTTCAAAGTCCCTAGGGCGGCTTCAGCCCTTGCTCGGCAGTAGGCTACGGTAGCAGCAACAGTAGCAGCTCTAGTGGCGGCGCTAGGAAGAAATCTCCAAGATGTTGGTCCTCATGATCTCCTTCCAACGTCGTCGAAGTATGCGGACCAATCTTACCAGTTGGGACCATCAACCTGCAACAGGGAGTCGCTCGCAGCAGTAGTAGAGGGGAAGATTAGTTCGGAAATTGGGATCCGCAAACCTGGAAAAGAAGCTATTCCTTCGCCAAGGCCCGGAGAAGTGGTTGTCTTCGAAGCCTTTTTCGAAGCTAGATTAGGGCTCCTGGCTGTCGACTTCCTAGCTGAGGTACTGGATTTATTCCATGTTACTCTCCCCCAACTCTCTCCGAACGCGATAGCACGTCTCTCCATCTTCGAATGGGCATTGCGGGCTGAAGGCTGCGAAGGAAGAGCAGAAATCTTCGTAGCCCTACACCGAGCTTCTTGCCAGCCCAAGACCTTCGTAAGCCCCAGAGGTGAGAAGATGGTGGTGGCTTTTGGGAGTATTAACTTTCGGCTCTAGGACGAGTATGCTCTTTGATTTCTAGCCAAGGTCATCAATGCCAGGTGGTATACGGATTGGATCCTCTGGTGGTTTTATGCCGAAGTCGGGGTAGGGAGCCACCTAGCTGGACCTCTTCAGGACATAAACTTCCGGAGGGAAGCCCTTGTCCACCCGGACCTAGGCCTACTCGAAGCTCGCCTTAGCCTACTTCAACGCATTAGCCATCGCCTGAGCATGCGGGATCTGGCAGAAGAGTTCATCGAACTTCAGATTCCCCCTCTGATGGCCAACTGGCCAATCACCTTCGAGGAAGATCCGGAGGGCGGCCTCCGAAAGATTTCTTCGGGCTCAAGCCCTGCAGGTAACTTCGAAAACAACATGTTTCATATACACTTATTTGAAGAAATAACTAATGCCAACTTATCTTCCAACCTCTCTAGCTCCTATGACTTCGGAGGAAATTGTGCGAGCTTTGGAGAAAATTCTGGGTATTCCAACTCTGGCCGAGAAAGAATGGAGGAAGAAGTTAGTGGGTACTTGGGAACGGAACAACCGAGTATGGGGGTTACTCGAAGTTGTTCCTCCTCTTTTGGATTGGGTACCTTCGGAGCAAGGGCCTAAGAAAAGGAAGGCCGAAGTTGGAGCCTCGACCTCTGCCAAAACTCCATCAAAGAAGGTAGCTCGAAAGCCAAGAACTGCGGCACCTTCAAGTCCAATAGCTTCGGTCTCCGATTCCTCGGATGATGAAGGTAGATTGGTCATCGACCTAATTGACAAAGATGGAGTCCAAGCGGATGCAAGCGTGCCAGAGCTTCCAAGCAACCTCGGGCAAGTTGGGACTTCGACTGCTCAAGAAGACTTACTGCGTGATGAAGCCCATATGAATGAAGGTGGAATCAAAGCTGCTACGGGATCAACCTCGATTCCGGACGAAGCAACGACTGCAGCTCCCGAAGAGGCTCCAATAGTCGAAGCTTCAGTCTTGAATTTTGACTTCGACGAACACTTTGGGGTGGCCTTTGACCCTCCAAGCAGCCCAATGCTCACCCTCTAACAAGACTTCGGAGGTAAACTTTGCATAATCTCTTTGTTCTTTTTTTCTGCAAAATTATACAATGCATAATACCTTTGCCTCAATATGGTCCGCTCCTACGGAAGGGGTTCGCCCTGAAGATACAACTCTTGGAACCTCAGGAACTTCAGAGCTAATTCCGGAAGTCGCCCAAATGGGGCCTGGAAAAGGTAAAGGCAAGGTGGACCCCCTCCCTGCTCCGAGTTCAGGATTAACTCCGTCTGAATCGACAGACGGAAGCCAATCTACAAAGGGGGGGGGGCAGTCTGCCGATGTTCTTGAGGATGCGGCCCAGCACTCCGACCCCTCCCCAAACGAAGACGGTCAGAGGGCTTTGTCTATGCTCCCTCTTCTAGCTCCTTTCTTGGAGCGAAGAACCGAACTTCAGACTTTGGTCGAGCCTTTGGATCGAGCTAGCCGCGAAGTCGGGGAGACAGGCTTGGTAGCCATCCTGAGAGAAGCTGAGGGTTCGGGGCTCAACGTCGCCATGGAGCGTGCAGCATACCAGGTACGAAGTATCTACAAAACAAAATTAATCTCACTTACAAATAATTTCTCACCTTGCTTTTTCTTCTTTGCAGCACATTGTCTTGGCCCGAGCTGCGGCTGTTTCAAATGAGCGCGAAAGCCTTTGCCTTCGAGAAGAAAATACTGCTCTTCAGCAAAAATCTTAATATCTCCGAAGGTCGGGTTTCACACTTAGACAATATAGTTTCAGCAGAGCGCAGGGCTAGACAGAGCTTGGAAACTGTGAATAAAAAGCTCTAAGCAGAACAAATTGTGCTTCGGGCAGAAATAGAAAAGATGCGGGCAGAGCATGCCACGGCGGGGGCTGAACTTGTCAAGCTCCAAGAGGAAAAAGCCAAAGCAGCGGAGGAGGCTAGCCACCTGCTTAACCAGAAAAATGCTCTAGCTACAGAGGCAGCTAGGCTCTCCGCTGTGGTGGAGGAGTTGACTTCATCGAAGGATACTTTACTTGAAGATAAGTTAAAATCAGAGAAGGTAGCTGCGGAGGTCATGAACCAACTCCTAGGTGTTCTAGAGTACTTCGGTACTACTAGGACACTTCCTTCAAATGACAACGTCTCCCTGCTGCGATGGTTGAAAATGATCCAAGGAGCTGCGAAGACGATGAAAATGGCAGGCATTCAGTACGAAGAACTCTCCGGACAAGTGGCTGCTATCGGCGTACTTTGCTACTATGAAGATCTGGGAATATCAATAACTCCGAATGCAGGGGCGGCTCCCATTACCTTCGACGAAAGCCGGCTTCTCCATCCTTCTGAAGACGTGGTTGCTGCTTGGCAAGCCTTCCAAGCTTCATGGAGAGTCGAAGGTCGCACTGCGATCAAGGCTTGGATTGATGAAGGGCAACGCCAGAAGCAAGCCCGGTCACAACCCTCGAGCAGCCAGCCTCCGTCAAATCCACAGGTTTAGATTTGTTTTAGGATCTTGACTATGTAAAGAATCATGTCTTTCATACATTATGAATAAAAATTTGCTTATCATGTTTTTAGGCTTCACCTCATATGGATGATATCGAAGTGTTGAACATTACCAAAGAACTCCGCCTGCTATGGGCTACCTTCGATCTTTTAAAACTTCACAAGCGACCTCGATTTTTAGCTCCTCGAGATAGCTCCGGTGCAATTGCGCCCGAAATATGTAAATATATACTATCTTATATTAAAGAGGAAGAAAAAGAAGTCAACTTGAAAACTTCATCTTCTGAAGACATTGCATGGTCCGAAGATGAAGGTATTGCTGAAGCTCAAGGGAAAAAACCTGAAGAACTTGGAAGCTGGGAAAGGAGCCCCGAACGACTTCGAACTTTGGCCGAGCATCAACAAGAACAGAAGGATTTTAGAGCTTCGAAGGGAGGTAGAAGAGTTAAACGCAAAGTTGTTAGAACTCCCGGCTCTAGAACTAGTCGTTCCAACCTTAGCAATAGCTCTAGAGATCGAAGGGGTCTTCAATTCCTTCTTGGTATAGACACCAATTTTTCGTGATGTAATTATAATTTGTTTGGATAATAAATATCGATTTTTTAAAATTATCTCCCTACTTCCCAGCCCCTCTTTGGGCGTAAGCAACTTCGAACTATACTCAAAGATGATTAGGCGCAAAGAAAAACTCAGGAGTACAATTTTGGGGGCTCGGAGCCCCTCAACAATTTAAAGATTGATTAAAATCTTATAAAGTGTCTTCGACTACTTGGAGTCTGAAAATTGGTAACTTAGTACCTTGTGCTTTGAAAGAAATCACTTTGGACAACTTTCCGGACACTTTAGTGTCCCAAATGATTGGTCACTTTGGACTTTTTTCACAGATATTCGAAGCTCATCAGCTCAAACTCTATTTTGTTTTGGCCTCCTTCGGCTCTTTTTGCGAATGCTATCAAACCGGTGGTTTGGAATTCGCAGTAGTCTCCTTGGACTCTTTTTATGGATGCTTTTAAGCCGAAACTTGGAATCCGCATTATTTGGTCTCCTTCGACTCTTTTTACGGATGCTATCAAGCCGGTGGCTTGGAATCCGTTTTCTCAGTGACTTTCCCACCTCGTCGGAAGCTTCGGACCAGTGGTCCGATGTCCGAAAAAGATGATTCAAATTAATGACACTTCCCTCCCAGTCAACTTCGCTATTCCAGTGCGTCCGCTAGAAGTGGTAAGTATTTGGGGGGTAGGCATTATCTGAACCATAAGCTTTATTGATTCGGAAGGTGTTTACAAATGATTACAAGGAGCCCCTATGCGAAATATCGCTTTAGGTGCTCCGCATGCCATGTATGCGCTAACTCTTCACCTTCCAAATTAGCTAACTTAAAAGAACCAGGACGCCCTGAGCGGACAATTATGTATGGACCTTCCCACTTATTTCCTAATTTCCCTGGCGCTATAATACTTCGCAAAACGAGATGACCCGGCCTAAGTTCATTAATCTTGACTTTCGGGTCGAACCAAGTCTTCGTCTGCTGCTGATATTTTGACAAATTGGCCACAGCTCGAAGTCTTGTCTCTTCTGATAAATCAAGCGAAGTTTGCCTTTCTGCTTCTATTTCCGGTTTGGTGCTGCGAAGGGATCCTCCTTTAAGCTCTGTCGGTGTCATAGCTTCGTCTCCGAATAACAGTCTGAAAGGAGTGAAACCGGTAGACCTTGTTTGAGTTGTCCGAATGGACCATAGGATCTTCGGGAGCTCTTCGGTCCACAATCCTTTTGCCAATCCCACTATTCTTCTATTCAGCCCTGACAAAATATTACCATTGGCTCTTTCAACAGCTCCGTTAGACTGAGGATGTCTTACTGCAGCAAAACATAATTGGATGCCTAGATCTTCACAAAATTTTCTAAAGGGTTCCGCATCGAATTGTGTTCCATTGTCAACTGTCAGCTGCCACTTGGAAGTGATATTTTTCCAGAAAAATTTCTGTATATTATTCGAAGTGATAGCTGTTAGGGGCTCTGCTTCGACCCACTTGGAAAAGTACTCAATTGCTACCACTACGAATTTCAAATTTCCTTTTGCTATTGGGAAGGGGCCAATAAGATCCATGCCCCATCTGGCCATGGGCCATACTGGAGCAATGACTTGAAGAGTTGTTGGTGGGCAATGACTTCTTCGTCCCATCCACTGACATCCTTGGCAAGTGCGGACTAAGCTCTCCGCATCAGCTACTATTGTAGGCTAATAAAGCCCCTAGCAAAGTGTCTTTCCTGCCAAAGCTCGAGGGGCCAAATGGCTACCGCAGAGTCCTTCATGAATTTCTCGGAGAATTTCTTGACCTTTGGCTTGAGATATACATCGGAGCAAAGGGAAACATACTCCGACGTTATACAAAATATCGTTGATTATATGATAACTCTGAATTCTGAGTTTCAACCTCGAAAGTTGTGGCCCTTCAGACATACTTGCTTCTCCTTGCAACAATTCCATAATTGAACTTCGCTAGTCTATACTTGGAATGCAAAGGACTTCCGCAGAAGGGATTTGTGGCACCGAAGGTGTACTGAGTTCTTCATAAAAAGCCTCTCCTGGTATGTCAATAGCTCTGGTTGCAGCTTTTGCTAAGATGTCAGCTTGCACATTTTCTGCTCTAGGTATACTCCGAATGGAAATTCCTTTAAATGCTGCTTCAATCTTACGGATTTCTTCCAAGTATTTTGCAAGCTGTGGATGCCGAACTTGAAAGGCTCTTGTCTACGTGCCCTGCTACAATCTGAGAATCTGTCTTAATAACAACTCTTGTAGCCCCTAGAGCACGTGCCTTTCGAAGTCCCAATAAAATTCCTTCATACTCCGCTGTATTATTAGTAGATTTAAAGTTGAGTCTTGCGGAGTACATTGCCTTTTGCCCTGAAGGCGAAATTATTACTGCTCCAACACCTGCTCCAAATGCTTGGAAAGCTCCATCGGAGTAAATAGTCCAAATCCCTTCACTTGGCTTCTCCGGAGCCCATGCTGCAGGGGGAGTCCACTCTGCCACGAAGTCCGCCAACAGTTGTGACTTAATTGCGGTTCTTGCCACAAAGGATATGCCGAAAGGTGCCAATTCAATGGCCCACTAACCAATTCTTCCTATAGAGTCCTTACTTCGGAGCATATCTCCCAAAGGATATGAAGTTGGTACAACTACATTATGTGCCAAAAAATAATGCCTTAACTTCCTCGAGGCCATTATCAGAGCATAAGTGAACTTCTCAAGCTCGGAATATCTTGTTTTGGCTCTAGACAATGCTTCGGACACAAAATAAACTGGATTCTGTGCCAACTTTCCGTTGAAATCAACCTCTCTGACAAGGACTGCACTAACAGCAGAGCCAGTAGCTGCAAGGTAGAGGAGTAGGGTTTCATCCGCAATAGGCACCGTGAGTGTAGCAAGGTTACTGAGATAATTCTTAATATCTTCTAAGCTTTTTTGACACTTCGGTGTCCATGCAAAATCTTCGGACCCCTTCAATGCTTTGAAAATGGGCAAACTTCTCTCCGCAGACCTTGCCAAAAACCTGCTAAGTGCTGCAAGACGACCAGTCAGCTTTTGCACTTGCTTTAAATTCTCCGGGGGAGCCATCCTTTGCAACACAGTTATCTGAGTGGGGCTAGCTTCGATCCCTCTACTTGAAACTAGATACCCTAACAATTTTCCAGCCTGTGCCCCGAAGATACATTTTTCGGGGTTAAGACGGATCCCACATGCCCGAAGGCTATTGAATGTTTCGTCTAAGTCTAGGATATGTTGGTGCATTAAAGCACTCTTTATTACAATATCATCCATATAGACCTCTACATTGTGACCTAATTGATGACCTAGGGCCTTAGCAATTAACCTCAAAAAAGTAGCCCCGGCATTTCTTAAGCCAAAGGGCATTCTTACATAACAGAAGACTCCTGAAGGAGTTACAAAGCCTGTCTTGATTTCATCTTCGCGCTTTAGCCAGATTTGATGATAGACAGACTACGCGTCGAGGAAGCTTAGTAACTCTGAACCGGCAGTAGAGTCAACCAATTGATCAATTCGGGGCATGGGGTAGGGGTCACGGGGGCATGCTTTATTCAGAGATGTAAAATCAATACACATGCACCACTTCCTGGAAGATTTCATCCTAACGAAGAATGGGTTGGCTAACCACTCCGTATGAACCACTTCTCTGATAATCCCAGCCTTCAGCAGCTTTTCCACTTCGTCTTTGGCAAGGATAGCTCTCTCTGTAGATAGCTTCCGGAGTACTTGCCGAACAGGCCGAGCCTTCGGGTTCACAAGTAAACTGTGTTTAATAATTTCCCGATTGACTCTGGTGATGTCTTCATCAGACCAAGCAAAGACATCTAAATTCTTCTCAACTACTTTCTCTAACGAAGTAGCGACTTCTGGAGGCAAGTCTTTGCCAAATTGAAATGAATATTCCTTGCCATCTTTGACAATAACCTTCGTTGCAATCTCCCCTTCAAGGCTTGGCCTTGGGAAGGATTTCTTCGAAGATTCGCTAGGAGCAGAGAAAACCTCCGGGTTATCTTGCACGCTGTTCACTGGTCTCGGGTCGAGATGAGGGCCATGACCATACTCCGCTCTTCACGCGGTGGCCTGATCTCTGAAAACAGTGAGCACTCCCGCCTGTGTGGGCATCTTCATACACAGGTAACTATGATGCGCCACAACTCCGAATTGATTCAGCATGCCCCTTCCGAAGATGACATTGTATGCATATGGGGCATCCACAACATGGAAAATCACTTCCTCCATCTTGGCCAGTAGCCCCTCTCCAAAAGTAACTTTCAGGCCAATTTGGCCGAGGGCATCAAGAGGGGGTCCTACGAAGCCTTGCAAAGGACGGGTTGCTGGGAGAAGATGCTTTCTGGAGATGCAGAGTTGATCAAAAGCTTGTACAAAGATAATATCTGTCGAACTCCCTCCGTCGATTAGCACTCTCCGGACCTCAGTCCCAACTATATCGGCAGTGATGACGAGTGGGTCTGCATGTGGAAACTTTATACCAGCTGCATCAACTGCAGAAAAGGATATTGGCACATGGGACCATTCAGGCATAGCAACTGCAGACGAAGAGGTTCCAATATGGCCCACTTCTCTAACATATTCTCTTCTCTGCCTCTTCGACATACTTCCGAGGGTTCCTCCTCTGGAGATGGGGAGGACTACTTTTTTCCTTCGATCTTGTCCATCTTCCTGCTTCGGAGGTGGCATAACATTGACCACCGGAGGCCGTCTTGCAGGGTCGAAATTCTCTATTCGTGCCACAGCCTGAATAGGCTCCGGACGCACTTCGGTCAGACTCGGTCAGTTGTGCCTCGACCTGAAGTTCTTTCTAAGTACTCGCCCCTTAAAGCAAGTATAGATTAGCACGCATCAGTTGCGTGACTTCGATTCTCACCATGGACACAGCAGAAGAAGGCCTAGGCTTTGCCAGCCGGATTCCCTAGTGGCCTCCAACCGCTGGTCTTGCTTCCTGAACGTTGCGAAGTCCTTGGGGCAAATTTCTGCGGAGGTGCAATATTCAAGACTTCTGAACGAGGATGCTTTTGCCCCCGACGTCTGTCATGCTGAGCCTCGAAGCTAGGCCCCTGCGACTGTGTTGAAGTCTTGACTTCCAGCTGGACTTCTTGCACGATTGACGGAGTTGCAGCAGTTCTCCGAAGCCACCCCTCTTCTGACCTTGCATATTCCTCAAAATAAGACATCAACTGAGCAACAGAAGATATCTTTTTGTTGTGAAGTTTATCAAGGAGGCCCGCATGAATAACTCCCTCTCGAGCTGTGTCAACTACAGAAGACGTAGTTAACTCTCGAATTTGCGACTTCGTATGAGCGAAGCGCTTGAAATACTGTCTTAAAGTCTCTCTCGGGTGCTGCTTCACCTGTAAAAGACGTCCTGTTGACATTGGGGGTATGAAGGTACCCTGAAAGTTGCTCACGAACTTCTTCCTCAACTCCCCCCATGATCTGATTGATCCTGGCTTCAGAGACCAGAACCACCACAGTGCCACTCCTTCGAGAGCTAGGGGAAAACATTTGGCCATAGTGTCTCGCACTCCTCCGCTGGCTTCAATTGCTAATGCATAAGAGCGGGTGAACTCTCTAGGATCTTCATCTCCAGAGTATTTACAAAGCTTCAAAGTTTTGAACTTAGGGTCGAAGCGCACTTTCTGCAACTCAGGATGCAGCGGATATTCAGTGTCGAAGGAAGCGTTCTCCGGGGCTTCGGGATAAGGAAGTTCGTCGTCTTCGGGCACTTCAGGGATGACTGGGGTGGCCTGAGAACGAAGCCTATCTACAGCTTCTTGCCGCCACCTTGCTACTTCAGCTTGGAGACTGGCCATTTGAGCGGCCATATCACCATGACCATCTTCATCTCCTCCGGAAGGACCTTCTGGGTATTGAGAACTGTACGCATCAGTTCGAAGTGGAACTTGAGGTGAAAGAGGGACTCCGGCTGGCCGAAGTATAGATGGAGTTGGGGGAGGAACTCCGTATGGTCGAGGAAGGGGAATCCCTTCGGGGGTCTGAGGTGGAGGAATTACCGAAGGTCCTCCGACCTCGACCGTGTTTGAAGATCTTACTCCGGAGATCCGAGGGGACCTTCGAGTAGGACTACCACCTGCACTTTGCTTGGGAGGCATGGTTTGAGAATTTTGTAGAGAACGAAGTTTTTTGGACTAGGTTCCCCACGGACGGCGCCAACTGTTGGCGTAAAAGATTACGCTAACATGTTTCTGAAAGTTAGAAACTAACAAATGCAGTGTTTGTGAAATAAACTATTTCGAGCCTTCGAACTGATAATAACTCAAAACAGTTCGAAGATGTGTATTGAATGACTTGTATCCGATCCTTATTACAGGGTAAAATGGGGGTATTTATAGGCCCAAATATTAAGGAAAAGACCCTTTTATCCCTTTGTTACAACCGACATAGTGGAAACTATTCGGTACCCTTAATGGGGCTAAAATGGTAAAAGACTAATCTGATGAGAAAGAAGATAAGTCTTCCATCCTAGTTGGCAGGAAGGCTCTTGGAAGAGTCCAAGTTCGAAGATATACTCCGAACTAGAGTTCACCTCCATACTTCGAACTTGATCCAATGTACTCCCAGAGTTGCATGCTGAAAACCTTTGATTCAATCACCTGCCTTTGTCCTGTTACAGCAATATCCCCGAAGATGGAGTATTTTCCCCCAACAATATCCAACATCAAGGAATCCACAAGTTACAAAACGTAAACTTGTGATGAACTCTTTAGCAAGCTGAAGTCCACTGAAATTGCTAAGGAATCTCGCCGTAGACTTGGAAACTCTTTGCAACTATCCATGGCACTAGTTTCCAATTCTGGCAGTGCACCTCATCTGGAGGTATTGCATCTAGTTCTTCTGGGTCTTGTGTCTTTGTTGGTGGCTTTGCCTTGTCCTCTTTGGTCTCTGTGACAAAAGAGAAGGTGGACACTCTCGATGATGAGGAGCTTGCTCTCATTGTCAAGAAGTTCACTCGATTCTATAATGATAGACAGGATCAAAGGAGAGGAGGCTCTCGGGGATGTTTTGAATGCGGAAATCTTTCTCACATTAAAGCTAACTGCCCTAAATTGTAACCGATTTATTGGTTTCTAATTGTTGGAGACCAGGGGCTCTTACCTCTATATAAAGAGAGGAGGAGGTCTTGGAAGATAAGTAATTGATAGTTTGGACCTAGCCATCAAGAACTCCTATACTTCCTTTCTTGATCTCAAAAGTTGAGATTGAGGAATCTCCCATTTCTCACGAGCGGTGCTAGCACGCCGACGTGGGAAGGATCCCATCCCTGTATGTGTGGATACCTTGGAGGCATTTCTCCAATAGCGATGCTCATGGACTTCTTCACGTGAACAACTACGTCATCTCCATCGATTGGATCACCAGGGAACGACCGTAGCGAGATGAGGATTAGTGAGGTCGTGCTTCCCTGATATCTTCTTCCGCTGAACCTAGCACATCTTGTGCTAGAAGATACTGATCTATGATCTCGCACACGCATGGTTCTTGGGCTTGGGGAGAAATTTTTGAAATTGTGGGCTAGCGTAGCTTCCCCATTACCCAATAGTGGTATCAGAGCCTACGTGAGCAGTGTTCGATCTAGATTCCTCATGTATGGTGATACATGGTGGAAAAAGAGATTAGATGTGTTTCTATCCGCGGAAAATCGGAAGTTCTGATACCAGATTGGAAGTTCCGATGTCTGTTGGACTGGAATTTCCAATGTCTGTTGGATTGGAATTTCCTATGACTGATCGGAAGTTCCAATATTGAATACGATTAAATATAGAGAGCAATTTTGCTATCAAGAGTTCCGATATGGATCGAAAATTCCGGTGGATCGGAAGTTCCCATGGTAGATCAGAAGTTCCTATATCGGTTTTTAATCGATACAGAGAGCAATATTGCAGTCAGAGGTTCTGATCCAGTTCAGTCACTTTTAGATTCTTCGCCTAGCTTTGTTTTGCAGAGAATGTTGTGACTAGCATGGCCTTGATATATGTGATGTATGAGATGCATGCAATGAATGTAAATTTAAATATGACCCGTGTGTCATTAATATTTACATCCAAGGCTGGTGCACATTTGCGACCTACGAGTCGAGAATTGATGATTTGGCTCGTGTAACTAGTATAGGTGCTATAGTGATAGACTAGTACAGTTCTTGGAGGCCGAAAGCACACACTGAATGATGGGAGACATGGAAATTGAGGAACCATGTTGAAGAGCATGAGTCTTATGGCTCCAGATGTGATGAGTGATTGTCAAAGAAAGTCAAAGAGGAGACATGAAGACCTGACCTGTCCGGGGCACGTGTGACTCAGGTACACGGGCAGCGAGCGACAGCTGGGCAGAGGAGCCGCAGAGTCAGGCAGGCCCAATCCAAGTACATGGGCTAGGAGCGTCAGAGGATCCACTAGTCTGTTTACCGGGTTTGACTCGGGTACACGGGCAGCGAGTGATTGCCGGCCTGAGGGAGCTGTGGAATCGGGTCGGCCCAATCCGGGTACCCGGTGCGAAGACGGTGGACGCTTTGTCAGTTTCGGCACAAAACTGGCAACCGATGATTATCTTTATTTAGGATTTTAATATTCAGTATTTAAGTCCACAGTATTTGTTATTCGAGTCAGTTGAATATTCTAAGGGTATTTTAGTAATTTCGAATTTTATTTTTAGAGTCAGTGTAATTTACCCTACGGGTAAATTAGTTTTTTCCCTTTATTAGTGGGCTGCCTATAAATAGGCTCCAACCCCCTAGGGTTAGGGTTGTATGTTTTCAATAATCAATCTACAGTCCAAAAATTCGGCCACCAGTGTGTTCATTCTCCTTGATCTGAAATCATCATCACATCTGTTTTTCCTCTGGGTCTTCACATCTGCGCTCATCGCACAAGGATCTACAGCAGCTAGCGTAGAGCACCTAGCGCCAAGCGTTCCAGGCTTGCGTGCGAGACAGCAGCAGCCTAGGAATCTAGCTAGCCAGCTATGCGGCCTTGGCTCATGCAACACACGGAGGTGTGATTTTCCAAGAAGAGGTACAACATCACTGCGGCCAAGTGCGCTGCACGCTGCAACATGGATGCCGGTCGGATCTTCTGTGGTAGTAAGCAGCGGCGTGAAGGCAGCGGGCGATTGACTCACGGAAGAGGGTGCGATGAAACTGAGGTAAGCAGATTGGTCCTGCCGGCTGCTCATCGCAACGAGACGTGTGGGACCCACAATGCACAGTAGCGCTAGTGGCGTGGATTCTCGCGTGCGGCATCACAGGAAGCTGGACGGCGCATCATCCACGTTATTTCCAAGGGCGTGGCAGCCGAGACGCCAACTCTGACGCAACAGTAGCCGCACGATGCTCCAGGCTCACAGGCATCCTCACGCGGCGTGTCCACAGCGATTTCCCAGGTGCATTTCACTGCGGCGTAAGAACTAGAGGCACGACAGCAGGAGATGTCGGCGACGCTTACCGAGATGGAGATCAAGCAACATCAAACGCAGGTAAGTTTTCTGATCTAATCTACTATTTTTCAGTTAGATTAATTAAATCAATAATTATGTATTTTTAATTAGCATGCAAATCTGGTTAGTAATTTTGTAGTTAATTTTTTATCTGCTAAAATCTTATTAGTGCTCGCATAATTTTTATTTAAGAATTTTTAGTCTACTCGTATATAAAGGAAAAAAATTAGTCGCAGTAATATTTTTTTATTCTAGATTTACGTGTAATATATTAGTTTTATTTATGAATTAATTTCTGGATGATCCATGTTTTATTCACTTAATTAGTACTTTATTCTCAGATTGCAATATAAATATTTATTGATATATCTAGATGCTTTCCTATGCACATCAATTATTTATTAAATCATTTGAGAACATTGTTTATTTACTGCAGTTATTATTATCTAGTTTAATTCAATTTTAATATTGTAGTTAATATCATTTTAATTAGGACATCGGTCATTTTTAGTCTAGACAACTTTAGTTCCTATGATCTACTTTGCTACTGTTATTTGTTTGTCGAGGTGTGTTGGGTGTTGGGATTAGGTCATTGATTCGGAAGAATTTTTTAGGCGCCCATTCACTCCCCCTCTGGTCGCTACTTTCGGTCCTACAACTGGTATCAGAGCAAGGTTAGAGTTTTCCCATACCTTAACTTGTTCTAAACCCAGGTAGTGATCATGACTTTCTCTAGTAAGGTCCCATCCCTTGAAGCTTTTGGCTGCACTTATTGGAAGACTCGCATGCGAGCCTATCTCATGAGCTAGAGCTCGGACATTTGGGATATTTGTGGTAACGCTACATTTACTATACTTCCTGTTGTTGAGCGCACTTTTGCTGATATAATCGCCCATCATCAAAACAATAGCAAAGTGGTGAACATTTTATTTTCTGGTCAAGGTCCTAGTGAGTTTGAGCGTGTTAGCTATCTCGACACTGCTCGAGAGATCTAGGCTACTCTCTAGGCACACCATGAGGGGACAGCTTAGGCCAAGGCTAGGCTCTATCAGACCTACCGGCGTGAGTATGAGAATTTCTCACAGAAGCCAGGTGAGTCTGTTGAGGCTTTGTTTGATCGTTTTCAAACGATCATTAACAAGCTTCGGGCCAACAAGGCCGAGCGTGATCAGCTGGTTTCAGATCATGAACAGACGCTCAAGGTTCTTCATACCTTGGACCCTATGATCTGGGATATCAAGGTTTCTTCTATCGTTGAGAGCGCTTCCTATGATACCTTGACTATCGCAGAGCTTTTAGTAAGCTCAAGGCCTCAGAGGTTGATATCCAGTTGAGATCAAATCTCACTAGTTCTGGCTCAAAAACCCTAGCCCTTGCGACACCTTCTGTTATTCCTACTGCTTTGAGCTGCACTGCGTTTTCTTTGATGTCTATCTTTGAGGATCAACTTGATTTGCTAGGAGATGAGGATATGTGTTTGTTTAACAACCGGGTGTGTCGTATCTATGATAAACGAATGCTAAAAAGACACGACACAAAATTCGGATGCTTTCAGTGTGGTGATCCAGGTCATTTCATCGCCGACTGCCCCAAGCGGAAGAGTTACAAGAAGGGAAATAGCGGTAACTCCTACGACTCTAGAAAGCACGACAACTCCACTTTCACAAAGGGAAAGCCCAAGACAAGATTCTTTCGAAAGGCTCTGAAGGACTACAGGCGTGAGAACAAGAAGCGAGACAATGCCTTCTTCGTCGAGATGGAGAAAAGCTACTCCAAGAGGTCTTCGTCTTCCTCCTCGTCGTCAAGTTCAAGTGATGAAGAGATCGTGATCAAGAAGGGGAAGGACAGGGACGATCTAGTGGGTCTCTGCTTCATGGCCTTCGGGGACAAGCCGAAGAGTCGCTCGCGTCACAGCCGAAGACCTCGCAAGAGCTTCTACTCAATGGCTCATGGGGATAAGGAAGAAAAGGGTTCCTCCGACAACTCTGATGATGACGACGATGAAAAGGTATCTTCCTATGAACAAGAAGTTGTTAATTTGCTAGAAGAGAACCGTCTGGAGTTGAAGTATCGGGAGCAACTGCTTAGAGGGGCTAAAAAGAGGATAGATGAGCTTGAGAGTGAGCTTGCCATGGCAAATGGCAAGATTGAGAGTCCGTCTTCTTCCCCTTGCTTGGGTAGTAGCAGTGAGTTCCCTAACTATGAGGTGTTGTTGTGTGATCTGACGACTCTGAAGTCCAGGTACACAGAGAGAGTAGATGAGAGAGACGCTATGACCACTGAGCTTGAAAGCGCTCAGCTAGAGCTGAAAGATGCTCATGCCAATGTCGTCATGCCCTGTATAGACTGCCCATCCCATTTAGCTAGTATAGCTAAGCTGAGAGGCAAGAGTGATGAACAGTTGGGCGAGTTATCTAGAGTGAGAGCTGAGCTGGAGCAGACTAAGCTAGAGCTTGAGACATTGTCAGTTCCACCCACTATTTGTGAGAACTGCTTGTCCCTTAGATTGGAGTTGATCAAGCTAAAAGCTGAGAAGTCTATCGAAGTTGATAGAGAGTGTGAGATCTGCTTGTCTCAGGTGGAGGTGTTAGCTTCCTTGAGAGAGGAGCTAGGTATGTTCAGAACGAGAACTTTTACCTCCGACAAATCCTAAGTTGGATTAGTGCCAGAGAGCCACAGCTTGGCATGATGATCCAGCGGTTCAAGAGGCAAGATGGGTTTGGGGTAAGTTACACCTATACCAAGGCTGATTTTGAGAGTGCCATTAGCCGAGTAGTGGAGTGGAGTAAGATGACTCGTGAACACAGATATCCCAAGACTCACTCCACTGAGTCTTTTCAGGTTAGTCAGCCTAAGGATGGAGTGTTCCAAGAACAACCTGAAGCTCCACCCAAGAAGCAAATCTGGGTTCCAAAGCCTAAACCTCTCCACACTTCTCTTGAATCTTTACCTGGACCCTCTCACACCAAAGAACCTACACCCAACACCACCAAGCCGAAGAATCCCAAGCCTCAACCACATCCCAAGAAGCCTACCTATCACTGTGAGTTTTGTGAGAGAGACGGGCATCTTGAGGAGTTTTGCTTTAGGAGGAAGCTGGTTGAGAGAGCAGAGAGGGCTCGAGGTGGGCAGGAGCAGTTCTAACAACAGGATGGTAGACAGAGAGTCCCTCGACGTGGAGAGAGGCAAGAGGCTAGGCCACGTCGTGTAGGTGGTGGTAGAGGAGACGGCTTTCATGACCGTGCTCCGGAGGGCGGTTTTTGTTCCGGTAGAGCTCCAGGTCATTTTGGATATGGCTTTGGACCTCGTGGCCGTGATTTTAGGAAGAACAGAGGACCGCGCTTTGAGCCGCGTTTTGGTCCAGACTCATATGATTCCTGTAACACCTCAATTTTTCAAAACAATAAAAATATTATTAAATTCAATTTCTTGGAATTATTATTTCAGAAAATACTTTTAAATCCCTTTTATACCCTTTTGAACTACAACATAGAGTAGATGACCAAATTAGGAGGTGAAACTTTTTGTATATGATCCTAAGGCCAAAAGATAATTTTGAGAATTTTTATAAATTTTTACCAGCCTTGGAAGTAGCCCTAATCTTTTAATCTATTTTCTGGAATTAATTTTATTCAGAAAAACATTAGAACAGTATTGGGCCGTTTCCCCCTCCCTTCTCTCTCCCGGCCGGCCCAACCCACTCCCACCCGCGCGCGCCTTCTGACCAGTGGAGCCCACCCGTCAGTGAGCCCCTCTCCTCTCACGCGCGCACCCGACGCCTTGGCCCCACCTGTCGGCGCCAACTTTCCCCCCCTCGCGCCCGAGCCCGACCCCACCCGTCAGTCGCCCGTTCGCTCGCTCGCGTTCGCTGGCTTGTGGCCCCCGCCTGTCAGACCCGTCGTCAACCTCTCGCCACCGCCCCCAAATCCCGCCGGCCGACGACCTCGCCCTCGGATCCGCCTCGCCAGCCCGCCCCGCATTAATTCATCGCCATTAATCGGTCCCCCGCGTCGCGCCGACCGTTTCCCCGCTTTAACCCTCGCGTTTATGCCACGGGATCGCCGCTCCGCGTGCATGGCCGAGCCATCGCCGGCGAGTAAAGGCTCTCTGGCCGGTTTCCTTGCATGCGACCCCCGCCGGTGACCCTATTTAACCCCCCTGCCTCCGCCGCGTTCGACCCCCACGCTCAATCGCCACGAGAACGAACAGAGCGCCCCTCCTTCGCCTTTGAGCATTTTCCCCCTGCTTCGCCTCCGGCCGCCCCTCGCCGTCGCCTCGGACCACCCCGGCCCTCGCCTCCGCCACCGTCGTGACCGCCTGGACGTCCCCTACCTCGGCCACGTCCCCGCCGGTCAAGGAGATCGCCGGAACCCCATCGCCGACGAGGAGCCCGAAGTGCTTCGCCGTCTACCCTCGCCGCCGACCACTTCCCGTCGACCCCTCGTCTCGCCTAAGGTACCATCATGACCGCCGTAGTGTCCTCTTTCCATTTCTAGGCTTAGCTAGGACCGCCGTCGCTCGCCGTGGCCGTTGGCCCGCTCGCCGTCGTCGGAGAAGACGACCGGCACGGGTCGAGTACCCGTGCCGTGTCGGATCTGATCCCGGCCGTGCGATCGCGATCGGACGACGCGCGTGAGTACACGTACGCGATCTAATCCGCACCGTCGGATCTGGTCAAAGCGGTATGTTTTAATCTCGCGCGTTGGTTTTCATTTAAACCCGCCGGGCGATCTCGTGCGTCCACGTGGTACCCCTTCGCACGTTTTAATCCTGGCCGTCCGTTATCACTTAACCCTCCCGCCTCACTCTCGCGCGTTGGATCTGGATCCAACGGTCCAGATCGACCCGGCGCACGCGCACAGTGCGCGGGTTCACCGTGGGCCTGGCTCACCGTGGACCCGAGAGGTTTAAAATTTGAAAATAAAATTCCAGAAATGCTTTTAAACTTGTAAAATTCATATCTAATGCATTTGGACTCTAAAAATTGCCATTTCAATTTTAGAAAATTCATAAAATTATTCTCTACATATTTATGCAATAAAAACAGTAGGTTTATTTGGACATTTTCATGTTTATTTAAATAAGTATTCAAATGCCCTTAGGATTTAAATGTGAATTTCAATATTTAAATCCCAGAAAAATTGTATAATTGTCCTTTACTGTTAAAACACTAAAACCACTAGGTTTCCTATAAATCAATTGAACTAAATTGGTTAGAAAACCCAATGTAGGGTTATGCCCACTTAAATACTCTTTTATGAAAAACAATGATTTATTTAGATTCACTTTAAATTAATGGAGGAATAAATTTCAGAACTTTAATATCTGAATTTATTTTATTTTTAATCCAACCAACCTTAACTTATATGCTTGCAATGTAATGTTGTATGGTTTGATTGAATGTGGTACTCTTTTATTTGACTTTATATTAAAAAGACTACGACGTCGCCGAGGAGCCGGAATACTTCCCGGAAGTTCCTCCCTCCCCATTCGCTGAACAAGGCAAGTCACCAAACCAATCTTTTGAGCATATTGAACCCATGTTTGATTAAACTATCGTTAAAACACATAGGTTATATACGCATTAGTCAAATGAACCCTTACAATATATTTATTTAGGATCCCCCGACCTTGATGTGCAACCCAAGCCATGCTCTCTAGCCTAAACTCCTTGTCACCATATGATATATGTTATTAGCTAGTGTCCAATGTATCGACACGATCGCTATAGGATAAAAATGAGTCGTAGTATTTGGTTCTACTATATGATCCCCATGGTTTCTTATCTATGGAATTCTGTCGGTGTTGGAGTTATGGTTGTGAGTGAATGCATGGTGGGTTCCGGGTGCAAGCTAGGGCATTGGTCGGTAGCACCCGGGGCACTATAAGGACCGGTCTGAGGGATCCGTTGCAATACACTTACGTACTAACCACAAGTCTAGTGGGTAAGTCCTAACTAAGGTATGGGTTGTTCCAAACCGAGGCCACCACTTGGAGATGGGTCAAGTTGCACCTGCGGGTGACTTGTACCAATGTGGCGCAAAAGGGGGTGCGACGTTAGCCGGGATACGGCCCGGCGCGCCGGCGAAACCTAGAGCGGGTGGTTATCGCTTGGAACATCTCATATTGAGGTTTTGGCACGAGTTCCCGTGAAATGGGTCATCTCGTTGGGATGAGTGCGTGCCTTGTGGGTACAGTAGTACACCTCTGATCAGAGTCATAAATCTTTTCGAAAAGCCGAGCCCACGGTCAAGGGCGGGTTGCGTAACATCCCACAGTTAGTCTACTTTGAAAATGTATGTGCATGTTGAATTGTCATGTAAGGACTGTTGTGCGAGGAGGTAAAACGTACTCCTCGAGTTAGTGGATGTTGTTGATGTTCATGTCTACTTTTCCGCATAATTAAAATGTGATTACATTAAAGGCAATAACTGTAAATGTACTTTTCCGCACTTTGAGCCATTACCCTTCCTTGTTTATTACCTTGCATTATTATTTGCATTTGCGGTGGCTTGTTGAGTACTTTTTGTACTCATACCCGTTGGACCCCACAGAGGATACCTACTATGAAGACGGTCTGGAGTAGCGACCCAGTCGAGAAGAAAGATCCTGAAGAAGGAGTTCGTCATGCCGTTTTCCTAAAATATTTTATTTGCTGCTTTTACTAAAGACAATGATGTAATAATTATGGTCTGCGTGCCATGAATACTGTATGATGTACGTATGTCGCATGATGAACCTCTTGGATTATTGTTTTTCTTATGAAATTCAATAATGTCTCGATTTGATAAATCGGGGCGTGACAAGATGGTATCAGAGCCGACTCGACTGTAGGAAGCCAAACAGACCCGCCTAGCCACGGACCATAGGAAATTATTTCTCAAAAATCTAATTTACAAATTTTGTTCCTCTCCTCACTTTTATTCAACTTGCTGTTTTGTAGATGCCAGTCTACCGGGTTCAAAGCTTCTGCCGGCACTTTGAGGGCTTCGTCAGGGAACTCCGGATGATGCTCACATTCCTCGGGTTCCTCTTCGAACCCGAATTCCAAGGTATCTACTTGGAGGAATTCGCCGGGCCTTGCGACGTCTCCCTCACCGTCCACGGCTCCGGAGAGCATCTGCCACCCTACACTACGGCACTTGGAGGCCCGACCTTCGACGTCGCGTGCCAACGAGTCGCCCTCCAGGCCCTCATGGAGCTGAGGATGATCTACGACGATCGTCTTCAGAACACATCCTTCCGGCTTGTGCCGAAGCGTACTCCCGGCGCCCACCGCAGTATCTACCACGGAGTTCACTCCGTGCGCGATCCAGCCATGGCCCGGCAGTCACGTCTTCTACAGGCTATGGATGATCTCCATACTGAGGCGGTGCTCGACGCCGACGAGCACCATGAGGCGGTCGAGTTTCTTCGTGGAGAAACGAAGAACTTGATCCAGCAGAACGGCGAGCTGCAGCGCAAAATCATGCAGCTGCAGAAGGACATCGCTGAGATGGTCCCTCTCCTTCCGAGGAAGAGGAAGCCCATCCGTGAGCCCGTCCCTCGCCCCAAGCGGATCCCACCTCACCCCTCCACCGCCGGACCATCTACCGCCAGCATCCCTGCACCACGCCCCGGCCTCGTCTCCGACCCTATCATCGAGAACCTTCTCGAGCCCACCGTCCCTTCGGAGCCGCGCACTCGTGGTTCCGAGAGCACGGAGACTGCCTCCGGTGGCGAGTAGGCGTAGGAGTCGCTAGTTTAAAAATAAAAATTCGTATGTGGTGCTACCCATGACGAGTGTGTCTTGGGTAGAATAAAAACTTGATTGTAATGAACATTTTACCACTGAAATTATTTATGAGATGGAGCTATTATCGTACATTGTTTTGTCAATTCGTTTGTCTTATGACTATGCATATTCAGAGGATGGCCGACCACCAGAACACCGGCTCCAACAACGGAGCAGGAGGGAGCCGAGATGCACCTGAGGGAGTTGTACCTCACTGGGGTGCGACAGGCCCACGTCAGTCTGGGTCGCCTTCCGCCAACCACCCCACCTTGGCGGAAATGATGGCAAACCAGAATCACCTGATCACCGCCCTCCTCACCCAAATGCAGCACCAACAGGCTCAGTTGGACCGTCTGCAGAATGGGGAGCCCGCCCCTCGCGCACCAGCACCCGCGGCCGCTCCGCAACTCTCCGAGTTCTTGCGTGTGCGCCCGCCCGTCTTCTCGAGCACGACCAACCCGATGGAGGCCGGAGATTGGCTCCGTACCATCGAGAAGAAGCTCGACCTCCTCCCCTGCACAGACCGGGAGCGAGTGGCCTTCGCCACTCATCAACTCCAGGGTCCCGCCGCCGAATGGTGGGACAACTACCGTGCGTCCCAGCCGGAGGGCCACATGGTGACTTGGGCGGAGTTCACCATCGCCTTCCGCGCCGCCCACGTCCCCGCCGGTGTCATCGCGGTCAAACAGCAGGAGTTCCGCGACCTGCAGCAGGGCAACAGGACTGTCATGGAGTACCTCCATGAGTTCAACCGCCTCGCACGCTACGCACCGGAGGAAGTGCGCACCGACGCCCTCCGCCAAGCCAAGTTCCTAAGGGGACTTAAGGATGAGCTGTCCATCCAGCTCGTCGCCACCGACTTCGCCGACTTCCAGCGGCTTGTCAATAAAGCGCTCATCCAAGAGACTGAGCAGAACAAGCTGGACCTCAAGAAGAGGAAGATGATCGCCTTCAAGCACCAGCAGGCGAACACTCAGAGGCCCCGCTTCGTCCCTCCGCCACCAGCGCCCGCCTACCATCCTCGGCCCGCCTTCAGGCCACCTCATGCAGCCGGTGGATCCAACGCCGGGCATCCTCGCCCCGCTCCACCAGCTCCGGCCACTCAGCCCGCACCGGCCGCCAAAGCCCCGATCTTGAGGGATCGCCAAGGAAGGCCGGTCGTCTGCTTCAACTGCCGCAAGGAGGGGCACTACTCCCACCAGTGTCCCCACCCCAAACGGCCCCAGGGCGCGGCGCCCAACCAGGCGGTGCGAGCCCGCGTAAACCACGTCAACGCGGAGGAAGCTCAGGAGGCGCCAGAAGTCGTGCTCGGTACGTTTACTGTGAATTCCGTATCGGCCTTAATATTGTTTGACTCTGGAGCGACACACTCCTTCGTCTCTGAGGATTTCGTAAAATCACATGGACTGGACGTACTTCCACTACCCACACCCATGGTTATTACTACTCCCGGCAACAAGACCTTAGCCCGCTTATATAGCCCGAAGGTTCAAATTGAGATCCTAGGAGTATTGTTTCGAGCCGAGCCAGTTCTCATCCAATGCACCGGGCTTGATTTCATCCTAGGAATGGATTGGTTGATGAAGCATAAAGGTGTGATCAACTGTGCCAACAAATCCGTCACGGTGACCAACCCAGAAGGCGAAGTCGTTACCTTTCGTATGACCAGTCGCAAGCCACTCGGAGCATCCCTTCGCTCGATAGCTCTTGAAGAGGTGCCAATAGTCAAGGAGTTTGCAGATGTTTTCCCCGAAGATCTGCCCGGAATGCCTCCCAAGCGGGACATCGAATTTAGAATCGAACTTGTCCCGGGGACCACTCCAATCTCTAAGCGCCCATACCGAATGGCCGCCAATGAACTAGCCGAAGTCAAGAGCAACATCGAAGACCTCGAGCAGAAAGGTTACATCCGACCGAGTACCTCACCCTGGGGTGCACCGGTCATATTTGCCATGAAGAAGGACAAGACCAAAAGGATGTGCGTGGACTATAGAGCCTTGAACGACGTAACCATCAAGAACAAATACCCATTGCCTCGGATCGACGACCTGTTCGATCAGCTGAAAGGGTCCTCGGTGTTTTCCAAGATCGACCTCAGGTCAGGTTATCACCAGTTAAGGATCAGGGAGGAAGATATACCCAAGACTGCCTTCACCTCCCGCTATGGACTCTACGAGTACACTGTGATGTCGTTCGGGCTCACGAATGCCCCGGCCTTCTTCATGAACATGATGAACAATGTATTCATGGAGTTCTTGGACAAGTTCATCGTGGTATTCATCGACGATATCCTCGTTTACTCCAAGACCAAGGAGGAACACGAGACTCACCTCCGTCTGACCCTCGGAAAGCTAAGGGAGCAGCAACTATACGCCAAATACAGCAAATGCGAATTTTGGTCGTCTGAGGTGAAATTCCTCGGCCATGTCATATCTGCCGGAGGAATAGCAGTGGACCCAACCACCGTTGAAGCGGTAACCAACTGGCTACAGCCAACGACCGTGACCGAGATCCGGAGTTTTCTCGGATTGGCCGGATACTATCGCCGGTTCATCGAGAATTTTTCCAAGATCGCCAAGCCGATGACCAGACTTCTGCAAAAAGAGGTGAAGTTTGATTGGACCCCCGACTGCGAAGAGAGCTTCCAGACTCTCAAGAAGAAGCTCGTGTCAGCCCCTATTCTGACTCTGCCAGACATCCGGAAGGACTTCCACGTCTACTGCGATGCCTCTCGTCAGGGATTGGGATGCGTCTTAATGCAAGAAGGGAAGGTGATATCCTACGCCTCCCGGCAGTTGAGACCACATGAGCTGAACTACCCAACTCACGACCTGGAACTAGCAGCCGTGGTTCATGCCTTGAAGATATGGAGACATTACCTTGTGGGGAATCGGTGTGAGGTCTTCACCGACCACAAGAGCCTCAAGTACATATTCACCCAACCAGATCTGAATCTCAGGCAAAGGAGATGGTTGGAACTGATCAAGGATTACGACTTGGGCATCCATTATCATCCGGGCAAAGCGAATGTGGTGGCAGATGCCCTCAGTCGAAAAGGGTACTGCAACGCCATCATGGTTCAGGACCAAGCTCCTTTACTGTATAAGGAGATGGAAAGGTTAAACTTGGGAATCACCACCCGAGAGTACCTCGCTGCCTTGGAATCTCGGCCTGTCTTAATAGACCAGATCCGAGAGAAGCAGAAGGAAGACCCGGACATCCTGGAGATCCAGCAAAACATGAGGAAGGGTAAAGCCCCCGGATTCTCCGAGGACGAACATGGTACCATTTGGTTCGGAAACCGAGTATGCGTACCCAACCTACCTGAGTTGAAGACTCTCATCCTTCAAGAAGCCCACGATACTCTATACTCCATTCACCCCGGGAGTACGAAGATGTACCAAGACCTGAAGGAGAAATATTGGTGGGTCAGCATGAAGAGAGAAATAGCCGAGTATGTGGCCAAGTGCGACACATGCCGGCGAGTCAAGGCAGAGCATCAGAGACCTGCCGGACTTCTTCAACCCCTCAAGTCCCTGAATGGAAGTGGGAAGAGATAGGAATGGACTTCATCACGGGACTGCCCAGGACCCAAGCTGGTCATGATTCTATCTGGGTGATCGTCGATCGACTCACCAAGGTAGCTCACTTCGTTCCGGTCAAGACAACTTACACCGTCGCCAAGTTGGCTGAGTTATATATGACCCGGATCGTGTGCCTCCACGGAGTTCCCAAGAAGATTGTATCTGACCGCGGGAGTCAGTTTACCTCCAAGTTTTGGAAGAACCTTCAAGAGGAACTCGGCACCCGGCTGAACTTTAGCACCGCCTATCATCCACAGACCGACGGTCAGACCGAAAGGGTCAACCAGATATTGGAGGATATGCTTAGAGCTTGTGCTCTAGACTTTGGCGGAATGTGGGACAAGAACTTACCTTATGCAGAGTTCTCCTACAACAACAGCTATCAAGCCAGCCTGCAAATGTCCCCGTTCGAAGCACTCTATGGGCGTAAGTGCAGAACGCCGTTGCTCTGGGATCAAACCGGAGAGTCACAACTGTTTGGGACAGATTTATTGAGGGAAGCCGAAGAGAAAGTTAAGATCATAAGAGACCGGCTGAAGGCAGCCCAATCCAGGCAAAAGAGCTACGCCGATAACCGTCGAAGGGATCTAGCCTTTGAGGAGGGTGATTATGTCTACCTCCGAGTCACTCCCCTCCGTGGCACTCAAAGGTTCAATATGAAAGGCAAACTAGCACCCCGCTACGTCGGACCTTTCCAGATCCTCCGTCGACAAGGAGAAGTGGCATATCAACTTGAACTGCCTCCATCCTTGGCAGGCGTTCATGATGTGTTCCATGTCTCGCAGCTGAAGAAGTGTCTCCGTGTGCCCACCGAGCAAGCCGACCTTCAGCAGCTCAACGTCCAAGAAGACTTGACCTACATAGAGAGACCCGTCAAGATCTTGGAAACCAAGGAAAGAGTAACCAGAAGTCGCGTCGTCCGCTTCTGCAAAGTCCAATGGAACAACCATCCCGCAGAAGAAGCCACTTGGGAAAAAGAAGACGAGCTGAAAGCCCAATACCCCGAGCTATTCGAGTAGCGTTCCAATCTCGAGGACGAGATTCTTGTAAGGGGGATAGGTTTGTAACACCTCAATTTTTCAAAACAATAAAAATATTATTAAATTCAATTTCTTGGAATTATTATTTCAGAAAATACTTTTAAATCCCTTTTATACCCTTTTGAACTACAACATAGAGTAGATGACCAAATTAGGAGGTGAAACTTTTTGTATATGATCCTAAGGCCAAAAGATAATTTTGAGAATTTTTATAAATTTTTACCAGCCTTGGAAGTAGCCCTAATCTTTTAATCTATTTTCTGGAATTAATTTTATTCAGAAAAACATTAGAACAGTATTGGGCCGTTTCCCCCTCCCTTCTCTCTCCCGGCCGGCCCAACCCACTCCCACCCGCGCGCGCCTTCTGACCAGTGGAGCCCACCCGTCAGTGAGCCCCTCTCCTCTCACGCGCGCACCCGACGCCTTGGCCCCACCTGTCGGCGCCAACTTTCCCCCCCCTCGCGCCCGAGCCCGACCCCACCGTCAGTCGCCCGTTCGCTCGCTCGCGTTCGCTGGCTTGTGGCCCCCGCCTGTCAGACCCGTCGTCAACCTCTCGCCACCGCCCCCAAATCCCGCCGGCCGACGACCTCGCCCTCGGATCCGCCTCGCCAGCCCGCCCCGCATTAATTCATCGCCATTAATCGGTCCCCCGCGTCGCGCCGACCGTTTCCCCGCTTTAACCCTCGCGTTTATGCCACGGGATCGCCGCTCCGCGTGCATGGCCGAGCCATCGCCGGCGAGTAAAGGCTCTCTGGCCGGTTTCCTTGCATGCGACCCCCGCCGGTGACCCTATTTAACCCCCCTGCCTCCGCCGCGTTCGACCCCCACGCTCAATCGCCACGAGAACGAACAGAGCGCCCCTCCTTCGCCTTTGAGCATTTTCCCCCTGCTTCGCCTCCGGCCGCCCCTCGCCGTCGCCTCGGACCACCCCGGCCCTCGCCTCCGCCACCGTCGTGACCGCCTGGACGTCCCCTACCTCGGCCACGTCCCCGCCGGTCAAGGAGATCGCCGGAACCCCATCGCCGACGAGGAGCCCGAAGTGCTTCGCCGTCTACCCTCGCCGCCGACCACTTCCCGTCGACCCCTCGTCTCGCCTAAGGTACCATCATGACCGCCGTAGTGTCCTCTTTCCATTTCTAGGCTTAGCTAGGACCGCCGTCGCTCGCCGTGGCCGTTGGCCCGCTCGCCGTCGTCGGAGAAGACGACCGGCACGGGTCGAGTACCCGTGCCGTGTCGGATCTGATCCCGGCCGTGCGATCGCGATCGGACGACGCGCGTGAGTACACGTACGCGATCTAATCCGCACCGTCGGATCTGGTCAAAGCGGTATGTTTTAATCTCGCGCGTTGGTTTTCATTTAAACCCGCCGGGCGATCTCGTGCGTCCACGTGGTACCCCTTCGCACGTTTTAATCCTGGCCGTCCGTTATCACTTAACCCTCCCGCCTCACTCTCGCGCGTTGGATCTGGATCCAACGGTCCAGATCGACCCGGCGCACGCGCACAGTGCGCGGGTTCACCGTGGGCCTGGCTCACCGTGGACCCGAGAGGTTTAAAATTTGAAAATAAAATTCCAGAAATGCTTTTAAACTTGTAAAATTCATATCTAATGCATTTGGACTCTAAAAATTGCCATTTCAATTTTAGAAAATTCATAAAATTATTCTCTACATATTTATGCAATAAAAACAGTAGGTTTATTTGGACATTTTCATGTTTATTTAAATAAGTATTCAAATGCCCTTAGGATTTAAATGTGAATTTCAATATTTAAATCCCAGAAAAATTGTATAATTGTCCTTTACTGTTAAAACACTAAAACCACTAGGTTTCCTATAAATCAATTGAACTAAATTGGTTAGAAAACCCAATGTAGGGTTATGCCCACTTAAATACTCTTTTATGAAAAACAATGATTTATTTAGATTCACTTTAAATTAATGGAGGAATAAATTTCAGAACTTTAATATCTGAATTTATTTTATTTTTAATCCAACCAACCTTAACTTATATGCTTGCAATGTAATGTTGTATGGTTTGATTGAATGTGGTACTCTTTTTATTTGACTTTATATTAAAAGACTACGACGTCGCCGAGGAGCCGGAATACTTCCCGGAAGTTCCTCCCTCCCCATTCGCTGAACAAGGCAAGTCACCAAACCAATCTTTTGAGCATATTGAACCCATGTTTGATTAAACTATCGTTAAAACACATAGGTTATATACGCATTAGTCAAATGAACCCTTACAATATATTTATTTAGGATCCCCCGACCTTGATGTGCAACCCAAGCCATGCTCTCTAGCCTAAACTCCTTGTCACCATATGATATATGTTATTAGCTAGTGTCCAATGTATCGACACGATCGCTATAGGATAAAAATGAGTCGTAGTATTTGGTTCTACTATATGATCCCCATGGTTTCTTATCTATGGAATTCTGTCGGTGTTGGAGTTATGGTTGTGAGTGAATGCATGGTGGGTTCCGGGTGCAAGCTAGGGCATTGGTCGGTAGCACCCGGGGCACTATAAGGACCGGTCTGAGGGATCCGTTGCAATACACTTACGTACTAACCACAAGTCTAGTGGGTAAGTCCTAACTAAGGTATGGGTTGTTCCAAACCGAGGCCACCACTTGGAGATGGGTCAAGTTGCACCTGCGGGTGACTTGTACCAATGTGGCGCAAAAGGGGGTGCGACGTTAGCCGGGATACGGCCCGGCGCGCCGGCGAAACCTAGAGCGGGTGGTTATCGCTTGGAACATCTCATATTGAGGTTTTGGCACGAGTTCCCGTGAAATGGGTCATCTCGTTGGGATGAGTGCGTGCCTTGTGGGTACAGTAGTACACCTCTGATCAGAGTCATAAATCTTTTCGAAAAGCCGAGCCCACGGTCAAGGGCGGGTTGCGTAACATCCCACAGTTAGTCTACTTTGAAAATGTATGTGCATGTTGAATTGTCATGTAAGGACTGTTGTGCGAGGAGGTAAAACGTACTCCTCGAGTTAGTGGATGTTGTTGATGTTCATGTCTACTTTTCCGCATAATTAAAATGTGATTACATTAAAGGCAATAACTGTAAATGTACTTTTCCGCACTTTGAGCCATTACCCTTCCTTGTTTATTACCTTGCATTATTATTTGCATTTGCGGTGGCTTGTTGAGTACTTTTTGTACTCATACCCGTTGGACCCCACAGAGGATACCTACTATGAAGACGGTCTGGAGTAGCGACCCAGTCGAGAAGAAAGATCCTGAAGAAGGAGTTCGTCATGCCGTTTTCCTAAAATATTTTATTTGCTGCTTTTACTAAAGACAATGATGTAATAATTATGGTCTGCGTGCCATGAATACTGTATGATGTACGTATGTCGCATGATGAACCTCTTGGATTATTGTTTTTCTTATGAAATTCAATAATGTCTCGATTTGATAAATCGGGGCGTGACAATTCCTTCTGCTTTCCTACTTACGAGCAGATGGCTCGACACTAGTTTAGCTCTTTTGCTTATCCTGGCATCAGATCGTTTGCTCCCACTCATGACCATTGATCTTGCAGGATCGAGGACTAGAGGACGTGTGGATCATGGATTCAGGATATTCTCACCACATGATGGGACACCGCAGATGGTTCTCCAGCCTCACTCCCCCGAGCTCCAAGAAATACATCACTTTCGGGAACAGTGGTCAAGGGAAGGTACAATGTATTGGGTTGATTCGCATCTCTGATTATTTCTCTTTGAAGAATGCTGCTTTGGTTGGAAACTTGAATTTTAATTTAATATCTGTTTCGCAATTTCTTGAGGATGGTTTAGAGGTTCGCTTTAAGAAGGGCATGTCTTCTGTTGTTGACTCTAGAGGATCTTTGGTTTGCCGGATCTTACCCTTCGGTAAGGTTTTTTGTATCGATTTCTCTAGTTGTTCTGGCCCTTCTTGCTGTCTGATTGTTGGATCCTCCTCTGAGCTCTGGAAGTGGCATAGGAGGTTAGGTCATTTGAGCTTTGATCTGCTTGTCAGATTGAGCTCTATGGATCTCATCCGAGGATTGCCCAAGCTTAAGATGGAGAAGGATCTAGTTTGCCATCCGTGTCGTCATGGGAAATTGGTTGCCGCTTCTCACGCACATGTGACTCAGGTGATGACTTCATACCCGGGAGAGCTGTTACACATGGATACAGTTGGTCCAGCTCGAGTATGCTCAGTCGGTGGGAAGTGGTACACGCTTGTGATAGTTGATGATTTTTCTCGATTCTCGTGGGTTTACTTTCTAGAGTCTAAGGATGAGGCTTTTCAGTTTGTTCATGACCTGATTTTGAAGCTGAAGAACGAGAACAATGGTCGGATGCGAGCAATTCATTCGGACAACGGCTCTGAGTTTAAGAACTCTCAGTTCATCAGCTTCTATAGTGATCAGGGTCTTGATCATCAGTTCTCTGCCCCTTACACTCCCCCATAGAACGACGTTGTGGAACGAAAGAACTGCACGCTAGTCGAGATGGCCAGGACGATGCTCGATGAGCATAGGACTCCTAGGCGCTTTTGGGCTGAAGCCGTGAACACAGCTTGCTAGCTAGCCAACCACATTTTTCTTAGAGCTTACTTAGGTAATACGTCGTATGAGTTGTGGTTTGGCAGACAACCCAAGGTGAGTCACTTGCGAGATTTTGGATGCAAGTGCTTTGTGCTCAAGAAGGGAGGGCATTTGGACAAGTTTGAGTCTCGTTGTTGGGATGGAGTTTTTCTTGGTTATGCTTTGCATTCTCGAGGCTTTCATGTGTTGGAACCTAGATTCTCAGCTGCTTGTCGAGACTTGCGAGGTTTCTTTTGATGAGTCCATGCCTTCACTGACTCTTTCATTTGAGCTTTCTGGAGATGATGAGCTTGGAGAGGCCATCTTCGAGGAAGATGATGACACTCCTGCTGTTGATGAGGGTGGGCCCTCTGCACAGCCTGCAAACCCCACACCTTCTGAGACTTCGACTAAGGATGAGGAAGGACCTCTGATCACTCCTTCTACTTCGATTGAGCCTCCTCAACCGAGTCTAGAGGTGCCAGCTGCTGACTCCGGTGAGGTGACTTCTCAGCCGAGTCCAGAGGTGCTAGTTGCTGACTCCGGTCAGGTGACTTTAGATGACCTAGGATCCCAAGCAATTCAGCGTGATCACCCCTCAGAGCTCATCATCGGTGATCTTACTGAGATATCCTTACGTTCTTCAGTTGGTTCTCTTGCTGTGTTTGCTGAGTCTACGTTTGTCACCACTTTTGAGCCTAGAGATGGTTCCCATGCTCTTTCTGATTCAAATTGGATAAACGCAATGCAAGAAGAGCTTGCAAATTTTGTTCATAATCGGGTTTGGACACAGGTTGAGCTGCCACCAAGATGCAACACCATAGGCACCAAGTGGGTGTTTAAGAACAAACAAGGTGAAGATGGGGTTGTGGTGCACAACAAAGCTCGACTAGTTGCACAGGGTTTTTGCTAGAAATAAGGTATTGATTTTGAGGAGACCTTCACCCCTATTGCCCGTCTTGAGTCCATTCGTATTCTTTTGGCCTTTGCTGCTTCTAAAGGTTTTAAGATTTTTCAAATGGATGTCAAGAGTGCTTTTCTAAATGGTTATATAGAGGAGGAGGTCTATGTTAAGAAGCCCCCTGGTTATGAGAACCCTAAGTTTCCTTGACATGTTTTCAAGTTGCAGAAGGCTTTATACGGTCTGGAGCAAGCCCCTAGGGCTTGGTATGATCGCCTAAAGCAGTTTTTGTTGCGGAACGGTTTTGTGATGGGTTTTGTGGAAAAAACTCTTTTCTTGTTCAGAGTTGGCTCAAACTTATTGGTTGCTCATATTTACGTGGATGATATTATTTTTGGTGGTTCTACTAATTAGCTTGTGTCCAAGTTTTCTGAGCAGATGCACAACGAGTTTGAGATGAGTATCATGGGTGAGCTCAAGTACTTCTTAGGGCTCCAGATCAAGCAGACCAAGGACGACATCTTCATCCACCAGGGTAAGTATACATGGGACATGCTGAAGAAGTTTGACTTTGGTGGAGAGCTGAAGCCTCAGATGACCCCAATGGGTACATCTGGAGGCCTGGACAAGGACGAGAACGGCGTCAAGGTCAACGAAAGAGAGTATCGAGGGATGATCGGATCGCTGCTATACTTGACTGCGACGAGACCAGACATTCAGTTTGTCGTGGGTGTTTGCGCACGTTTTTAGTCTTCACCACGCGCATCTCATCGGTAGGCTGTCAAGCGTATTTTCAGGTACCTTACTTATGCTCCTGATCTAGGTCTTTACTATTCTGCATCATCATCTCTTCATTTATCTGGCTTTTCGGACATTGATTTCGGTGGGTGCTGGTTGGATCGCAAGTCGACTTCCAGTACTTATCAGCTTCTCTATTCTTCGCTTGTTTCTTGGTCTTCTCGAAAACAATCTGGAGTTGCGCTTTCTACTAAAGAGGCTGAGTATGTAGCTGCTGCTAGTTGTTGTTGACAGTTAGTTTGGATGATTTCTACTTTGCGGTATTTTGGGTTGTTCTTCCCTTCCAGAGTTCCTTTGTTTTGTGATAGCACCAGCGTAATTAGTGTAGGGAAAAACCCATGTCTTCATTCAAAAACCAAACATATTGATGTGCGCTTTCACTTTCTGAGGGATCAATATGAGAAAGGGGTCATTGATCTTGTTCATGTTGATACCCATCAGCAGTTGGCTGACATTTTTACCAAACCCCTATATCAATCTACTTTTGAGTGTTTGCGAGGGGATTTGGGAGTCGTGTATCCTTTTTAGGATATTTTGAGTCATTTTTTCTTTCTTCTTTATTCTTTATTGAGTCTTTTTGTGTGTGTTCATATCATGCATGATCATATATCACATTTTGAGCTTGCTTCTATTATATGATTGATTTGCTTTATTTATTCTCGCTGGTACATGCTTTTGATTAACTATCGATGATCATGCTTTGTTTCAGTTCACATGATATGTCTGATATTTGTCATATGCATGACTTTTATGCTTTTAAATTGAAAAATGATCACCATTTCTTCTGGTAACTAGCATGTGTAGGCTGAGTGCTTTTTCTATCTTTTACATGCCAGATAGCTAGTTCCTTACTTAGATGCAGATATGCAACTTGGACATCTATATTCTTTAAACATGAAAAATGTGCTATAAAAATGATAAAAATTCAGAAAAATGAAAATTTCATGCTTTTTTATGCTTATTTGAAAAGATCCTAGTGGGTTTGCTTTGTCGCATTTCATTATTCTGGACTGCTTATCATAGCACTTTGGTATGAACTAGGACGGTGTAATGTATGCCAAGACCAATGTCTTAAGCTTCTGATGGTCCAGTTCTAGCCTAGGCTTGACTTGGTCGGTTAGCATAAGGTTGACATGCAAATAACCCCTGGCAGAAATGAAAAAGGAAAAAGAAAAAGTCTGAAAATTTAAAAGAATAACAAGTTTGCTGAAGTACTTTGTTCTGGACAATGCTTATCTTGGTAGATATCAGTTAGCTTTTGCATCTCATGCTTTACTTTGCTTGTCAACTAGAAAATGTGGTGATGATTTTGTTTGCAAAAAATCGAAAAATGTGTGCTAATGACTCTCTTTAGATATCATTTGTTGCACTGATCATGTCATGTATCTTAGAAAGTATGTATTTTGCTATACTTGTTAGATGTTGTAATTGTAGTCAATCATATCTGAGAAGCATGCTTTTTACACTCCACCTGCACCCCATTTGCATTCATGGCATATTTTGAGGGGGAGCTGCATTTCAGGGGGAGTTTGTGTCTATGTCTCTTTAGAGTGCATTTAGTCTCACTTGATGAGTTTAATTGTCAACAAGGGGGAGAAATTTTGGGTTATTCGATATTTTAAAAGAGTTTAGGGGGGAGTTTTGTCTTTCTCTGGTATTTATTTCAGGGGGAGTTTTCAGTCTCTTTTGTCTTTACTCTTTAGATATCGTTGTTGATAGTTCTGAGATTGCACCTGTTTTGAGTCTTTATTTTTGGTTAACCATAATGACCGTTTTTTTCTTGCTTCTGTTCGGCTTTTGGTCATTAGGGTTAAACTTTTATTTTCTTCTTTATATTTTCATTTGTTTTTGTTTTCATGTTTCCATGTGTTTTGGAGGTTCTGAAGAATTGCTGAAGATGGGTGTTGACAATGCACTCAGCAAGGGGGAGATTGAGGAACCATGTTGAAGAGCATGAGTCTTATGGCTCCAGATGTGATGAGTGATTGTCAATAAAAGTCAAAGAGGAGACATGAAGACCTATCGTATCTGGGGCGCGTGTGACACATGTACATGGGCAGCGAGAGACAGCTGGGCAGAGGAGCCACAGAGTCAGGCTGGCCCAATCCAAGTACATGGGTTAGGAGCAGCAGAGGATCCACTGGTCTGTTGACCGAGTTTGACTCACGTACACGGGCGGTGAGAGATTGCCGGGCTGAGGGAGCTACGGAATCGGGTCGGCCCAATCCGGGTACCTGGTGCGAAGACAGTGGACGCTTTGTCAGTTTCGGCGCAAAACTGACAACCGATGATTATCTTTATTTAGGATTTTAATATTCAGTATTTAAGTCCACATTATTTGTTATTCGAGTCAGTTGAATATTCTAAGGGTATTTTAGTAATTTCAAATTTTATTTTTACAGTCAATGTAATTTACCCTAGGGGTAAATTAGTCTTTTCCCTTTATTAGTGGGCTGCTTATAAATAGGCCCCAACCACCTAGGGTTAGGGTTGACTGTTTTTCAATAATCAATCTATAGTCCATAAATTCGGTCGCCGGTGTGTTCATTCTCCTTGATCTGAAATCACCGCCTTCTCATCTGTTTTTCCTCCGGGTCTTCACATCTACGCTCATCGCATAAGGATCTACAACGGCTAGCGTAGAGCACCTAGCGCCTAGCGTTGCAGGCTTGCGTGCGAGACAGCAGTAGCCTAGGCATCTAGCTAGCCAGCTATGCGGCCTTGGCTCGTGCAACCCATAGAGGTGTGATTTTCCAAGCAGAGGTACATCATCATTGCAGCCTGGCGCACTGCACGCTGCAACGTGGATGCCGGCCGGATCTTCTGCAGCAGCAAGCAGCGGCGTGAAGGCAGCAGGCGATTGACTCACGGAAGCGGGTGCGACGAAACCGAGGTAAGCAGATTGGTCCTGCTGGCAGCTCATCGCGACGGGACGTGTGGGACCCGTAATGCACAGCAGCGCTGGTGGCGTGGATTCTCGCGTGCGGCATCATAGGAAGCTCGACGGTGCAACATCCACGTGATTTCCCAGGGCGTGGCAGCCGAGACGCCAGCTCTGACGCAACAGCAGCCGCACAATGCTCCAGGCTCGCGGGCATCACCACACGGCGCGTCCATGACGATTTCTCAGGTGCGTTTCACTGCGGCATAAGAACTAGAGGCGCGGCAGCAAGAGATGCCGGCGATGCTTACCGAGACAGAGATCAAGCAACATCAAACGTAGGTAAGTTTTCTGATCTAATCTACTATTTTTCAGTTAGATTAATTAAATCAATAATTATCTATTTTTAGTTAGCATACAAATCTGGTTAGTAATTTCGTAGTTAATTTTTTATCTGCTAAAATCTTATTAGTGCTCGCATAATTTTTTAGTCGCAGTAATATTTTTTTATTCTAGATTTACATGCAATATATTAGTTTTATTTCTGAATTAATTTCTGGATTATCCATGTTTTATTCACTTAATTAGTACTTTATTCTCAGATTGCAATATAAATATTTATTGATATATCTAGATGCTTTCCTGTGCACATCAAGTATTTATTAAATCATTTGAGAACACTGTTTATTTACTGCAGTTATTTTTGTCTAGTTTAATTCAATTTTAATATTGTAGTTAACATCATTTTAATTAGGACATCGGTCATTTTTAGGCTAGACAACTTTAGTTCCCGTGATCTACTTTGCTACTTTTATTTGTTTGTCGAGGTGCGTTGGGTGTTGGGATTAGGTCATTGATTCGGAAGAATTTTTTAGGTGCCCATTCACTCCCCCTCTGGTCGCTACTTTTGGTCCTACAGAGATGGAGATCGCCATGTGAAGAGGGTCATGCTATGTCACAGTTAATATGATTGTCTATGATGCTTTCTTATGTTCCTGTTATACTATTCCTGCATGTTTCGTGTGCGCTACGGACATAACCTTGCTAGAATAGTTTTCCCTCAAAAAATTAAGTATTGATGCTATTTCCAGTAGTTGCACCCACTGTTGGCGTAAAAGATTACGCTAACAGGTTTCTGAAGGTTAGAAACTAACAAACGAAGTGTTTGCGAAGTAAACTATTTCAAGCCTCCGAAAGGATAATAACTTAAAATAGTTCGAAGATGTATATTGAATAACTTGTATTCGGTCCCCATTACAGGGTAAAACGGGGGGTACTTATAGGCTCAAACATTAAGAAAAAGACCTTTTTACCCCTCTATTACAACCGACATAGTGGAAACTATTCGGTACCCTTAATAGGGCCAAAATGGTAAAAGACTAATCTAATGAGAAAGAAGACAAGTCTTCCATCCTAGCTGGCAAGGAAGCCCTCGGAAGAGTCCTAGTTCGAAGATATACTTCGAACTTGATCCTCGGTGATTCCGGAGTCATATGCTGGAAACCTTTGATTTAATCACCTGCCTTTGTCCTGTTACCATAATGGCTCCGAGGATGAAATATTTTCCCCCAACAGTAGCCCCTCGAATACGCTTCTCCGCTAGACCTGTGATGTTAGGAGAGCAGTATATGCAAGAGAAATAATCATGCGCAGAGACTAACAGTTTTAATCAGCCTTCGAAATATGGGGAGATTCGAAACTTCGAATCAACTTATAAGAAAATTATGTTCGAACTACTTTTTAGAATTAACTTAAAAAGTCGGAAAGCTTTTTTAGACTTAGAAGAAATAGCCGTTGGCTTTTTCCTCAACGGAAGTTAAGGAAATGCGTTAAGTTCGCAAATAGATAACGGTTAGGAATGCGAAACGGCAGAACACCAAACGGTAAAAAATCGTGGCCTGGGCTATAAATAAGGGGCCCAGATCCTTCCCGAATACCTTCTCACCGCTCTCGTGCAAACAACTGAGTAGACAACCCTAGCCTCCATTCTTTCCTCAAGCAATCCACGTGATTTCATGGCGAAGACGAGTTTCAAAGTTCCTGGGGCAGCTTCAGCCTTGGCTCGGCAGCAGGCTGCGGCTGCAGCGGCGGCGGCGACATCGGTGACGGTGACTCCGACAGCAACAGTAGCAGCAATGGCGGTGCCAGGGAGAAATCCCCAACGCGATGATCCTCATGATCTCCTCCCGGCGTCGACGAAGTATGCGGATCAATCCTATCAGTTGGGACCTTCAACCTGCAAGAGGGAATCGCTCGCGGCTGCGATAGAAGGCAAGATTAGTTCAGTGATAGTGATCCACAAACCTAGAAAAGAAGCTATTCCTTCGCCAAGGCCCGGAGAAGTGGTCGTCTTCGAAGCCTTTTTTGAAGCTGGATTAGAACTTTAGCTGTCGACTTCCTGGCCGAGGTACTGGATTTATTCCACGTTACTCTCCCTGAACTCTCTCTGAATGTGATAGCACGCCTCCCCATCTTCGAGTCGGCGTTGCGAGCCGAAGGATGCGAAGGCAGAGAAGAAATCTTCGCAGCTTTACATCGAGCTTCATGCCAACCCAAGACCTTCGTAGGCCCCGGAGGTGAGAAGATGGTGGTGGCCTTCGGGAGTATTAACTTACGAGTTCGAGACGAGTACGCTCTTCGGTTTCCAGCCAAGGCCATCAATGCCAGGTGGTACACTGATTGGATACTCCGATGGTTTTATGCCGAAGTTGGAGCAGGGAGTCGCCTCGCTGGACCTCTTCAGGACATAAACTTCCGGAGGGAAGCTCTTGTCCATCCGGATCCAAGTCAGCTTGAAGCTCTCCTTAGCCTACTTCAACGCATCAGCCATCGTCTGAGTATGAGGGATTTGGTAGAAGAGTTCATCGGACTTCAGATCCCCCTCTGATGGCCAACTGGCCAATCACCTTCGAAGAAGATACGGAAGGTGGCCTTCAAAAGATTTCTTTGAGCTCGAGCCCTGCAGGTAACTTCGAAAACAACATGTTTCATATATATTTATTTGAAGAAATAACCAACATCAACTTATATTTCAGCCTCTCAAGCTCCTATGACTTCGGAGCAAATCGTGCGGGCTTCGGAGAAAATTCTGGGAGTCCCGACTCCGGCCGAAAAAGAATGGAGGATTAAGTTGGTAGGTACTTGGGAGCGGTCCAACCGAGTATGGGGGCTACTCGAAGTTGTTCCTCCTCCTCTTTTGGATTGGGTGCCTTCGGAACAAGGGCCTAAGAAAAGGAAGGCCGAAGTTGGAGCCTCGACCTCTGCCAAGACTCCGTCGAAGAAAATAGCCCAAAAGCCAAAAACTACGGCGCCTCCAAGCCCAATAGCTTCGGTCTCCGATTCCTCGGAGGATGAAGGTAGAATGCTTGTTGACTTGATTGACAAGGATGGAGCCCAAACATATGCAAACATTAGTGATGCTGCGAGCGTGCCGGAGTCTCAAGGCAACCTTGGGCAAGTTGGGACTTCGGCTGCTCAAGAAGACTTATCGCGAGATGAAGCCCCTATGGACGAAGGTGGAGTCGAAGTTGCTGTAGAATCAACTTCAATTCCGAGTGAAGCAACAACGACAGCTCCAGAAGAGGCTCCAACAGTCAAAGATTTAACTGTGAATTTTGACTCCGATGAAGACTTTGGGGTAGCCTTGGACCCACCAAGCAATCCGATGCTCACCTGCCGACAAGACTTCGGAGGTAAACTTCACATAATTCCTTTATTCTTTTTTCCTGCAAAATTATACAATGTATAATACCTTTGCCTCAACAGGATCTGCTTCTGTGGAAGAGGGCCTTCCCGAAGATACAAATCCCGGGACTTCGGCTACTCCGGAGCCAATTCCAGAAGTCGCTCAAATGGGACCTGGAAAAGGTAAAGGCAAGGTGGACCCCCTCCCTGCTCCAAGCTCAGGATTAACTCCGTCTAAATCGACAGACGGAAGCCAATCTACAGAGGGGGGCCAGTCTGCTGAAGTTCCAAAAGATGCGGCCCAGCGCTTTGTCCCCTCGCCGAATGAAGACGACCAGAGGGCCTTGTCTATGCTCCCTCTTCTAGCTCCTTTCTTGGAGCAAAGAACCGGACTTCGGACTTTGCTCGAGCCTTTGGATCGAGCTAGCCGCGAAGTCGGGGAGACAGACTTGGTAGCCATCTTGAGCGAGGTTGAGGGCTCGGAGCTCAACGCTGCCATGGAGCGCACAGCGTACCAGGTATGAAGTATCTGCAAAACAAAATTAATCTTATATACAAATAATTTCTCACCTTGGTTTTTTCTCTTTGCAGCAAATAGTCTTGGTCCGGGCTGCGAACGTTTCAAACGAACGCAGATGCCTTCGCCTTCGAGAGGAAATGACCACTCTTCAGAGAAATCTTAATATTTCCAAAGGTCGAATTTCCCATTTAGACAACATGGTCTCAGCAGAGCGGAGGGCCAGACAAAGCTTGGAAACTGCGAATAAGGAGCTCAAAGCAGAACAAATTGTGCTTCGGGCGGAAATAGAAAAGATGCGGGCGGAGCATGCTATGGCGGGGGCTGAACTTCTCAAGCTCTGAGAGGAAAAGGCCAAAACTGCAGAAGAGGCTAGCCACCTACTTAACCAGAAAAACTCTTTAGCTACGGAGGCAGCTAGGCTCTCCGGCGTGGTGGAAGAATTGACTTCTGCGAAGGACGCTTTACTTGACGATAAGCTGAAATCGGAGAAGGTAGCTGCGGAGCTCATGAACCAACTCCTAAGTGTCCTAGAGTACTTCGTACTACTGGGACACTTCCTTCAAACGATAATGTCTCCTTGCGTCGGTGGCTAAAAATGATCCAAGGAGCTGCGAAGACGATGAAGACGGCAGGCATTCGATACGGAGAACTCTTCAGACAAGTGGCTGCTATCAGCATACTTCGCTACTACGAAGATCTGGGAATAATGATAACTCCGAACACAGAGGTGGATCCCATTACCTTCGACGAAAACCAGCTTCTCAATCCTTCCGAAGACGTGTCCGCTGCTTGGCAAGCCTTCCAAGCCTCATGGAGAGAAGAAGGTCGCACTGCGATCAAGGCTTGGATTGATGAAGGGCAACGCCAAAAGCAAGCTCGGTTGCAAGCTTTGAGCAGCCAGCCTCCGCCAAACCCGTAGGTCTAGATTTACCTTAGGATCCTGACTATGTAAAGCATCATGTTTTTCATATATTATGAATGCACATTTGCTTATCATGTTTTTAGGCTTCACCTCATATGGATGATGTCGAAGTGTTAAACGTTAACGAAGAACTCCGCCTACTATGGGCTACCTTCGATCTTTTAAAACTTCACAAGCGACCTCGATTTTTAGTTCCTCGAGATAGCTCCGGTGCAATTACGCCTGAAGTAAGCAAAGATATACTATCTTACATTAAAGAGGAAGAAAAAGAAGTTAACTTGGAAACTTCATCTTCCGAAGACATTGCATGGTCCGAAGATGAAGATGAGGCTCAGGGTAAAAAGCCTGAGGAACTTGGAAGCTGGGAATGGAGCCTCGAACGACTCCGAACTTGGGCCGAGCTTCAACAAGAACAGAAAGACTTTAGAGCTTCGAAGGGAGGTAGGAGAGTTAAACGCAAAGTTGTTAGAACTCCTGGCTCTGGAACTAGTCGTTCCAACCTTAGCTCTAGAGATCGAAGAGGTCTTCGATTCCTTCTCGGTATAGATACCGATTTTTCATGATGTAATCATAATTTGTTCGAATAATAAAATCGATTTAAAGTTGTCTCCCTATTTCCCAGCCCCTCTTTGGGCGTAAGCAACTTCGAATTATATTCAAAGATGGTTAGGCGCAAAGAAAAACTTAGGAGTACAATTTTGGGGGCTCGGAGCCCCTCAGCAATTTAAAGATTGACTAAAATCTTATAAAATGTCTTCGACTACTTGGAGTCTGAAGATTGGTAACTTAGTACCTTGTGTTTTGAAAGAAATCACTTTGGACAACTTTCCGGACACTTTAGTGTCCCAAATGATTAGTCACTTTGGACTTTTTTTTCACAGATATTCGACGCTCATGAGCTCAAACTCTGTTTATTTTGGCCTCCTTCGGCTCTTTTTGCGAATTCTATCAAACCGGTGGTTTGGAATTCATAGTAGTCTCCTTGGACTCTTTTTACGGATGCTTTCAAGCCGAAACTTGGAATCCGCATTATTTGGTCTCCTTGGACTCTTTTTACGGATGCTTTCAAGCCAAAACTTGGAATCCGCATTATTTGGTCTCCTTGGACACTTTTTGCGGATGCTTTCAAGCCGGTGGCTTGGAATCCATTTTCTTCGTGACTTTCCCACCTCGTCGGAAGCTTCGGACCAGTGGTCCGAAGTCCGAAAAATATGATTCAAATTAATGACACTGCCCTCCCGGTCAACTTCGCTATTCCAGTGCGTCCACTAGAAGTGGGAAGTTTATGGGGGGTAGGCATTATCTGAACCATAAGCTTTATTGATTCGGAAGGTGTTTACAAATGATTACAAGGAGCCCCTATGCGAAATATCGCTTTAGGTGCTCCGCATGCCATGTATGCGTTAACTCTTCACCTTCCAAATTAGCTAACTTAAAAGAACCAGGACGCCCTGAGCGGACAATTATGTAAGGACCTTCCCACTTATTTCCTAATTTCCCTAGCGCTATAATACTTCGCAAAACGAGATGACCTGGTCTAAGTTCATTAATCTTGACCTTCGGGTCGAACCAAGTCTTTGTCTGCTGCTGATATTTTGACAAATTGGCAACAACTCGAAGTCTTCTCTCTTCTGTTAAATCAAGCGAAGTTTGTCTTTTTGCTTCTATTTCCGGTTAGGTGCTGCGAAGGGATCCTCCTTTAAGCTTCATTGGTGTCATGGCCTCGTCTCCGAATAATAGTCTGAAAGGAGTGAAACCAGTAGACCTTGTCTGAGTTGTCCGAATGGACCACAGGATTTTCGGGAGCTCTTCAGTCCATAGTCTTTTTGCCATTCCAACTATTCTTCGATTCAGCCCTGATAAGATATTACCATTGGCTCTTTCAACAGCTCTATTAGACTGAGGATGACTTACTGCAGCAAAGCATAATTCGATGCCTAGGTCTTCACAGAATTTCCTGAAGGGTTCTGCATCGAACTGTGTTCCATTGTCAACTGTAGCTGCCGAGGCACTCCGAACCGGCATATAATATTCTTCCAGAAAAACTTTTGTACATTATTCGAAGTGATAGCTGTTAGGGGCTCTGCTTCGACCCACTTTGAAAAGTACTCGATTGCTACCACTGCGAACTTCAAATTTCCTTTTGCTATTGGGAAGGGGCCAATAAGATCCATGCCCCATCTGGCCATGGGCCATACTGGAGCAATAAATTGGAGAGTTGTTGGTGGGAGATGACTTCTTCGTCCCATCCACTGACATCCTTGGCAAGTGCGGACTAAACTCTCCGCATCATCTACTATTGTGGGCCAATAAAGCCCCTGACGAAGTGTCTTTCCTGCCAAAGCTCGAGAGGCTAAATGGCTACCGCATAGTCCTTCATGAATTTCTCGAAGGATTTCTTGACCTTCGGGTTGAGATATACATCGGAGCAAAGGGGAACATACTCTGGCCTTGTACAAAATACCGTTGATTATATGATAACTCCGAATTCTGAGTTTCAACCTCAAAAGCTGCGGCCCTTCAGACATATTTGCTTCTCCTTGCAACAATTCCATAATTGAACTTCGCCAATCTGTACTTGGAATGCAAAGGACTTCCGCAGCAGGGATTTTTGGCACCGAAGGTGTACTGAGTTCTTCATAAAAAGCCTCTTCTGGTATGTCCATAGCTCCCGCTGCAGCTTTTGCTAAGACGTTAGCTTGCACATTTTCTACTCTAGGTATACTCCGAATGGAAATCCCTTTAAATGCTACTTCGATCTTATGGATTTCTTCCAAGTATTTTGCAAGCTGTGGATGCCAAACTTGAAAGCTCTTGTCTACGTTCCCTGCTACAATCTGAGAATCTATCTTAATAACAACTCTTGTAGCCCCTAGAGCGTGTGCCTTTCGAAGTCCCAATAAAATTCCCTCATACTACGCTGTATTATTGGTAGACTTAAAGTTGAGTCTTGCAGAGTACATTGCCTTTTGCCCTGAAGGCGAAATTATCACGGCTCCGACGCCTGCTCCAGATGCTTGGAAAGCTGCATCAGAATAAATAGTCCAAATCCCTTCACTTTGCTTTTCTGGAGCCTATGCTGCAGGAGGAGTCCATTCTGCCACGAAGTCCGCCAACACTTGTGACTTAATTACTGTTCTTGCCACAAAGGATATGCCAAAGGGTGCTAACTCAACGGCCCACTTCCCAACTCTTCCTGTAGAATCCTTATTTCGGAGCATATCTCCCAAAGGATATGAAGTTGGTACAATTACATTATGTGCCAAGAAATAATGCCTTAGCTTCCTCAAAGCCATTATCAGAGCATAAGTGAATTTTTCAAGCTCGGAATATCTTGTTTTCGCTCCAGACAATGCATCGGACACAAAATAAACTGGATTTTGTACCAACTTCCCATTGAAATCAACCTCTCTAACAAGGACTGCACTGACAGCAGAGCCAGTAGCTGCATGGTAGAGGAGTAGGGTTTCATCCGCAATAGGCACCGTGAGTGTAGCAAGGTTACTGAGATAATTCTTAATATCTTCGAAGCTCTTTTGGCACTCCGGTGTCCATGCAAAATCTTTAGACCCTTTCAATGCTTTAAAGATGGGCAAACTTCTCTCCGCAGACCTTGCCAAAAACCTGCTAAGTGCTGCAAGACGACCAGTCAGCTTTTGCACTTGCTTTAAATTCTCTAGGGGAGCCATCCTTTGCAACGCAGTTATCTGAGTGAGGCTAGCTTCGATCCCTCTGCTTGAAACTAGATACCCTAACAATTTTCCAGCCTGCGCCTCGAAGATACATTTTTCGGGGTTAATACGGATCCCACATACCCGAAGGCTATTGAATGTTTCTGCTAAGTCTAGGCTATGTTGGTGCTTTAAAGCACTCTTTATTACAATATCATCCATATAGGCCTCTACATTGCGACCTAATTGATGACCTAGAGCCTTAGCAATTAACCTCGAAAAAGTAGCCCCGGCATTTCTTAAGCCAAAAGGCATTCTTACATAACAGAAGACTCCTGAAGGAGTTACGAAGCTTGTCTTGATTTCATCTTCGCGCTTTAGCCAGATTTGATGATAGCCGGAGTACGCGTCGAGGAAGCTTAATAACTCCGAACCGGCAGTAGAGTCGACCAATTGATAAATTCGGGGCATGGGGTAGGGGTCACGAGGGCATGCTTTATTCAGAGATGTAAAATCAATGCACATGTGTCACTTCCCGGAAGATTTCTTCCTAACGAAGACTGGGTTGGCTAACCACTCCGTATGAGCCACTTCTCTAATAATCCCAGCCTTCAGCAGCTTTTCCACTTCGTCTTTGGCAAGGATAGCTCTCTCCATTGACAACTTCCAGGGTCCTTGTCGAACAGGCCGAGCCTTTGGATTCACAAGCAAACTGTGTTCAATAATATCCCGACTGACTCCGGTGATGTCTTCGTCAGACCAAGCAAAGACATCTAAATTCTCCTCAACTACTTTCTCTAACGAAGTAGCGACTTATGGGGGCAAGTCTTTGCCAAATTTAAATGAATATTCCTTGCCATCTTTGACAATAACCTTCATTGCAATCTCTCCTTCGGGGCTTGGCCTTGGGAAGGATTTCTTCGAAGATTCATTGGGAGCAGGGAAATCCTCCGGGTTATCTTGCATGTTGTTCACCTGTCTCGGATCAAGAGGAGGGCCATGACCACACTCCGCTCTTCGCGCAGTGGCATGATCTCCAAAAACAGTCAGCACTCCCGCCAGTGTGGGCATCTTCATACATAGGTAATTATGATGCGCCACAGCTCCAAATTGATTCAGCATGCCCCTTCCAAAGATGACATTGTATGCATATGGAGCATCCACAACATCGAAAATCACTTCCTCCGTTCTGGCCAGTAGCCCCTCTCCAAAAGTAACTTCCAGGCCAATTTGGCCGAGGGCATCGAGAGGGGGTCCTGCGAAGCCTTGCAAGGGACGGGCTGCTGGGAGAAGATGCTTCCTGGAGATGCAGAATTGATCAAAAGCTTGAACAAAGATAATATCTGTCGAACTCCCTCCGTCGATTAGTACTCTCTGGACTTCAGTCCCTGCTATGTCGGCAGTGATGACGAGTGGGTCTGCATGTGGAAACTTAATACAAGCTGCATCATCTGTAGAAAAAGATATCGGCACATGGGACCATTCGGGCATAGCAGCTGCAGACGAAGAGGTTCCAATATGGCCCACTTCTCTAACATATTCTCTTCTCTGCCTCTTCGACATACTTCCGAGGGTACCTCCTCTGGAGATGGGGAGGACTACTCTTTTCCCTCAATCTTGTCCCTCTTCTTGCTTCGGAGATGGCATAACATTGACCACCGGAGGCCGTCTTGCAAGGTCGATGTTCTCTATTCGTGCCACAGCCTGGACAGGCTCCGGACGCACTTCGCTTGGAACTCGGTCAGTAGTGCCTCGACCTGAAGTTCTTTCCGAGTATTCTCCTCTTAAAGCAAGTATAGATTTGCACGCATCAGTCGCGTGACTCCGATTCTCACCATGGACACAACAGAAAAAGGCCTGGGCTTTGCCAGCCGGTTTCCCTGGCGGCCTCCAGCAACTGGTCTTACTTCCTGAAGGTTGCGGAGCCCTTCGGGCAAACTTCTGCGGGGGTGCAATGTTCAAAACTTCTGAACGAGGATGCTTTTGCCCCCGACGCCTGTCGTGCTGAGCTTCAAAGCAAGGCCCTTGCGGCTGTGTTGAAGTTTTCACTTCCAATTTAACTTCTTGCAGTATTGACAGAGTCGCAGCACTTCTCCGAAGCCATCCCTCTTCTGACCTTGCATATTCTTCGAAATAAGACATCAACTGAGCAACAGAAGATATCTTTTTCCTGTGAAGTTTATCGAGGAGGCCCGCATGAATAACTCCCTCTCGAGCTGCGTCAACTACAGAAGACGTAGTTAACCCTCGAATTTGCGACTTCGTATGAGCGAAGCGCTTGAAATATTGTCTTAAAGTCTCTCCGGGGAGCTGCTTCACCTGGAAAAGACTTCCTGTTGACATTGGGGGTACGAAGGTACCCTGAAAGTTGATCACGAACTTCTTCCTCAACTCCCCCCATGATCTGATTGATCCTAGCTTCAGAGACCAGAACAACCGTAGTGCCACTCCTTCGAGAGCTAGGGGAAAACATTTGGCCATAGTGTCTCGCACTCCCCCGCTGGCTTCGATTGCTAATGCATAAGAGCGAGCGAACTCTCCAGGATCTTCATCTCCAGAATATTTGCAAAGCTTCGAAGTTTTGAACTTAGGGTCGAAGCGCACTTTCTGCAACTCAGGATGCAGCGGAGATTCGGTGTCGAAGGAAGCATTCTCCGGGGCTTCGGGATAAGGAAGTTCGTCGTCTTCAGGCACTTCGGGGATGACTGGGGTGGCCTGAGAATGAAGCCTATCTGCGGCTTCTTGCCGCCACCTTGCTACTTCAGCTTGGAGACTGGCCATTTGAGCGGCCATATCACCAAGAGGGACTCCGGGTCTTGAGAACTATATGCATCAGTTCGAAGTGGAACTTGAGGTGGAAGAGGGACTCCGGTTGGCCGAAGTATAGATGGAGTTGGGGGAGGAACTCCGTATGCTCGAGGAAGGGAAATCCCTTCCGGAGTTTGAGGTGGAGGAAATGTCGAAGGCCCTCCGACCTCAACTGTATTTGAAGATCTTGCTCCGGAGGTCCAAGGAGACCTCTGAATAGGACTACCACCTGCACTCCACTTGGGAGGCATGGTTTGAGAACTTGGTAGAGAACGAAGTTTCTTGGACTAGAATCCCCATGGACGACGCCAACTGTTGGCGTAAAAGATTACACTAATAGGTTTCTGAAGGTTAGAAACTAACAAACGAAGTGTTTGCGAAGTAAACTATTTCAAGCCTCCGAAAGGATAATAGCTTAAAATAGTTTGAAGATGTATATTGAATAACTTGTATTCGGTCCCCATTATAGGGTAAAACGGGGGGTACTTATAGGCCCAAACATTAAGGAAAAGACCTTTTTACCCCTCTATTACAACCGACATAGTGGAAACTATTCGGTACCCTTAATAGGGCCAAAATGGTAAAAGACTAATCTAATGAGAAAGAAGATAAGTCTTACATCCTAGCTGGCAAGGAAGCCCTCGGAAGAGTCCTAGTTCGAAGATATACTTCGAACTTGATCCTCGGTGATTCCGGAGTCATATGCTGGAAACCTTTGATTTAATCACCTGTCTTTGTCCTGTTACCATAATGGCTCTAAGGATGAAATATTTTCCCCCAACACCCACCAAGGATCTCGATCATCAATAGTGGGTCTGCCAAAGCAGGGTGCTATCTTTTACCTTGACCAGTTGGGGCAAAAGTCGGACTTCTGCATGCATAGTATTGATTTGCTTAACGAGGCTATCAAAACGGTTTTGGGCCTTGGGGCATAGAGTTGGTGTAGACATTGGATGCTTCTCCAATGAAAAGAGTCACATACGATGTGATTAGTAAAGCGTTGCTTACTTATGTCACCTAGCTTCTAGTAGTGATGCCAAAGCTCACTAGGAGTTAGAATGAATATGGATCTTGCGCCACTATTAGTCATTAGAGGGAATGCGGCTATTTTAAAATAGTGGAACATCTTTTATTATATAGAAGATAAACATTGCATAGTGTTGAACTTTGCATTTAATCATTAGTAGATATGGTTATGTCTACTTGATGAGGCATAAGTGGGAGTTCGTCGAAAATTTCAAGGAGTTCCAAAAGTAAGTACAAAATCATACGGGCAAGAGTTTAGTGATCATCTAAATCAGTGTGGAATTGTTCCACAACTGACTCCACCCATCACACCCTAGTGGAATGGAGTGTTCGAATAGAGGAACCGCACCTTGTTGGACATGGTTCGGTCTATGATTAGTCACGTTGATCTTACATTATCATTTTAGGGACTCACTATAGAAATTGTCGCTTTCACGATAAATAGAGTTCCATCTAAGTTAGTAGATAAGATGCCACGTGAGATGTGGTCTAGGAGGTGTCCCAGTTTGTCTTTTCTAAAGATTTGGGGATGTGAGGCATATGTCAAATGTTTGATGTCTGACAAACTCAATCCTAAATTTTACAAGTGCTTCTTTGTGGGGTATCCTAGGGAAACCAAATCATACTATTTCTATAATAGAGAAGAGGGCAAAGTATTTGTCGCTCAGAATGGTGTATTCCTTGAGAAAGATTTTCTCTCAAAAGGAGTTAGTGGGAGAACAGTGCATCTTGAAATGGCTCGAGAGCCACTATAAGGTGTTCCAGATCCCACTAAACCACAATAGGATATGCAAGGCGTTGCAGAACCTGTTGTAGAGACAACAGCCCCACGAAGGTTCGGGAGGGTGAGCCATGTGCCAGAGCAGTTCATATTTTTGACCACGAGGTAGTGCAACATGTTGTTATTGGACAACAACGAGCCCAAGACCTATGTGGAAGTAGTGATGGTTCTAGACTCTTAGAAATGGCTTGGGCCATCAAATCCAAATTGAAAATAGATTAGATATGTTTTTGTTTATAGAATTTTAGAAGTTCCGATGCTTGTCGGATCGGAAGTTCCAATGGTTGATCGGAAGTTATAATGCTTGACAAGTTTTGCGGCAGAGAAGGTAGATCAGAAGTTCTGATGTCAGATTAGAAGTTCTGATACAACCAAAATTGGAGTCCATACGAGAAAACCAAGTTTGGAACTTGGTCGATCCACTTGATGGTATAAAAACTATTGAGTGTAGATGGATTTTCAAGAAAAAGATAAACGTTGATGAAAATGTTCACATCTATAAGGCACAATTGGTGGCGAAATGTTTCAGACAGATTCAAGGTGTTGATTATGATGAAACATTTTCACCCGTCGCTATGCTTAAGTCTATTCGGATTATCCTAGCTATTGCCACATTTTATGATTATGAGATATGACAAATGGATGTCAAGATGGCTTTCTTGAATGGAAACATAAGTGAGGATGTGTACATGACACAACCTGAAGGTCTTGACAATTCGAAGAATGTTGGGAAGGTTTGTAAGTAGTAGAAGTCCATTTATGGGCTGAAGCAAGCTTCTCGGAGTCGGAATCTTCATTTTGATGAGGTAGCCAAAGGGTTTGTCTTCATCAAGAACGAAGAAGAGCCTTGTGTTTACAAGAAGGCTAGTGGGAGCTCACTTGTATTTCTGGTCTTATATGTGGTTGACATATTATTGATCGGAAATGACATTCCTTTATTAAATGTTGTCAAGACTTCATTGAAAAATAGGTTTTCAATGAAAGATCTTGGAGAGGCAGCATACATTTTGGGCATAAAGATCTATAGAGATAGATCAAAACAGCTAATTGGATTAAGCCAAAGCATGTACATTGACAAGATTTTGAAATGGTTCAAAATGGAGAATTCCAAGAAGGGATTTCAGCCAATGTCACATGGTATTTTTCTAAGTAAGACTCTGTGTGTTGCGACACCTGATGAGCTAGAGAAGATGAGTGTGATCTCATATGCCTCCACAATCGGATCCATCATGTATGCCATGTTGTGTACACGCCCAGATGTTTCATATGCTCTAAGTGTTACGAGCAGGTACCAATCGAACCTAGGTGAAAGTCACTGGGCTGTAGTAAAAAGTATCCTCAAGTACATGAGAAGGACTGAGGAACTATTCCTAATGTACAGTGTTGAAAAGGAGCTCGTTGTAAATGGTTACACTGATGCTAGCTTTTATACCGATAAAAATTATTCTCGATCACAATCTGGTTTTGTGTTTTGCCTCAAATGAGGCGCAATGAGTTGGAAAAGTTCCATGCAAGAGATTGTGGCTGATTCTACAATAGAAGCTGAGTATATCGCAGCTTTAGAAGCTACGAAGGAGGCTATTTGGATGAGAAAGTTTTTTTCTAAGCTGGGTGTTGTTCCTAGTGCGTCCAGTCTAGTGGACCTCTATTGTGATAATAGTGGTGCCATTCAACAAGCCAAGGAGCCTAAATCACACTAGAAGTCCAAACATATACTTCGGCAATATCACCTGCTCTAAGAAATCATAGAGAGAGGTGATGTGTAGATTTGCAAGGTGCATACGGATTTGAACATAGCATATCCGTTGACAAAACCTCCTCCACGGCCAAAGTATGAGGCGCACCTAAGCTCCATGGGTATTAGATAATTATGTGAGTGGGTCATGTGTACGTGGAAGATGTTACTAGTATCTATGCTAATGTAAGAATATAATTGTTATCTTGTTCCTTGAAGAAACGCCATTTACATTGATTGATGAGTAGATGACTTATCTGTGAGACTCTTTGTTTTATAATGATGTTGTTCAAAATGGATCCCTAATCTTATCGTCATGTGGGATAGTGATGATACATAGATTAGCACATATGGCTGATTCATGATCATGTTTCACGGATCATAGACATAGGGATGTCAAATCAGAGATGTGGACAGATGTTAGTGAACATGGTGTTGGATAGACCCACTTGAGATAGTGTTGGGATTGTTATTGTAATGTGCCATCATTTGTCATCTCAAATAGTGTACTTGCAGAGTCCTTGGTCCTGGGATCGTCATTTGATTCCAAAATGTGTAGCGACACACTTAGATGCTTCCTAACGCTATTCTATAACAAGGTAGTAATAAGAGTTGTTTTCAGGTGTGTTGTGAAACATGTCTTGGGATTTGAGCGGTCAAGATGAAATTTACCCCTCCTAATAACGGGATAGAAATCTCTAGGCCCCTCGAGATAGTCAGATTAGAAAAGTGCATGGCCATGCCACTAAGCCCACTTTGACTAAAGAGTTAGTCATGATTTGAATCCACTATTTGTTCGAATGAAAATATCGAGCTATCCAACAAGGGTGGCACGAATCTCGCCTTGAGCTTGACTGATGTCGTGTGGTAAAGTGACTAGTGTATGCATATATCAAGGTTCAGTTTAAATTGATTTTTGTATGATTTCAGGGGGTCAATATGTGCTGCTAGGTACCACTATTTATCAGTGAGCCAAAAAAGGATTCCGGTGAACAGCCATTAGTGTATGAACCTATCGGGTCACACACTTAAGGGGATGGATTAAGAAAATTGCAAAGAATTGGTTCTTGTGCAAGTGGGAGATAGAAGAAATAGTTCCCAAGAAAATTCTGGTTGGATCGGAAGTTCCGATTTGGAATCAGAAGTTTTAATTATTTTCTGAATTGGAAACAGATAGTTCAAATCGGAAGTTCTAATATGGTATTAGAAGTTCCGATAATTTCTAATTAGAGAGAAAGAGTTAAAATCGGGATTATCGATGCGTATCGGGAAAAATTGCACTGATCGAAAGTTCCGATAGAAGGTATTGGAAGTTTCAATGCTACCTAGAATTAGAGTCCGAGAGTCTTGATTGGAATTTCTGTTGCGGGCTTAACAGATTGGATTTGTTGGGTCTCGAATCGGTTGTAACTGATTTGTTGGTTTCAAATTATTGAAGACTAGGGGCTCTCACCTCTATATAAAGAGAGGGGGAGGTTTTGGAAGACAAGCAATTGATAGTTTGGACCTAGACACCAAGAACACTTCTCCTCAATTTCTTGATCTCAAAAGTTGAGATTGAGGAATTTCCCGTTTCTCACGAGCCGAGCTAGCACGCCGACGTCGGAAGGATCCCATCCTTGGACATGTGGATTCTGTGGAGGCGTTGCTCCAATATCGATGGTCGTGGACTTCTTCACGTGAACAACTACGTCATCTTCGTCGATTGGATCGCCGGGGAACGGCTGGAGCCAGGCAAGGATCAGTGAGGACGTGTTTCCCCGACATCTTCTTTCACTGCACCTAGCGCATCTTGTGCTAGAAGGTACTGATCTATGATCTCGCACGCGCATGGTTCTTGGGATTGGGGCGAAATTTTTGAAATTGCCGGCTAGCGTAGATTCCCCATTACCCAACACACAGGCACCACAAGAGGGACAAGAAGACCTTCAAGAGGAACCGCGACAAGCTAGCTAAGAGAGCAGCCAAGGAAACATCCAAAGCTTTCATGGCTGCACTGAGCGACATCGAAACTTCTTCAAGTGATGAGTCAAGCTCTGACAAGGATGAACCACAGAAGGTGGAGAAGAAGGCGAAGGATTTCACCAGCCTCTGCTTCATGGCCGACGACATCCATACCGATGATGAGCTAGACTCCTTAGAGGTAACTTTATCGCACGACCAACTTTTGGTTAAATTTGATGAATTGAATGATGCTTTAATTGTTCAGGATAGGTTACTTGTTAAAGATGCTAGAGAACGCAAAGAACTTAGACTTAGACTTGATTCTGTTTCCACTGAATATGCCATGCTTAAGTCTAAGTTAGATGATGTTTAATGTGAGTCTGCTGTGTTGTCATGAGTGAGCTTGCCGAGCTACGGTCTGTGCACTCTCAAACTATCGATAAGCTTAAGATTGCACAAAAGATCTCACGGTGGTTGAGTCTAGACCTCTTATTTCTGATGCTTGTTCAAACTGCCTCTTACTCATTGAAAGTATTGAACTTAGGGACAAGAATGTTAGGGAACTAGAGGCTAGATTGGAAAGTGCTAAGAGTTCTAAGGATGTGCAGCCTAAATGTCCCACCTATATTATCCTCAAGGCTAACTTAGCTTTGCTATAGGACAAGCCGAAACACTCATGACTGAAAATGAATAGCGTGGGCCTCATGGCTCCAGAAGTGATGAGTCATTGTCAACGATAGTCAAAGAGGACAGAAGAAGAAGAGATCTGCTGTTTTATGGGTCGCGTGTGACTCAGGTACACGGGCAACGAGCGACTGTCGGGCAGAGGAGGCTGCGAAGTCGGGCTGGCCCAATCCGGGTACATGGGCCAGAAGCAGTAGAAGACCCACTAGGCTGTTGACCACGTTTGACTCAGGTACACGGGCGGTGAGTGATTGCCGGGCTGAGAGAGCTGCGGAATCGAGCCGGACCCAATCCGGGTACCTGGTGCAAAGTCGGTGGAGGCTTTGTCAAGTTTCGGCGCAAAACTGACGACCATCGATCTTGTATCCGACTGTCCAGAAGAGAAGCCGTAGTCGCTACGAAAACTTAGCTTCCGGATAAGTCATCTGTATCTCTAGGCCCACAGTCAGTCAGTCGTGTCTGTAAAAATACCTAAGGGCAGTAGAGTCTTTTCCTTTATTCTTGCGTCTGTAAAAACCCTAAGGGGCTGGTAGAATATTCCTAATGTTGGGCAGCCTATAAATAGGGCCCCAATCCCTAGGGTTTGGACTACCCCTTCCAGAATTCACTTTTTAATCTATTGGGTCACTTTGTCTCCTGCGCACTCTCTCTCTTATTCTTGTTTCTGTGCGCCGCCAGAGGCTTGTTCTTCTGCTTGCATTTATTTTGTTCTTCATTAATGCAGTAAGATTTTGTTCCCTGTTGAGTGCGAGGCGTGCGTTTGGTTATTGTGAATCTGAATCGCTGTGTACCGTGTGCATTTTTGTTCACTATTTGTTTCTGTTGCTTGTGTTCTTCACGCAAGTAGTACTAGTTCTTGCTGTTGCAAGTAGTACTACTACACTGTAGCAACAGTACTCTAGTGTCAGCTTTTTGCTTTTACTGCGTAGCTTTTTGATCGAGTTGATAGGGCCAAAGTCCCTTTTCTTGTGTGAAGTCCAACTCTGTGAAGAAGACTTCGAATCTGCAAGCTTCGAATCTGCAGGGTCCTAGTGCGAAGGGTGCGACTAGAGGGCTCCGGGCAGTCTGACCGATGAGGAAGTCCGTACAGACCAATGGTAAGGCCTCGGTCGGACCGAGGGCACGTTACTAAAGAGGTCTGGTGTGAGGAGAGCCCCGACACAAAAAATACCTTCGGTGCAGAGAGGGTCGGTTCGGACCGTAATTTCAATCACGATCAGATTGAGGGCTTCGATGTGGGGTACTCCAGCGCGACGCACTCTGGCGCGAAGGCTCTGGTGCGCACAGCCCGGTCAGACCGGCCTTGTGTCGTCGGTCAGACCGAGGCATGTCAGCGCATCGGATGATCGCGCGACACAGTCTGGTCAGACCGATAGCCTCCAAAGGTTGCCCTCCGGACTCCGGCGACCGTCTCGACGGTGATAGATGGATCAAAAATTCTTGGAGGATGAAGATAGGATGAAAATAATGCAAAAATACCAAGAGATCAAAGTAATTCGGCCAGGAGACCGAATTACCAATAGAAACCGATAAAATCCATTAAGTGGATGAAACAGACAATTCACAAGCGAACCGACAAGGACTTACCATGATTACGACGTGGCGGACGGGTGGTTTCCAACATAAACCAGCAAAGATCTACGTGCTAAATTAAATCTAGGGCAAGAAAGTAAATTGAAAAGTAAAGGTACAATTCAAGGATATAATAGATTGGATCTATTAGGGTTTTTTGGCGGGGCCTTCCTTGAATCGGCCTTGCCTCTATTTATAGAGGTTGGATATAGTGACTAGGGTCTAATCTAAGTTAGACATGAGTTCCAAGTCATTAAAATTAATTAGAGATAAAAAATACCTTGGAACACTTGATCTGTCTCGGACTCGGTTTTGGGTCAGTCCGACCAGGCCCAAATGGTCGGTCAGACTGGGCCTACATGGCCGGTTGGATCGGCCTGTGCCAGGTCTTGGCATATTTTTGGTTAAATTACCAAAAAGTGATATTTTGACAATTTTGACCATTAATGTCATTTTTGCTATCAACACATGCCCCCTGCGTTTTGGCAAACTTTAGTGAGCCAAAAGCCAAATGAGCTAAGGGCGATATGTTTCATCTCGGCCTTTCGACACTTCAAGCGTTTGCCACACACTCGGGAAGTACTTTTTCAAATACCTATCATTCAAAGGTCTACGAAATCACTCTCCTTGCAGAGTGTTGTAGCATTTGTGTTAGCTACAACGGGTTTTATGTGGTATATGGTGTATAGAATGAACCTCGAAGGGTTCTCACAGAGTGAGTGATAATTTATACTGGTTTTGGCCTCCTCGGAGGGATAATAGCCCTACGTCCAGTTTACGGTGGATTTGGCATTATTTTGCCTCTACTCAACATATTGTCCCCCAAGGGATCCCTTATTACAAGGGCATTGCCTTGCTTTTATAGGCTCGCAGGCCAAAGGAAAAGACCTAAATGCCCTCTACAAGTCGTAGACTTTATAGGGGTAAGAAGGGAAATAGGCTATACTACTGTACATTTGAATTTACAGACGCAATAGAAAAACATCACTTCTGAAGTAGGTATACGGCATACCAAGAGCTGGGGCCCCGATATGGCTTTACACTGTAGCAATGCTTGGATATTTCTTCTAGTCCAGAGTACTTGCCAAAGGTCTTCAGTCGGAGGTAGCCGAGGGGGCTCCGAAGGACACTCCAAAGCGGACCACGAAGAGGGCTCCGAAGTGAGCTCCGAAGCGGCTCTCGGAGTGGGCTCCGAAAGGCTCCGGAGAGGGCTTCGAAGGGGACCGGAGGGGCCCTAAAGGCTTGACCCGAGGGAACTCGGTAGGATCCCGGAGGCTTAGCCTCCGGAGGGAACCGGAGGGGACCGGAGGGGTCCCAGAGGCTTTGCTCTGGAGGAGCAAGTCTTGGCTGTTCTTGGAGTTGACTTCGTCAAAGGAGACTGGAGCTCGTCTTCAGGCTTCGCCAGTTGACAGGCTCCGAGCCCGAGGCCTTTGGAGGCTGACGTCATTTGGACCTCGTTTAAGGGAAAACTAATTCCCCCAATAGTAGCCCCTCGCTCGTAGCCCTTCGTAGCAAAGGGGTGCGTGCGCCTCGGGGTAAATGACGTGAAATAATGATGCTTCGGGGAAGGCAGGCCTTCGGAGCGCGGGGCCGAAGGCTGGCTTCGAACCACGCAGGCAATAAATGCTTGTTCAGATTGACGGGACGCCCTCGGGGAGCCCAAGCGACCCTGCAACGGTCAGAAATCAGGCCGTTGCAGCGCGGGGGGTGCGGTGGTTCTCTTCAATTTTCACCCTAGGCCCATTGGTCAAAGACTGCAGTGGCCAGGGTAACCGATAAAAAAGACTTTAGTGCGGAGCGCGTGGTCGCTTTTTACCGCCTATAAAAGGGCTTGACGTACCACGGCTCCGCCCACACCTTCATTTGCCTTCTGCTTTAGCCCCTAGCAACCTTCACTCTCTGTTCTCCACCTTCGGCTCCGTACATAGCCTATTCCAAAGCCCTTTAGCACCCTTCGCGCCGAAGCCCTGCAAGATGCTGAAGAAGGCTGCGTCGAAGAAGGCTTTGGTCCCAAGCGTGAGCTCGAGCTCTGTCCAGGCCTAAGCAGTAGCAGCGGCGGTGGCGGCGAAGCCTGCTGCGAGGTGCCTTGGGCCGAGGGACCTTCGGTCGTCGTCGGACAGGTTCAAACAGACTTTAGAGTTGAAGACTTCGGTATCGACAAAGGAGTTCGTTCGGAGGATCTGTGAGGGGAGGATTTTCGAGGCCACCCGTCTTCGAGTGCCCGAGAAAACAAAGACAATCAGGAGGCCCCAGCCCAACGAAGTCATCGTCTTCGAGGCCTTCTTCGAGGCGGGGCTCAGACTACCAGCGGTGGACATACTGAGCGAGGTCATGAAGGCATACAACATTGAGATCCCTCACCTATTCCCGAATGTCGTGGCGAGGCTTGCAATCTTCGAGTGGGCCATGAGGGCCGAAGGTTGCGAGGGGCGCACGGATGCCTTCGTCGCCCTTCACGATGCAAGCTGCCAGCCGAAGCGAAGGGAGGGGCAGATGGCATCGAGAGGGCCTTAGCCTTCGGGAGCGCCAATTTCCAGCTCCGCAGAGAGTTCTAGGATAACTTCCCAACGAGGGTTGTCAACAACAAGTGGTACTCTAAGTGGGACCAAGAGTGGTTTATGCTTCAGTGGGTGCGGACTCCCCCCTTCAAAGTACCAACACGCTCATCTCCTACCGTCGCAAAGGCACGGTGAGGTCGAACTTCGAGGCCCTTCAATCAAGGATCCTGCTCCTACGAAGGGTGGCCTCGAAGATGAGCATGAGGGACTTAGCTGAAGAGTTCATCACCCTTCGACTGAGCCCCCTCGCACTCTCTTGGCCGGAGGACTTGTTCTTGGCTCTGGGCTCGGAGGGTCTGAGCGAAGTGTCTGCGGGGCACCTTGGTAAGGCTTCGAACTTCTTCATCTTCATACTTCGCAAAGTTTAACTTGTGCTGACTTGGAGTCTTGATGCAGCTGCGCGCGATGTGCGGCCTCCGTAGGAGGCTATTGTGGCCGCCGAACGCGTCGTGGGGGCTGTAGGACCGAAAGTAGCGACCAGAGGGGGGGTGAATGGGTGCCTTAAAAATTCTTTCGAATCAATGGCCTGTTCCCAATACCCAACGCACCTCAAAAGACTACGCAGCAGAAAATAAACAGAAGGCCTAAGTCTAAAGGTTTCTAACCTAGAAGCAACTGATGATAAACAGAGTAATACTAAAGTAGTGCAACTAGGCAGAAGAATGAGGTGTAACAGGCCTAAACTTCTCAATGAAATGATCTAAGAATGTAAAAGATGAAAAGAGAAGTTACTGTCCAAATTTGTCTCCTGTTCGGAACTTGGCGAAGCCCCCTTCGCACGTCGAGGTCTGCTTCGGAGGTTGGTGACAGAGCCTGTCCGAGATGCCGAAGGTGTCACGGTCTAGTCTAGTTCGAAGTGGCAGGTAGTGGAGTATACTTCGGAGCGAAGTATGACAGTGCCGGAGCCTGGTTCGAAGTATGCACTTCGAAGACAAAACTTCGAACACAGCTTCGAACCGAATGCTTCGAAGCAAAACCTTCGAACAGAAAGCTTCGGACACAACACACAAACGGACAACCTTCGAGCAAAGAAGCGAAGCCTGTCACACGACAGAAAACCAAGTCCGAAGCCTATACTCTACCTCCGAAATGAGTTAGCTTCGAAAAGAGAAGCGAAGGGTGACACATCACACAAAAGTCAGTGCGACGTCTAGCGGAGCTACAAGCTTCGAACCCAACTTCGAAACCTGTCGAAGTATGGACTTCGAACAGATAGAGCCAAAGCTCCTTCGCACTATCGTTCGAAGTATGCGATACTGACGTTCAGAAAAATGCTTCGAAACTTAGCAACACAAACGCAAACCAAAAACCGAAGATCGAACGAAGCCTTCGAAGGAGATAGATCGAAGCCTGCCTCACGATACTGAGGGGCTTCGAACATAGAGTGGCTTCGCTCGAAACACAGCCAAAAAGGTGACAGAGCCTGTCAGCCTCAATCTAAAAGCAGAGCAGTAGAAGGTGAAAAGCTGCACAGCACACTGTAGCTACAGGAAAGTAGTACTACTTGCACCAGCAAGAACTAGTACTCGGTTTGTGAAGAACAGAAGCAAAAAGAGAAGCTTCCTCTCACGAAATAAATTCAGGCAACCTGTAGCCGAAGCAATAACTCCCCAAACCAAACAATGTGCACCAAGTAAAATCAACAGGGACCAAGGCTTTAATGCATCCAAGAGATTAGAGCAAATGCAAGGCAAAAACAGGAACGAGCAAGAGCCTGGCGGCGCACACAGGAGAGAGAAGGAGAGACAAAATGACCCAATAGAGTGGATGTGATTTCAGCCAAAAGGGTGGTCAAAACCCTAGGTATTGGGGTCCTATTTATAGGCAGCCCAACACTAGGAATATTCTACCAGCCCCTTAGGGTTTTTACAGACTCAAAAATAAAGGAAAAGACTCTACTGCCCTTAGGAATTTTTACAGACACGACTGACTGACTGTGGGCCTAGAGTTACAGAAGACTTATCCGGAAGCTAAGTTTTCGTAGCGACTACGGCTTCTCTTTTGGACAGTCGGATACAGAATCAACGGTTGTCAGTTTTACGCCGAAACTGACAAAGCCTCCACCGGCTTTGCACCAGGTACCCGGATTGGGCCGGCCCGACTCTGCAGCTCTCTCAGCCCGGCAATCGCTCGCCGCCCGTGTACCTGAGTCAATCCTGGTCAACAGCCCAGTGGGTCTTCTACTGCTTCTGGCCCAAGCACCCGGATTGGGCCAGCCCGACTTCGCAGCCTCCTCTGCCCGACAATCGCTCGCTGCCCGTGTACCTAAGTCACACGCGGCCCATGAAACAGCAGATCTCCTTTCTTGTTCAGTCCTCTTTGACTATCGTTGACAATGACTCATCACTTCTGGAGCCATGAGGCCCACGCTATTCAGCATGGCTCCTCAGGGGCTCCGACACCGGACAAGCAAAATTGAAGGCTTGCTCCGGTAGGGTCTTGGGAGCGCTAGAACCATGTTTGGACCTGGCTCGGCACCTTTGGCGAGCAGTTCTAAAAGGAAGAGGGTGGACGACGAGGACCTCGAGACCTTGAAGTCTGTAGAGTCCTCGAGGGTTCGCTCGGAGCCCTCGGCAGACGAAGCTCCTGGCTAAGCAGAGTGTGCAGCTCCGAACCTTCCTGCTGGAGGGGAACTCATCGATGCTCCTACGGTGATGGCCGAAATGGTGGTCCCGGAGACTGCGGCGGCGACCGAGGTGGTGGCGTCGGAGGCTGCGACATCGACCCCTTCGAGCGCGGAGGTTGTGGCCCAGCCAGCCTAGCGAAGGGACTGGGAGGCACACATCGCTACTACATCCTTCCAAGACATCTCTTCGGGTGAATAGGATGTTGACGAAGGTAGACACTTGATCACCCTTCTCTTTATATTCATGTATATTGACTTGTACTTTTCTTCAAGTGCTGGTGATGACGCGAGGCCTGCCGTGGCGGAGCCGGAGGGGACCTCCCACAACAGCGGGAGCAGCAGCAGCTCAGAGTTTGAGAGCTCTTCGTTTGAAGAGGACGAGGGGGACAACCAAGGCGGATGAGCACCTCAGGAGCAACCTAAAGAGGTGGTCGAGGTAGTAGACTAGAGCCCAGCTCCGATGGGGCCTGTTCTGGCGGGGCCTGAAGTCCCGACATCCTTGGTTCGGCCCCTGCTACGACAGCTACGTGGCTGCGGTGAAGGGGGACTTGGTGGCGCAGCTCAACCGCCCCCACCACTTCGACCTCTTCGCAAATGCCCATGAAGCCCTCGTCCAAGTGAGCGAAGCTTCACACGGGCTTCGAATGGTACTTAGTTCTTTTAGCAATACTTAAGGTTTCTTGAATCTTGTCAGGCCTTCACACTGAACTCCGCTACAACGGCATCCGTGGACCACTGGGAAACCCTTCTAGTGGAGGTGAGGGATGCCCTTGGCGCCAGTCTTTGGAGGAGGCCGAGAGGCGGAGGCAAGACAAAGCAGCGGCAGAGGCAGCGAGGTCCGAGGCAGCCAAGGCAAGAGAAGCCTTGTCCTTGGAGACGGAAAAGCTTCGAGAAGCACTTCGGGCTTCGAACGAGGCTAGAGTGAAGCTAACGGCAGAGTGCACTGATCTTCGCGCGACCAGCCGAACTCTAGAAGACTTCATGGTTCGAGGGGTCGACAATGCCACCTCAAGCTTGACTGAAGTCCTTGAGCACTTGGGGACCGGGTGCCCGGCTCCTAATTTCAATACTCAAGACCCTACCGGGGACTGGCTTGAATTCCTTCAAATGGCCACGACGATGGTGGAGGTGTCGATGAAGGACTTCGCGCTGATGGACGAGCGAGTGGATCGCCAAGGGGTGCTGCAAATGCTTCACAACGCAGGATGCAACCACCTCGAGGCAGCGACCTCGGCCACACCGGTGGCCTTCGGAGGCCATCACTTGACTTCGCAACCTTCGGCGGTTCATGGGGTGTGGCGCTGGCTTTAGGAACTCTAGAAGGCCCAAGGGTGCAAAGCGGTCCTCGATCTGCAAAGGGTCTCCCGCCTTCACCGAGCCAGGGCACAGGCCTCACCAGCTCAGCCTTCGACGTCTAACCATCCGCCACCGAAGGTGTAGACCTCCTTAGGCTCTTTTGTAATTTGTAGTCGTAGGCTTGTAAATGACTTGTCAGTTTATTAATAGAAATGCGGGGGTAATTTATACCTGCACAAGCTCAGGCTTCTGATGTTGACTTCGAAATGCTTGAGGATTTAGAAGAGCTTCGCCAGCTTTGGGTGGTGCTCGAAGTAGCTAGGTCTGAAGGCCCCCCTCGGTTCAAACTTCCAAGGAGTGCTAGGGGCAAAGATATTCCCAAAGTCTCTTACCTAAGGGTGCGCGGAATCCTAGGATTCTGAACCTCCCTCCGCAAGCGTACTTTGAAATACATGCAGTGGCAGAGAATTTAGCTTTCAGTACATAAGCTCCCCACAGATGGCGCCAACTGTTGTAGCAATTGTGTTAGCTACAGTAGGTTTTTATGTGGTATATGGTGTATAGAATGAACCTCGAAGGGTTCTCATAGAGGGAGAGAGAATTTATACTAGTTTAGGCCTACCCGGAGGGATAATATCCCTACGTCCAGTTTACAGTGGATTTGAAATTATTTTGCATCTACTCAACATACTGTCCTCCAAAGGGATCCCCTATTACAAGGGCATGGCCCTGCTTTTATAGCTCACCGGCCAAAGGAAAAGACCTAAATGCCCTCTACAAGCCGTAGGCTTTATAGGGGTAAGAAGGGAAACAGGCTATACTTACTGTACATTTGACTTTACAGACACAGTAGATAACCATAACTTCTGAAGTAGGTATACAGCATACCAAGGGCTGGGGCCCCGGTATGGCTTTACACTGTAGCGATGCTTGGATATTTCTTCTAGTACGGAGTAGTTGCTGGAGGTCTTCAATCGGAGGTAGCCGAGGGGGCTCCGAAGGGCACTCCGAAGCGGACCCCAAAGAGGGCTCCGAAGTGAGCTCCGAAGCGACTCTTGGAGTGGGCTCCGAAAGGTTCCGAAGAGGGCTTCGAAGGGGACCGGAGGGTCCCGGAGGCTATACCCTGAAGGGGACTCGGTGGGATCCAGGAGGCTTAGCTCCAGAGAGGACCGGAGGGGTCCCGGAGGCTTGGCTCCGGAGAAGCAACTCTTGGCTGTTCATGGAGTTGACTTCGTTAGAGGATGCTGGAGCTCGTCTTCAGGCTTCACTAGTTGATAGGCTCTAAGCCCGAGGCCTTCGAAGGATGACGTCATTTGGCCCCTGCTTAAGGAAAAACCAATTCTCCCAACATAGAGACTCTAGCAAATATGCATTACCGGGTGATGAAATAAAGTCAGGCATCGATTTTTCTTGCACGAAAAATTTACCTCTTTTAATTTGGTAACCAGATATTTGTTGAGCCAAATCATTTGCTACTGAATTGGCTTCTCTAGACACATGTGGAATCTAAAAATCATCAAGAGTAACAATTATGTCTAGGCATTTATGAAAGTAGTTGTTTAGTAAATCATTAAAACATTGAGCATCTTTAGCTACTTGTTGAACTACAAATAGTGAATCACCATATACATAACATATTTAATACCCATAGAGCTTAATAATTCAAGTCCTATCAAAAGAGCTTCATATTCGGCTTGATTATTAGTACAAGGAAATTCTAACCAGACCGATGTCTCGAAACTCATACCACTAGCTGATATGAGAACAACTCCAACAACTTGGCCATTCTTGTAAGCCGAACCATCGAAGTAAAGTTTCCATGGTATTACCTAAATCAAAGCAGTATCACCACTCCAATTGACATCTACGTGGTGATCAACTATAAAATTTGCGACGACTTGGCCTTTCATAGCTCTTAGAGGTTCATAAGCCAAATCGTACTAAATTAAAGCATAAGCCCACTTTCTGATTCTCCCACTCAAAATCGGCTTTTGCAACATGTACTTGATAACATCAGTTTGACAAATAATAATACATGTGCCAGATAGAAGATAGTGTCGAAGTTTAGTACATGCATAGTAAAGTGACAAACATAAATGTTATAAAAACATATACCTTGTCTCGGCATCCAATAAATGCAAGGTTCAAGCACTATGGAATGTTTATTTTCTATCCAATAAAAGATGTTCCACTATTTTAAAAACAATCACTTTCCCTGTAATGACTAATAGTGGCGCAAGATCCATATTCATTCTAACTCCTAGTGAGCTTTGGCATCACTGCTAGAAGCTAGGTGACATAGGTAAGCAATACTTTGCTAATCACATCATATGTGGCTCTTGTCGTTGGAGAAGCATCCAATGCTCTATGTCAACTCTATGCCCCAAGGCCCAAAACTATTTTGATAGCCTCGTTAAACAAACCAATACTATACGTGCGGAAGTCCAACTTTTACCCCCAACTAGTAAATAAAAAGATAGCACCCTGCTTTGGCAGACCCACAATCGATGATCGAGATCCTTGGTGGGTGCAGCTATTGGAAAGAGTATCAATACTTAATTTTCTAAAGGAAAACTATTTTAGCAAGGTTACGTCCCAAGCGCGCACGGAACATGCAAGAATAGTATAACATGAACAAAAGAAAGCATCACAGGAAATCATATTAATTGTGACATAACATGGCCCTCTTCACGTGGCGATCTCCATCTCCATGGATCCCTTCATTGAGTGTGTGCTTCCGACCTCTAGGAACTATACTAGTCTATCACTATAGCACCTATACTAGTTACTTGAGCTGAAGCATCAATTCTCGACACGCAGGTCGTAAATGTACACTAGCCTTGGCTATAAATATTAATAATAGGCATGCCACATTTAATTTACATTCATTGTATGCATCTCATACATCACATTTATCAAGGTCATACGAATCATAATATTCTCTACAAAACAATGTTAGGCGAAGAATCTAAAAGTGACTGAACTAGATCGAAACTTCCGATTCAAAATCAGAACTTTCGACTACAACATTGCTCTCTGTATCGATTAAAAATCAACATCGGAACTTCCGATCCACCAGAACTTCCGGTCAATATTGGAACTCCTGACAGCAAAATTGCTCTTTGTATTGAATCGGAACATCCGATCCGACAAACATAGGAACTTCTGATCTAGCATCGGAACTTCTAATTTTTTGCAAACAGAAAATAGATCTAATCTATTTTTCCACCATGTATCATCGTATATGAGGGATCCTGATCAAACACTACGCACATAGGCTTTGATACCACTGTTAAGGAATAAGGAAGCTATGCTAGCCAGTAATTTCAAAAATTTCGCCCTAAAGCCTAAGAACCATGCGCGTGAGGGATCATGAATCAGTACTTTCTAGCACAAGACATGCTGGTGTAGCGGAAGAAAATGTCGGGGCAGCGTGTCCTCACTTATCCTCGCCTCGCTCCGGCCATTCTACGACAATCCAATCGACGATGACGATGACGATGGTGTTCACGTGAAGCAGTCCACGAATGCCGCTATTGGAGCAGTGCCTCCACGATATCCACACGTACAAGGATGAGATCCTTCCCATGCTGGCGTGCTAGCAACGCATGTGAGAAATGGGAGATTTCTCAATCTCAACTTTTGAGATCAAGAAAGAGAGAGTTCTTAGTGGCTAGGGCTTAGATCTGATCTAAACTATGAATAACTTGATCTCCAAGACCTCCTCTCTTTATATAGAGATGAGAGCCCTAGTCTCAAACAATTCGAGACCCAACAGATCCAATCTATTACGCCCACCTCGAAACTTCCGATCCTCAGATCAGAACTTCTGATCAGGGCTCTCGGGCTGCAATTCCAAGAATCATCGGAACTTCCGATACCCATATCAGAACATCCGATCAGTGCAACTTTTCCCAATATGTATCGGAATTTCTGATTTAAACTCTTGGTCTCTAAATTAGAAAATATTGAAACTTCTAATAACATATCAAAACTTCCAAATTGAGCTCTCTGTTTCGTAAACAATATATTATCGAAACTTTTGATACTATATCAGAACTTCCGATTTGAGCTCTCTATTTCCAATTCAGAAAATAATCAAAACATTTGATTCCAAATCGGAACTTCCGATCCAATCGGAATTTTCTTGGGCCTTGTTCCTTAAGTCTTGACCCCGACGATATCATGTCATCAGCCCTAGGGCCTTCTGCCCACACCGTCTGCCCAATTTGCACTACTAGCGTCCCCACCACCAACCTCTATGACAACACCGATCATGGTAGAGGACCGGCTGGTAAAACGACTATCCCAAACGGAGATGAAGGAACGTCTTCATATCGGGCTCTTCAACTACAACGAGAAATTCAGCCCTAGCCACAACAGGGTTTGCTCGCACATCTTCCTCCTCGACTTGACCATCGAAGACAAGTCCACATCAACCGACCAAATGGACACTAAGCCATTGATCGCTCTCAACGTCATCACTGGTGTCCATACATGCGAGACAATGCAAGTGCGTGTGCAAATGGGCAGCACCCCGCTACTTGCCCTCCTCGACTCCAGTGCCACCCACAATATCATCTCCAAGAAGGCGATCGACCATACTATTGGCGTAAAAGATTACGCTAACAGGTTCTCGAAGATTAAGAACTAACAAACACAGAGTTTGTGTTGAGAACTATCTCGAGCCTCTGAATAGGGTAATAGCTCAAGTAGTCCGAAATTGTGTATTTAATAGCTGAGTATTCGATGCCTATTACAGGGTAAGAAAGGGAGTATTTATAGGCAAAAAGTCTAAGGAAAAGACCTATTTACCCCTCAATTACAACCGACATAGTGGAAACTATTTGGTACCCCGAATAGGGTTAAAATAGTAAAATCTATCCGGAGAAGGTAGATAAGGCAGACGTCTTATCAGTCTTGTTGTTTTCCACCGTATCTTCGGAGCCTTCGGAGGATCCCTTTGAATCATGAAGCCGAAGCATCCTTCGGCTTAGAAACTTCATCACCTCCGGAGATGAACGCAAACTTTGATGTTGATAAGTCATCTTTGACTGTTATTCTCCAAAGCCCTGAGGATGAAGTATTTTCCCCCAACAGTAGCCCCTCGAATACGCTTCTCCGATTTAACCTGTATGGCAGGAAAGTAGTATATGCAAGGAATATTTTCATATTCAGAGACTTAGAGAAATTTGAAGGTGTTACAGCAATCCAAAGGGTATATGACATTGAAGTATCCTCGATGAAAGCTTCGAATTGGACTGCTGTGTGAAAACTTCGCAGGGAGTGAACCGTTACGGAGGTGGAACATCGTGAGGAGCTGTTAATCTTGAGTTGTTACCCTCCAAGTAGCTGTTATGCTCCCGAAAAAGGTAACGGTCGAAATTTTACCGTAAGTTCACACCTTTTCACTTCCTGGTCCCACCTGTCAGCGGCGGAAGTCGAACCTGCAGTGTTAACGCGACCGAAGCGCAACGGCTAGCGGAAAGGCTATAAAAGGGGGGTCAAAGCCCACCGAAATTTTTACAGAACCCGACTTTCGAGGCACACTTTCTTCAACCTTCAAATCTCCCCTCAACTTTCTGAGCGATCGACTCATGGCGAGGACCAGCACAACCATGCCAGCGGCAGCAAGCACTTTGGCGCAAGGCAAGCTTGGGTGGCTTCGGCAGCAGCAGCCATGGCAGGGGCTCTAGGAGGTTCTTGGCCCAAAAATCCTCGGGAGCTCCGCCCTCCATCCAAGAAGCAGATCCCTCAAAGCTTCCTCATCGGCCAGTCCACAAGTACTGTGGAATCCATCGAAGAGGCAGTGGCCGGGAAGCTGGGCCCCAGAATGAGGACTCGGGTCCCTGGAACAGAGTCGATCCCGAGGCCACGGAGTGGAGAAGTAGTGGTCTTCGAAGCGTTCTTCGAGGCTGGACCTTGACTCCCTGCCATCGATTTCTTATCAGAGGTATTAGAAATGTTTCACATTACCTTGCCTCAGTTGTCCCCCAACGCCATCGCAAGGCTAGCAGTTTTCGAGTGGGCCCTTCAGGCCGAAGGATGCGAAGGAAGATCGGAGATCTTCGCCGCCACCCACGAAGCCATCTGCCAACCAAAGCCACAAGACGGCCCCGGAGACACCAAGGTGTTGACAGCCTTCGAAAGCGTCAACTTTCATCTATGGAAGGAGCATGCACAACATTTCCCTACGAATGCCATCAACGACCGGTGGTATACCAACTGGATCCTCTGGTGATTTTACGCTGAGGTCGGAGAAGACTCCAGCTTCGCGGGGGCCCTCCAAGAAATTTGTTTCCGGAAGGAGGCCAAAGTCACTCCGAACCCAAGCCTGCTCTCAACACCGCTTGGGTTACTCTCTTCGACAGCCAGCTGCATGAGCATGCGGGATCTGGCGGAAGAATTCATCGCCCTCCGGATTCCGCCTCTCAGAGCCGACTGGCCGATAGCGTTCCAAAATGCTTTGGAGGTAGAGCTTCAAAGTCTAGGTAAACCTTCGATCTTCCTGCACTAATATATTAGGAGAGAAATAACATACTTATAATATGCTGCCATTTTCCAGCGGCTCCTTCGGCGCTAGCTCCGGAGCAGATAACGAGAGCCACCGAACGGGTGCTCGGAGCCCCTACGGTGGCGGAGAGGCAGAAAAGGATAGAGCTGGTGGGAAGATGGGAGCACTTCAACAGAGTGTGGAGGGCTCTCGGAATGGAGCCCCCAACTCTGCCAGACTTCGACCTGACCGGAGTGGCCCCTCGGAAAAGGATAGCCACCACCGAGCCTTCGAAGAAAGCTGTCAAGACCCCAATCAAGAAGGGGAAGAAAACGACGAAGCCTCCTCCTCGGCTGACTCCGGTGTCCTCTGCTTCCTCCTTGGACATTTGGAGCATGTCTTCGGAAGACTCCGGAAATAAAGGCTCCAATGTCCAAATGGGAAAGGCCCTCGAGAATTATCTCATCAATGATAGTGAAGACGAAGTCGTGGACGCAGCCGGAGTTCCTTCTCAAGATGCTGTGGAGGCAGACACAGCATACTCCCCCGAGCCCATCGCCGCGAGCTCAGAGCTTGAGGCAACTATTCCCAACTCGCCTGTCGCTGGGGTGATAGTGCCGGAGGTCGAGGCGCCTGTAGCGGCTACACCAGAGCGGACTTCAGGGGATGACCTCGACGAGTACCTCCGAATGTACGAGGTCTTGGAGGACCCTGCAATTCTGCCTCAAGGTGCAAACAAAGGTATACTTCGAAGCTTTTTCCTTTACAATTCCTGCAACATTATTACCCACAAATATTCACTAAATACCTTAATGTTGTAGGTGCGTCAAGGAGTAGCATAGCTTCGATCACAGATGGAGCTCCATCTTCTCTCGGAGTTGAGGCTCCGGTAGACACAGCAGTTTCGATGAATGGAGTCATCTCGGGCGAAGCCATTCCAGCCGAGGGGGCATCAGTCGAAGGAGGATCTACCTCCACCGGAGTCTCTGCTCCGGCTTTCGTACCGGGGAGGGGAAAGAGCATGACGAGCCTCGGGCTCCTCCCTGTTTTGATGGCGACGCCTTCCTCCGATGATCCTTCGGCAAGCAATTCGGAGGAGGAGGCGACCGCAGATGATCGCCAGGCTTTGTCCTGGCTCCCTTTGTTGGCTCCATTTTTGGAGCAGCGAACGGGCCTCCGGGCGCTTCTGGAGCCCTTGGCGGAGAAGGGCCAAGAAGTCGTAAACTCTGACTTGGTCTCCGTCTTGAGAGAAGCCAAAGCCCCGGAGCTCAATCTAGCCCTCGAAAGCGCTGCCCTTCAGGTATGCATCATACCACAGGTGCATTCAATTAATAAATGGAATTACTTAGTACTTACTTGCTATTTTTGCATCAATTTGTCCTTGCTAGAGCGGCGGCGACTTCCAATGAGGTCGAAACTAATCGGCTCAAGAGGAAGGTTACTACCCTCCAGTCTGCCTTAAAAGCTCCGAAGACAAAACCCTTCGACCGGAGGAGGAGCTCCTCGAAGAACGGAGGGCTAGGACCGCCACTGACGAAGCACTCCGAATCGAGCGGTAGAGCAGAACTGCACTCCAAACTTCGGCCCAAGAGGTCGAGGCCGAGTGTGTGGTGCTTAGAGCGGAGGTGGAGAAGCTTCGGCAAGCAGTAGCCACCTCAAGCACACAACTCGTAGAACTCCAAGACTCACTTCAACAAGCCATGGCTCAGAAAAGCACTCTACTGTCCAAAATGGCCAAAGTGTTTGCTGCTGCTGTTGGGCTAGAGGTGGCAAAAGTGAAGAATGCTGCGATAGCGAAGCAAACCTTGGATGCCCTTCAGGGTACCCTGGAATACTTCGGCACAATGTGCCCTTCATCTTCGACTGTAGCGAGCGAGCCCCTCGACCGGAAGATGAAAATGATTCAAGTGGCGACGAAGCTGATGATGGGCTCTGGCGTCCGGTACGGAGAGATCTCTGGACAAGTTGCCGGGATTGGAGTCCTCCGTCACATCGAAGCTCTTGGGATTCCGGTTGCTCCGGTTGGGGGTTCAACACCTGCAGGCTTTGCCGATGAAGACTTGTTGCGTCCTTCGCAGGATGTAGCTTCTGCCTGAGAAGCTTTCCGGTCAATCTAGAAAACAGACCACAAGGCTACAGCCAAAGCTTGGATCGACGAGGCTCGCCGGCAAAAGCAAGCTCAAACGAGGCCCCCGCTTCTAGCTTCGCCAGCTCCGACGCCATCTGCTCCGCCAGCCGACCCGTAGGTCTAGTCTTATAGGGCGCTTAAGCATGTACAAGAAATCTTTTAAAGTCCCTTATATTAAATAATGAAAAGTTTATAAACAAGGAACTTTGTTTTGATGTTTATTCTTTTAGGTTTTGCCATGCACTTCGGAGCTTGACTTCGAAGTACTGGAACTTAACAAAGGGCTCCTTCGGCAGTGGTCTGTCCTCGAAAGCTTAAGGCCTTATCGACGCTCGCGCTTCTCTATTCCTCGCGGAGATCAAGGGGAGATAGCACCCAAAGTCCACCACGAAGTCTTAGCTTATATCAAGGAAGAGGATAAGGAAGAAGCATCTTCGTCCTCCGAGTACGTAAATTGGTCTGACTCGGAAGTACCAGGCCGAAGACCCAGCAGAGGCTAGCTCTGAAAGGCTTCTGTCTTGGGCTGAACTTCAAGAGGAGCAGAAAAAATTGTGAGCTTCGAAGAAGAAAAGCACTTGGACTAAGA
>JAAALK010000285.1:66056259-66150064 GCA_019279435.1 Zizania palustris | reverse complement strand
CTCTCCTTCCTCTTTCGCCGCTCCTCCTCTTTCTTCTGAGCACGAAAAGTCCTTTGGTCTTCTTGAAGTTGGGCCCAACTACGCAGATTGTCCCCCCCGGAGGGCGTGTCATTTAGGCCAGCCTCCGTGTCGGACCAGTCCACCGGTTCGGGAGACGAAGACGGGGCACTAGATTCCTTTCCCTTCCTCCTTGACAAGACTCAGAACCCCCCGGAGGACATCAGGGTCCGCACGTCCGTCGCTACTACGAGGAAGGACGAAGCGGGCAGGCCGATTCACTTTCAGGGCTTCGAAGATAGCCCACCGATCTCGGAGAGTGTCGTCAAGTTCAAGCACTTCGACATCGCAATCACAATCATGGGCAGCCTGAACGAACCCCAGAAGGTACTCTTTATTAATACATGACCAAGTTTCTAGAACTATTACAGGCTATATAACGCAAGAGTCTTGAGGAAGCTACACCTTCGGGTCCGGCTGGCTGGCTGGGGCCGAAGGCTTCAAGGGAGCCGAAGGGCCACCGGCACGAAGCGCCTCCTCTAGCCAGGTCTTGATCACCTCGGGGCCTTCGGTCTGCCAAATCGCCTTAAGCGCCCTCCAAGATTGGGTCAGCGTCGGGCTCGGCGTTCGGAGGTGATCCCCCATGAAGGTGACCGGATGGGGGCTCGAAGGTGAAGGAAGAGGGAGCCCGGACGCCTCAAGGTGCCAGAGAATTCCATAGGCGGCCACCCGAGCGGACACCTCACCGTACTTCGACACGGTAAGGTGTATTTGCCAGACGGCGGACTGGATAAACTTTACCCGGCGGACCAGGGGCTCACGGGCGATGTCGAACGCGCCGCACCCTACGGAGGGACACCGCGGTGTCAGCCGCCGTCTTCTCCGCCTCGGCAAGCGCCTCGGCTATCTCCCCGTTCCAGGGCAGCAAGGTCCACTTCGGAGCGCTCTAGCTGGGCCACTCGGGCCCCAAGGGCCTCGGCGTTAGCTGCCGCCTCCCGGAGTGTGTCCACCTCCAAGACTTGAGCCCGAAGTGCGGAAACCTCTCCCTCGAGCCGCTCCGCTTATGCGGCTCGGGACCGAAGCCTCTCCGCCTCGGCGGCTCGGGCCCTAAGGGCGTCGACTTCCGCCTCCAGCTCGTCCGCTCACGCTGGCCCAAGCCCGGAACCCTTCCAGCTCTGCGACGCGGGCCTTGAGGGAGTCCACCTCCACCGCCCGGGCCTCGAGCGCTTCGACCCTGGTGGCCTAGAGCCGAAGGCCTTCGATCTCCGCCGCTTGCTCACGGGCCAGCCCCTCAGCTGCGTCAGCTCGGGCTGCAAGCCCCGAGGCATCCGCTTCGCGGCGTTGGCGCTCAGAGAGCAGGGAAAGCAGCGAACCCTGCGCTAGCGCGACCACCTGCGCGTGAGAAAGAGAGTCAGGAGGAAGGAAGGCTAGGGGCTCGTCAAAGGGCGCTCCGAGAAAATACCTGGCCCGCTGCAGCCTCGATGGCCCTACCGAGCTCCAGCCCGTCGGACAGCCTAGCTCGTCTATCACCGGAGCCTCGCGCAGGCGCAGGTAGTAGTTGTGGACTGGAGCCACCTTGGATGCGAAGTCCCCGCCGTTCGCTAAGAAGGGATGCAAGAGGGGCACCGTAGCGCGCGCGCCCCGAGGGCTGGAAGGGGGTTGGACTCGAGTCCCTTCGTCTTCGACGGCCTCCGGGGAAGCCCCTTCGGAGGCTTCGGACTCCGTCCCGCCCCACTGCCCCGAGGTCCTCGTCGTGTTGAGAGGGGCTCCGGACCTCGCATCCGCAGCGTCGTCGTGAGGCGGGACGGCCGGATCGACGCCCCAGACGGATGTGCCTGCGTAAGTGAGCAAAGGCTGAGATCGAGAAGGCCCAACGTTTGGGGAAAGGATTGGGTAAGTTGTCATACCTTCATTCGCGGCCTCGGCGAGGTCCACCGAAAGCTGGGCAGGCCCCGATGGGCTCGGGCGATAGAAGAGATTATCTATCGAATTCACCGGAGAGCCCGCTGCCGCCGCGGCGAGCTCGGCCTCCATGTTGGCGCTCCCTTAGACGGCGCCAAGCATGTCAGCCAGCCCCCTCGGTCTAAGCTGTCCGTCTCCCTGCTCCCCCGGGAGCCGGCGGAGACCCCCTCCGAAGCTGGTCCACGCGAGGAAGCAGTCTTGGGGGGCGGCGTCACTTCGGTGGTGGGCACCTCCTGCCCAGTCCTCGGCGCGGACACCGCGGGGTCCGAGCGAGGGAGGGCGTCCCCAGTCCTTCCGGCGTTCGGCCGGGTCGGTAGGATCAGATCCAGAACTACCGGAGGGCCCTCCGACTCCGATCGGGCCCCGTCACTAGAACACCCCCACTCGGAATGGGAGGCGGAGGAGTGGCCCGAAGAAAGCCGCCTCGGGCCCTTCACTATCTTCTTCTTCTTGGGGCGCCGAGGGGAGAGGCCACCATCGGGGTCAGCCACCTTCCTCTTCGAGATTGCCCGAAGGACCTCGATTTCCGGAAGAGGCGGGGGCGAGAGCTCGAGTGCCCCCCACACTCTGTTGAAGCGCTCCCAGGAGCCCACCAGCTCTAGTCACCGAGTGCATTCGGCTGGAGTAGGGGCTCCGAGAATCCGCTCCGTCATGCGGGCCACCTCCTCGGGGGTCCGAGCTACGAGCGACCCTGCATTCGAGGATCAGGACCGGAGTACCTTTCGAGCATGGAAGAAAGAAACGAAGTTAAGAGGCGCGGAGGCTTACCAAGCTGGCGGGAGAGCTCCGTCGGCATCGACTCATCCCGGCTGCTTCGGAGCGACGCCGGCCACTCTTCCTTCAGCGGTGGGATCTCCAGGGCCACGAACTCCTCCACTAGGTCCCGCATGCTCATTCGGCGGGTGACGATCTGGAGGAGTTGGATCCTCGCGGAGATCGAGCCGACGTTGGCCTCGACGCGTGCTTCTCTCTGAAACCAGATGTGGCGCGGGATCCCGGCGAGACCGGAGCTGAGCCCCACGTGGACGTAAAACCACCGGTTCACCCACTTGGAGTACCATCTTTCGTTGATGGCCTTCACCGGGAAAGAGTCCGCGTACTTCCTCCGGAGCTGGAAGTTAATGCTCCCGAAGGCCAGTATCTGACCCCCCTTCTTCTTCGGTTGGCAGAGAGCTTCGTGCATCTGCGCCAAAACCTCCGCCCTCCCTTCGCAGCCTTCGGCGCGCATGGCCCACTCGAAAATGGCGAGGCGGACCACGGCGTTGGGGGATAGCTGCGGGAGCTCTAGATGGAAGGCATCTAGCACCCTGGCAACGAGCTCCGAAGCGGGAAACCCCAATCCCGCGTCGAAGAAAGCCTCGAAGACGACGACTTCGCCCTCTCGCGGCTGCGGGACCATCTCTTGGCCCGGCTTCCTCGCCGGCGTCTCAGGACCGAGGAGGGCCCTAGTCGCTTGCTCGATGGACGTATTGGTTCACGCAGACGGGTCGAGCTCCAGGGTTTGCTCCCAAAACCGCTCCGAGGCGGGAAGGAGCTCTCGCGAGCTACGTGTCTCCGACGGACCCGACGCCGTCACCGTCGCCGCTGCCGCCGCCGCCATCTGGCGCTGCAAGAAGCGTGGGTCCATCGCCATGGCTGGGGCGGTGCTCCTCACCATTGCGGGAAGAAGTAAGGAAGGAGCTGGCGCTCAGGAAGCAGATGGGTGCTGTCTAAGGCGGCGAGGGAGGATGCAACAAGGGGAAGGAGGAAGAATAGGCTGCACGGTGGGAGATATTTAAGCACAAGGTCGCCGCCGCTTCCTCTTCCGCTCGCTCAGCGTGTGAACGCGGCGGTTGCATGGCACCCGCATTTAAGACCCAACCGGCGCATCGGGCACGCCAGTTCCTGGCGGTTTGCCTCCCCGACATCGCTTACGCACGCGCGACATTAATTGCGTTGGGTAACGCTTGGCCGCCTCCTCGGGACCGGGGCCCCTGCGGTCGAAGGCGCGCGGGCACCGAGCGTGCTTAGTTAAACACCTCCCAATCTGCCGAAAGGTGTTTCGAAGTGGTTCTCGGCCCCCAGATCCTCTGTCGCTCGGCCGCCTCGAAGCATCCTCGCACCGGTCGAAGAGGGCCACGGCGCACCAGGATACAGCATCCCTGTGTAAGTAGTTTCCCTGATAAAAGTTATCGGAATTATCGTGTGCGCTTCCACCCTCTCTTAATGCAGGTCTCTCGAGAGGAAAGAAGCGAGGGGCTACTGTTGGGGGAGATAATCCCGATAGTTGAAGGGGAGCCGCTACCGGAGGGTCCGGAGCCCGGCGCCGGAGCGGCCAGGGCCCTCGGATGCTGAAGCCGGAGGTCTCAGGAAGCCTCGAGACGGTCCGGAGGGACTCACGGGCTGGAGGCAGTCGGTCGAAGGCCGGAGGCCACCCTCCAGACTGGAGACACCGGAGGCCACCTTCCAAGGGAGGGACGCCGAAGGCCGCCCCTCGGGCCGAGCAGCGGTTCCAGAGGGAGCGTTGTCGGAGAGAGGACCAGTCAAGCCCACAGGGGGACAGGATCACGATCCTCTGCGCCGTGTCAGGCGGCGCAAGCTGCGTCTGACACGGCTGATACGCTGTTAGAGTCGAATCTTCTTGTCTGTACCATATGTAGTCCGTTTTGTCTGTACTATTGACCGGTGCCCGGCCGTGTAGCGGCGGGTGGTCTAGAGGCGTTTTGTCCTCTGGACGGGGGGCCCTATAAATACCCCCCCAACTACAGTTGTAACACACACGCTCGGGTAGCACAGAATATACTGCGTTCTACATTTCCACTAAGAAAACCTGTTGATCGATCCGTCGTCCCAACAGACGGGTCCTGGAAAGGCTAAAGGAAAAGGTTGGCCGATGCTTGCTCCTACTCCAGGATGGACTCCGTCAGAGTTGACAGATGGAGGCCAGTCGACAAAGGCCTCCGAGGATGCTTCATTGTGCTCTGACCCTTCTCCTAGCGATGATGATCGAAGTGCCTTATCAAGGATCCCACTCCTGGCCCCCTTTCTTGAAAGGAGGACATGGCTTCATACTTTGTTAGAGCCTCTAGTTCGAGCTAGTCGCTAAGTCGGAGAGACTGAATTGATCTCCATCCTTGGCGAGGCCGAAGGGTCGGAGCTCGACGCTACTATCAAACGGGCGGATTACCCGGTATGAAGTATCTGCAAAAGTTAGTTCAATCTAAAACATGTATATGATTCACTTACATTGCTCTTCTTTTCCTTTGCAGCACGTCATTCTAGCTCGAGCAGCTATTGTTTCTAATGAGCGGGAGTGCAACCAGCTCAAGGAGAAGGTGACCACTCTTCAAGGGAGCCTTGCTGACTCCGAGAATCAGGCTTTGAGCTTGGAGGATATGGCTCTCGCAGAGCAGAACGCCAAAGCCAGGCTGGAGGCTGCAAAGGAGGAGCTCGAGGCTGAATGAATGGTGCTCTGGGTCGAAGTTGAAAAGCTTCGAGAGGAGCAGGCAGCTTCGGGGGCTGAGCTTGTCAGGCTCTGGGAAGAGCAGCAAAGCTTGGCTGAAGACGCGAGGAAGTTGCTCGGACAAAAAATTGTCCTTATGACGAAGACGGTCGAGCTCTCCTCTTTGATCCATGACATGAATGTCTCAAGCGAGGCATTGGCTGTGGAAAAATCGAAGTGTGAGAGTGTGGCCTCCGAAACCATGGATGTCCTCTAGGGCATCTTGGAATATTTCAGAACTTCGTGCACTTCTTCATCGTCGGCCAACGATTCTCTTCCATGGAAAATGAAGTTGATCCAAGCAATAGCAAAGACAATGAAGACTTCGGGTACTCGGCACAGAGAGATCTCCGACCAAGTAGCCACTCTCAGAGTACTTCGCTACTTCGAGGGCATCGGACTTTCTGTCTCGCTGGAACCCGGAGCAGCCCCCGCTAGCTTTGGCGGTGACCGACTATTGACCCCTTCACCTGACGTGGTCACAGCTTGGGAGGCTTTTCAGCCATCTTGGAGAGCTGAAGGCTGGTCAGTTGTGAATACATGGATCGATGAAGGCCATCGTCAAAAGCAAACGCGGAACGCAACCTTCGATGAGCAAGCCTCCTTTGGACCCGAAGGTCTAGTTCTCCTTAGGGTTCCATTATGTAAAAACTTAGTGTTTCTGTCTTGTTTTGAATAAAAAGGACTTATTTGGAAATGTTTTTAGGCTTTCCGACCTTTTTTGGATGAACTTGAACTATTAGAGGTTAACGAAGGGATCCGTCAATAGTGGGCTACCTTCGAAGCTTCAGCAAGAACAAAGAGATTTCCGAGCTTTGAAGAAGGGGAAACAGATTAAACATAAAGTTCTGAAGACTCCAGGCTCCAGAACAAGTTGCCTTCGAAGCCGAGCTAACTCCGAGTCTCGCTTTGGGGATCGAAGGGGCCTTCGCTTTCTTCTTGGCTTACACACTGATTTTTCCTAGTGTAATATAATTTATTGAGTAATTTATTGAGGGTAAGCACCTTTGATTTTCAAGCGAAGATGGTTACACACAATGATTGTAATGCCTTCTAAGAGTACAATTTCAATAGTTTTTATTTTCAGAGGCTCGGAGCCCCTTATTATATTGAATAAGAATTTGGAAACAGTGGTTCGAAATTCGAGTAGATGGTCGCTATGGACCTCGTAGGTCTCTTCGAACCCATTGGTTTGTGGTCCGTAAATGGTAGCTTAGTACTCCTTTTCGGATGTATTGGAATCCAATTATTCTGGTCACTTCAGACTCTTTTTCGGATGTATTAGGATCTGATTATAATGGTCATTTCAGACTCTTTTTACAGATGCTTTCAAGCCGATCGCTCGGAATCCGTATGATTTGGTCTCTTTGGACTCTTCTTATGGATGCTTTTAAGCTGGTGGCTCGGAATCCGTTTTTCATGGTCGCCTTCGACTCTTTTTATAGATGCTTTCAAGCTGATTGCTCGGAATCCGTATCATTTGGTCTTTTTGGACTCTTTTTACGGATGCTTTCAAGCTAGTGGCTCGGAATCCGTTTTTCATGGTACTTTCCCACCTTGATGGATGCTTCGAACCGATGGCTCAAAGTCCGTAAATTAGGTTCAAATGAATAATACTTACCTCCACAATCAACTTCGTTCTCCTAGTGCGTCCACTAGGAGTAGGAATCATCTTGAGAAGCATGCATTATTCAAACCATAAGCTTTATTCATTTAAAAAGTGTTTACAAATGATTACAAGGAGCCCCTAAGCGAAGTATCGCTAAGGTGCTCTACATGCCATGCATGCTTCAATTCTTCACCTTCTAAATTAGATAATTTAAAAGATTTGGGGCGTCCTCAACGTAGGATGATGTATGGTCCTTCCCATTTATTTACTAATTTCTCCGGAGCAATAATGCTTCGCAATACTAAATGGACCGGCTTAAGTACATTAAGCTTTATTTTCAGGTCATACTAGGTCTTCGTCTGATGTTGATACTTCGTTAGGTTAGCAACAACTCAAATCCTTGTTTCTTCAGTTAGGTTCAGCAAAGTCTATCTTTCATTTTCCATTTCATGTTCGATGGTGCGAAGGGATCCTCCCTTGAGCTCTATCGGCGTCATGGCCTCATCTCCGAATAGTAACCTGAAAGGGCGGAATCCTGTGGACCTTGCTTTAGTGGTCTGAATGGACCATAAAATCTCTGGAAGTTCTTCGGTCCATAGCACCTTCGCTAATCCTACTATTCTTCGATTTAATCCCGACAAGATATTACCATTAGCTCAATCGACGGCTCAATTGGATTGTGGATGATGAACAGCTGCAAAGCACATTTCAATACCAAGACCTTCATAGAACTCTCTGAATGGTTGGACATCGAATTGAGTGTCGTTGTCAATTGTCAGCTGTCTAGGCACTCCAAATCTGCAAATGATATTTTGCCAGAAGAATTTTTGCACTTTTGTTAGTGATAGCGGTGAGGGGTTCTGCTTCGATCCACTTAGTAAAATACTCAATTGCTACCACTACAAATTTTAGACTGCCCTTTTCCATTGGGAAGGGGCCAATAAGATCCATGCCCCACCGGGGCATTGGCCACACCAGAGTAATAACTTAAGAGGTGTTGTTGGATGATGACTCTGTCTTCCCATCCATTGACAACCTTGGCAAGTGCGGACTAAAGCCTCCGCATCAGCTACTATTGTAGGACAATAGAGGCCTTGGCGAAGTTTTTTGCCTGCTAAAGCTCGAGGGGCAAGATGGCTACCACAAAGGCCTCATGAATTTCTCGGAGTATGTCTTGGCCTTCAGCTTGGAAAATACATCGGAGAAGGAGAGAACATACTCCGGCCTTGTATAAAATACCGTTGACAATATGATACTTCCAGACTCTTAACTACAGTATTGACAACTTTGGGCCTTCGGGCAAATTAGCTTCGTCTTGCAATAAATCCATAATTGAACTCTGCAAATCAGTACTTGGTATGCAAAGGACCTCCGCAGGAGGGAGTTGGGGCACCGACGGGGAGGCAAGTTCTTCATAAAAAGCCTCTTCCGGGATATCTAGGGCTCCGGCTGTAGCTTTTGCCAAGATATCTGCTTGTACGTTGTCGGCTCGTGGGATGCTCCGGACAGAGGTCCCTTTAAATGCTGCTTCGGTCTTGCGGATCTCTTCTAGATATTTAGCAAGTTGTGGATGTCGAACCTGGAAACTTTTATCAGCGTGCCTTGCTACAATTTGGGAATATGTTTATAACAACTCTTGTAGCACCAAGTGCACATGCCTTGCGAAGACCTAGCAAAATTCCTTCATACTTCGCAATATTATTGGTGGACTTAAAGTTGAGCCTTGAGGAGTACATTGCTTTCTACCCTGAAGGCGAAATTATGACCGCTCTGGTACCTGCTCCAGATGCTTGAAAAGCTCCATCAGAGTATATGGTCCAAATGCCTTCATTTGATTCTTCTGGAGCCCATATTGCAGATGGAGTCCATTCTGCTACAAAATCAGCCACTACCTGTGATTTGATTACTGTTCTTGCTATGAAGGAGATGCCAAAAGGGGCTAACTCAACGACCCACTTTCCAATTCTCCCTGTAGAGTCCTTGCTTCGGAGCATATCTCCCAGAGGATAAGAAGTTGGTACAATTACATTATGTGCCAAAAAATAATGTCGTAATTTCCTCGAAGCCATTACTAGAGCATAAGTAAATTTTCCAACTCGGAGTACTGGGTTTTTGCTCCGGATAAGGCTTCTGATACAAAATATATAGGATTCTGAACCAACTTCCCATTGAAATCCATTTCTCGAACAAGAACTGCGCTGACAGCGGAGCCTGTGGCTGCAAGATAGAGAAGAAGAGTTTCATCTACGAGGGGCACAATGACTGTTGCAAGATTGCCGAGATAGTCTTTGATATCATCGAAACTCTTCTTGCACTCTAGTGTCTAGACAAAATCTTCAGATCCTTTTAATGCTTTGAATATTGGGAGGCTCCACTCTATGGACCTTGCCAAAAATCTGTTAAGGGCCGTGAGGCATCCAGCAAGCTTCTGGACTTGTTTCAAATTTTTTGGCAGAGCCATTCTTTGCAATGCACTTATCTGTGTTGGGCTAGCTTCGATCCCCCTGCTCGAGACTAAATACCGTAGCAATTTTCTAGCTGAGCCCTGAAGATACATTTTTTGGGGTTGAGGCGAACTCCACATGCTCGGATGCTTTCAAAAGTTTCTGCTAAGTCTAGACTATGTTGGTGCTTTAAAGCACTCTTTATTACAATATCATCCATATAGGCTTCGACATTGCAGCCTATCTAGTGACGTAGAGCCTTAGCAATCAACATTGAAAAAGTTGCCCTAGTGTTTCTTAAGCCGAAGGGCATTCTAACATAACAAAAGACTCCTGAAGGAGTTATAAAGCTTGTCTTGGATTCATCTTCGCGTTTTAACCATATTTGATGATATCCGGAGTACGCGTCGAGGAAGCTTAAAAGCTCGGAGACGGCAGTGGAGTCAACGAGTTGATCGATGTGGGGCATGCGGTAGGGGTCACGTGGGCATGCTTTATTCAGGTATGTGAAGTCAATGTACATGCACCACTTAACGTAGAGGCATCCTCCGAATGATCTTGTACATTATTTATCTGTCTAGGATCAAGGGGTAGACCATGGCCGTACTCTGCCCTTCACGTCGTAGCTTGGTCACCGAGGACTATAAGCACTCCTCCTCGTGTGGGCATTTTCAGGCATAAATAATTATGATGCGCCACAGCTCCAAATTGATTTAGTATTCCCCTTCCGAAGATAACATTATAGGCGTAAGGGGCGTCGACGACGTCAAAAATCACCTCCTCCGATCTAGCTAGGAGCCCCTCTCCGAAGGCAACCTCAAGGCCTATTTGGCCGAGGGCATCGAGAGGAGGGTCTGTGAAGCCTTGAAGCGGACGAGCTGCTAGAAGTAGATGCTTTCGTGGGATGCACAATTGGTCAAAGGCTTGGACGAAGATAATATCTGCGGAGCTTCCACCATCAACCAGCACTCTTCGAACCTCCGTTCCTGCAATGTCAGCTGTAATAACAAGGGTGTCCGCATGAGGGAATTTAATACAAGCTACATTGGATGTAGAGAAAGATATGGGCACATGAGACCACTCGGGCATTTCAGCGGCCGACAAGTAGGTCCCAATGTGCCCTACTTCGCGAACATATTCTCTCTGTTGCCGTTTTGACATGCAGCCCAAGGTTCCTCCTCTGGAGATGGGCAGAACTACTCGTTTGCCATGGTCTTGTGTATCTTCTTGCTTCAGAGGTGGCATAACACTAGCCACCGAAGGCTGTCTTGGGGTTTCGAAGGTGTCTACGCACCCGATAGTCTATACTGGCTCGGGACGTGTCTCAGGGGGAGCTCGGTCAGTAGTGCCTCGACCGGAGCTCCTCTCGAGATACTCGCTCCACAGAGCTAGTATAGACTTGCATGCATCAGTAGCATGGCTTCGATTCTCACCATGTACACATCAGAAGAAGGCTTGGCTTTGGCCAGCCGGCTTCCCTGGTGGCTTCCAGCCACTGACCTTGCTTCCCTGAGCCTGCAGATACTTAGGGGGTAATTTCAGAGTAGAAGGGTTAATGTTTAAAACCTCAAAGCGATGATGTTTTTTCCCTCTTCGACTATCATTGTGATTATTCTCGAAGAGAGAGACTTCTGAAGAACTTTGGGGCTTCGGTTCAATCTTGACTTCTTGAAGGAAGGTCGATGAGGACAAAGTAGTTCTTCGAAGCCATCCTTCTTCGGATTTAGCGTATTTCCCGAAGTAGGTCATCAGTTGCGCTATTGAAGATATATGCTTCCGATGAAGCATGTCGAGGAGGCCCGCATTTGTGACACCTTCGAGTGCCGCATCAACAACAGACGATGTAGATAGCCCCTTTATCTATGACTTCGTATGAGCGAAGCGCCTAAAAAATGTCGTAAAGTTTCTCCAGGTTGCTACTTCACCAGAAAAAGACTCCTAGTAGACATAGGGGGTAAGAAGGTCCCTTGGAAATTACTCAAACTTCTTTTTCAACTGCTCCTAGGATTTAATTGACCCTGGTTTCAAAGACCAGAACTAGTGTAGAACAACTCCTTCGACTGCAATGGGGAAACACTTTGCCATTGTGTCTCGAACCCCTCCGCTGGCTTCAATGGCTAGAGCATAAGAACGGGAGAATTCTTCGGGGTCTTCTTCTCTAGAGTATTTGCTTAAATTCAAAGTCCTGAACTTTGGGTCGAAGCGTACCCTTTGCACATCTGGGTGGAGCAGAGATTCATCATCGAATGAAGCATTCTCGGTGCTTCTTTGGATCTCGGAGGCTTCGGGATAGTAGATAGGACCTTCCTATTGAGGCACTTCTGGGATGGCAGGGCTAGCCTAAGGACGAAGCCTGTCGGTAGCTTCCCGCCTCCATCTTCCTACTTCGGCCTGAAGACGAGCCATCTAGGTTGCCATGTCATCAGGATGGTCTTCATTTCCTCCGGAGGGGACCTCTAGGTCTGGAGAACTGAAGAAGTCAGTTCGGAGAACAAGCGGAGCTGTAGGAGTGGATCCGTCAGTTCGGAGCATCGACAGAGTCTCAAGAGGGGCTCCATATGCTCGAGTAAGAGTATTCGTTTCAGGAGTTTGATGTGGGGGGACCATGGAGGGTCCTCCGACCTCGGTGGTGTTCGAAGATCTCAACCTAGAGGTCCGAGAAGACCTCCGGACGGGACTAGTGCCTACGCTCCGCTTAGGAGGCATGGCTCTAGGAATGGATTGGTAGAGAACGAAGTTTTTGTACTAGGATCCCCACGGACGGTGCCAACTACTGGCGTAAAAGATTACACTAATAGTGTTGGGGGAAAATATTCCATCCTCAGGGTTATTGCAGTAACAACACAAAGGCAGATAATGGATTCGAAGGTTTCCAACATGCATCTTCGGAGATGCCTTGAGTCAAGCTTGAAGTATGAAGATGGACCTTAGTTCGGAGTATATCTTCGAACATGGACTCTTCTGATATCTTTTCTGCCAGCTAAGATGGAAGACTTATCTTCTTTCTCATTAGATTAGTCTTTTACCATTTTAGCCCTATTAAGGGTACCGAATAGTTTCCACTATGTCGGTTGTAACAGAGGGGTAAAAGGGTATTTTACTTAATGTTTGGGCCTATAAATACCCCCCGTTTCACCCTGTAATAGGGACCGAATACAAGTTATTCAATACACACTTTCGAATTGTTCTAAGTTATTATCCTTTCGGAGGCTTAGAACAGTTCACTTCGCAAACACTTCGTTTGTTAGTTTCTAATCTTCAGAAACCTGTTAGCATAATCTTTTACGCCAACAGTTGGCACCGTCCGTGGGGAACTTAGTCCAAGAAACTTCGTTCTCTACCAACTTTTTACATCATGCCTCCTAAGAGGAGCGCAACTCGTAACCCTGTTCGGAGGTCCCCTCGGACCTCCGGAGGGGAACCTTCCGACACTGTTGAGGTCGGAGGACCTTCGACGTTTCCTCCACCTCAAACTCCGGAAGGAGTTCCCATTCCTCGAGCACACGGAGTTCCTCCGCCAACTCCCTCTATACTTCGACCACCCGGAATTCCCCTTCCACCTCAAGTTCCACTCCGAACTGATCCTCTCAGTTCTCAAGACCCGGAAGATCCTTCCGGGGGAGATGAAGACAATTTTGGTGATATGGCCGCTCAAATGGCCAGTCTCCAAGCCGAAGTAGTGAGATGGCGGCAAGAAGCTGCAAATAGGCTTCGTTCTCAAGCCATCCCAGTTATTCCTGAAGTGCCTAAAGACGACGAACCCATCTATCCCGAAGCCCCAGAGAACGCCTCCTTTGATACTGAATCTCCGCAGCATCCTGAACTACAAAAGGTTCGCTTTGATCCGAAGTTTAAGACTTCGAAGCTTTGCAAGTCTGCCGGAGATGAGGACCCTGGAGAATTTGTCCGTTCTTATGCTCTAGCAATTGAGGCTAGTGGAGGAGTTCGAGACACCATGGCAAAATGCTTCCCTTTAGCTCTTCAAGGAGTGGCATTAAGGTGGTTCTGGTATTTGAAGCCATGATCAATTAATTCATGGGGGCAGCTGAAGAAGAAGTTCGTAAGCAATTTTCAAGGCACCTTCGTGCCTCCAATGTCGACGGGAAGTCTTTTCCAGGTGAAGCAACTCCCTGGAGAGACATTGAGGCAATATTTCAAGCGCTTCGCTCATACGAAGTCGCAGATCCGAGGGTTGACTACATCTTCGGTAGTGGACGTAGCTCGGGAAGGTGTCATTCATCAAGGCCTCCATGATAAACTTCACCGGAAAAGCATATCTTCTGTTTCTCAGTTGATGTCATACTTTGAAGAATATGTGAGGTCGGAAGAAGGTTGGCTTCGAAGAACTGCAGCTACTCCGTCCATACTGCAGGAAGTAAAAGGGGAAGTAAAAACTTCGGCACAGCCGCGAGAACCAGTCTTCGAAGTTCAGCATGATAGGAGAAGGGGGAAAAAGCATCCCCGTTCTGAAGTCCTGAACATTCCACCCCCGCAAAAGTTCACCCCGAGAGCTCTACAACCTTCGGGAAACAAGGTCAGCGGCTGGAGGCCGCCAGGGAAAACGGCTGGCAAAGGCCAGACCCTTTTCTGTTGTATTCATGGTGAAAACCGAAGCCACGCAACTGATACTTGCAAAGCTATACTTACTCTGAGAGGAGAATATCTAGAAAGAACTTCGGGTCGAGGTACTACTGACCGAGTTCCAGCTGAAGTGCGCTCGGAGCCTGTCCAGGCTGTGGCGTGGATAGAAAACTTTGAAGCTGCAAGACGTCCTCCTGTGGCCAATGTTATGCCACCTCCGAAGCAAGAAGAAGGGCAAGACCGAGGAAAAAGAGTAGTCCTCCCCATCTCCGGAGGAGGTACCCTCAGAAGCATGTCAAAAAGGCAGAGAAGAGAGTATGTCAGAGAAGTGGGCCACATTGGAACTTCGTCATCTGCAGCTGCTATGCCGGAATGGTCCCACATACCAATATCTTTTTCTGCAGAAGATGCAACTGGCATCAAATTTCCACATGCAGACCCACTTGTCATTACTGCTGACATTGCAGGAACTGAGGTTCGAAGAGTGTTAATTGACGGAGGCAGTTCGGCAGACATTATTTTATTCAAGCCTTCGATCAATTGTGCATCTCCAGAAAGCACCTTCTTCCAGCGGCTCGTCCTTTGCAAGGCTTCGCAGGACCTCCGCTTGATGCACTCGGCCAAATAGGCCTGGAAGTTACCTTCGGAGAAGGATTGTTAGCTAGGACTGAGGAAGTAATCTTCGACGTTGTAGATGCTCCATATGCCTACAACGTCATCTTCGGAAGAGGCATGTTAAATCAGTTCGGAGCTGTGGCACACCACAATTACTTGTGCATGAAGATGCCCACGCAAGCAGGAGTTCTTACTGTCTTCGGAGATCAAGCTACCGCCCGAAGAGCGGAATATGGCCATGGCCCCTCTCTTGATCCAAGACAAGTGAATAATGTACAAGATAATCACAAAAATTTTTCAGCTCCTTCTGAATCTTTGAAGAAATCCTTCCCAAGACCAAGTCCTGAAGGAGAGATCGCAACGAAGATTATTGTTAAAGATGGTAAAGAATATGCATTTCAATTTGGTAAAGATTTACCTCCAGATGTTGCAACCTCCTTGGAAGAAGTGGTGAAAGAGAATTTAGATGTCTTTGCTTGGTCTGACGAAGACATCACCGGAGTCGATCGGGATATCATTGAACATAGTTTGCTTGTAAACCCAAAGGCCCGGCCTGTTCGGCAAGGACTCCGAAAAATGTCTGTAGAAAGAGCTGTTCTGGCGAAGGACGAAGTTGAAAAATTGTTGAAGGCTGGGATTATCAGAGAAGTGGCTCACACAGAATGGTTAGCCAACCCATTCTTCATCAAGAAGAAATCCTCCGGAAAGTGGCGCATGTGCATTGATTTCACATCCTTGAATAAAGCATGCCCTCGTGACCCCTACCCATGCCCCGAATTGATCAATTGGTCGACTCCACCGCAGGTTCAGAGTTATTAAGCTTCCTTGACGCGTATTCTGGTTATCATCAAATATGGTTGAAGCGCGAAGATGAGATCAAGACAAGCTTCGTAACTCCCTCGGGAGTCTTTTGTTATGTAAGAATGCCTTTTGGCTTAAGAAATGCCGGGGCTACTTTTTCGAGGTTAGTTGCTAAGGCTCTAGGTCATCAATTAGGTCGCAATGTGGAGGCCTATATGGATGATATTGTAATAAAGAGTGCTTTAAAGCACCAACATATCCTAGACTTAGCAGAAACATTTAATAGCCTTCGGGCATGTGGGATCCGTCTTAACCCCGAAAAATGTATCTTCGGGGCTAAGGCTGGGAAGTTGTTAGGGTATTTAGTTTCAAGCAGGGGGATTGAAGCTAGCCCTACTCAAATAACTGCGCTACAAAAGATGGCTCCTCCGGAAAATTTAAAGCAAGTGCAAAAGCTGACTGGACGTCTGGCAGCGCTTAGCAGGTTTTTAGCAAGGTCTGCGGAGAGAAGCTTGCCTATATTTAAAGCATTGAAAGGGTCCGAAGATTTTGCATGGACACCGGAGTGTCAGAAAAGCTTCGGAAGATATTAAAGAGTATCTCAGTAATCTCGCTACACTCACGGTGCCTACTGCGGACGAAACCCTACTCCTTTACCTTGCAGCTACAGGTTCTGCTGTCAGTGCAGTCCTTGTCAGAGAAATGGATTTCAATGGGAAGTTGGTGCAAAATCCTGTTTATTTTGTGTCTGAAGCATTATCAGGAGTGAAGACAAGGTATTCCGAACTCGAAAAGTTCGTTTATGCTCTGGTAATGGCTTCGAGGAAATTAAGACATTATTTTTTGGCTCACAATGTAATTGTACCAACTTCGTATCCTTTGGGAGATATGCTCCGAAGTAAAGACTCCACTGGAAGAATTGGAAAGTGGGCAGTCGAACAAGCACCCTTCGGCATATCTTTTCTGGCAAGGACAGCAATCAAATCGCAAGTCTTAGCAGATTTTGTAGCAGAATGGACTCCACCTGCAACTTTGGTTCCGGAGAAGTCAAGTGACGGAGTTTGGACTATTTTTTCTGATGGGGCTTTCCAAGCATCCGGAGCAGGCGTTGGAGCAGTGTTGATTTCGCCTTCAGGGCAAAGAGCAATGTACTCCGCAAGACTCAACTTTAAGTCTACCAATAATATAGCGGAGTATGAAGGGATTTTACTGGGACTCCGAAAAGCACGTGCTATAGGGCCTACAAGAGTTGTCATAAAGACAGATTCTCAAAGAGTAGGAGGGCACGTAGATAAAAGTTTTCAAGTTCGACATCCACAGCTTGCAAAGTACTTAGAAGAAATCCGTAAGATCGAAGCACACTTCAAGGGTATTTCCATTCGGAGTATACCAAGAGCAGAAAATGTGCAAGCGGACATCTTAGCAAAAGCTACAGCCGGAGCTGTGGATATACCAGAAGAAGCTTTCTACGAGGAGCTCAGTACACCTTCGGTGCTACAAATTCCCTCTGCAGAGATTATTTCATTCCAAGTGCAGATTGGAAAAATTCAATCATGGAACTTTTACAAGGAAGGACAAATTTGCCTGAAGAGCCACAACTTTCAAGATTGAAACTCAGGGCTAGAAATTATCAAATAATCAATGGTATTTTATACAAGGCCGGAGTATGTTCCCCTCTACTCCGATGTATATCTCAAGCCGAAGGTCAAGAAATTCTTCGAGAAATCCATGAAGGACTTTGCGGTAGCCATTTAGCCCCTCGAGGTTTGGCAGGAAAAACACTTCGCCGGGGGCTTTATTGGCCTACAATAACAGCTGATGTGGAGAGCTTGGTCCGCACTTGTCAAGGATGTCAGTGGATGGGTCGACACAGCCATCGCCCACCAACAACTCTTCAAGTTATTGCTCCGGTATGGCCTATGGCCATATGGGGTATGGATTTAATTGGTCCCTTTCCAGTAGCTAAGGGAAATCTAAAGTTCGCAGTGGTAGCTATTGAATATTTTTCTAAGTGGGTAGAAGCAGAGCCCTTAACAGCTATCACTTCGAACAATGTACATAAATTCTTTTGGAAAAATATCATTTGCCGGTTCGGAGTGCCTAGACAACTCACAGTTGATAATGGAACACAGTTCGATGCAGAACCTTTCACGAAGTTTTGCGAAGATCTAGGCATCCAGTTATGTTTTGCTGCAGTGAGGCATCCTCAGTCTAATGGAGCTATAGAAAGAGCCAATGGAAATATTTTGTCAGGGCTAAATCGAAGGATAGTAGGATTAGCAAAAGGACTGTGGACCGAAGAACTTCCGAAGATTTTGTGGTCCATTCGGACTATGCAAACAAGGTCCACAGGTTTTACTCCATTCAGATTACTATTCGGATATGAAGCTATGACTCCAATGGAGCTCAAAGGAGGATCACTTCGCAGCACCGAACCGGAGATTGAAGAAGAAAGACAAGCTTCGCTAGATTTATCAGAAGAAACAAGACTTCGAGCTGTGGCCAATTTATAAAAGTATCACCAGCAGACGAAGGCTTGGTTTGACCTGAAGGTTAAGATCAATGAGCTTAGACCGGGTCATCTTGTTCTGCGAAGCATTATAGCGCCAGGGAAATTAGGAAATAAATGGGAAGGTCCATACTTAATTGTTCATTCAGGACGCCCTGGCTCTTTTAAATTAGCTAATTTAGAAGGTGAAGAATTAGCACATACTTGGCATGCGGAGCACCTAAAGCGATACTTCGCATAAGGGCTCCTTGTAAACCACTTGTAATCATCTTCTGAATTAATAAAGCATATGGTTCAGATAGTGCCTTCCCCTCATAAACCTCCAGCTTCCGAGTGGACGCACTAGAACCGCGGGGTTGACCGAGAGGGAAGTGTCATAAAGCTGAATCATATTTTCGGACTTCGAATCATTGGTTCGAAGTTTCCGACGTGGGGGCTGACATAATCCGGAGTGCAAGCCACCGGCTTGTAGGCATCCGTAAAAGAGCCCAAAACCACATCATACGGAGTCCAAGCCATCGGCTGGTAGACATCCGTAAAAAGAGTCGAAGGTGACCAAAATATGCGAAGCCCAAGCCACTGGCTTGTAGGTATCCGTAAAAAGAGTCGAAGGCGACCAAAATATGCGGAGCCCAAGTCATTGGCTTGTAGGTATCCGTAAAAAGAGTCCAAAGAGACCACTGCGAACTCCGAACCACTGGTTTGACAGAGTTCACAAAAAAGAGCCGAACGTGGCCAAAACAAAACAGAGTTTGAGCCATGAGCTTCGAATGTCTGTTAACATAGTCCAAAGTGACAAATTATCTAAGACACTAAAGTGTCCTGAAAGTTATCTCAAGTGATTTCTTTCAAAAAACAAAGGGTACTAAGTTGCCATTCTTCAGACTACAAATAGTCAAAGACATTTTATAAGATTTTAAAAGATCTTTAAATTGCAGAGGGGCTCCGAACCCCAAAAAATTGTACTCCGAAGTTTTTCTTTGCGCATAACCATCTTTGAATACAGTTCGAAGTTGCTTATACCCAAAGAGGGGCTAGTAAATAGGGAGACAATTTTAAATCGATATTTATTATTCGAACGAATATGATGATAGATTACATCATGAAAAATTGGTATCTATACCAAGAAGGAATCGAAGACCTCTTCGATCTCTAGAGCTAGGGTTGGAACGACTAGTTCAAGTGCCGGGAGTTCTAACAACTTTACGTTTAACTCTTTGGCCTCCCTTCGAAGCTCTAAAGTCTTTTTGTTCTTGTTGAAGCTCGGCCCAAGTTCGAAGCCGTTCGGGGCTCCTTTCCCAGCTTCCAAGTTCTTCAGGCTTTTTACTTCGAGCTTCATCTTCGTCTTCGGACCATATAACGTCTTTAGAAGACGAAGTTTCCAAGTTAACCTATTTTTCTTCCTCTTTAATATAAGATAGTATATCTTTGCTTACTTCGGGCGTAATTGCACCGGAGCTATCTCGAGGAACTAAAAATCGAGGGCGCTTGTAAACTTTTAAAAGATCGAAGGTAGCCCATAATGAGCGAAGTTCGTCGTTAATATCTAACACTTCGGTATCTTCCGTATGAGGCAAAGCCTAAAAACATGATAAACAAATTTTCATTGATAAATATACATAAGCACAAAGCTTTACATAGTCAAAGATCCTAAGACATATCTAAACCTGCGGGTTCGGAGGAGGCTGACTGCTCGAAGCTTGGGTCCGAGCTTGCTTCTGGCGTTGTCCTTCATCGATCTAGGCCTTGATCGCAGAGCGACCTTCGGCTCTCCATGAAGTTTGGAAGGCTTGCCAGGCAGCGGCCACACCTTCGGAAGGAGTTAGAAGCTGCTTGTCGTCGAAGGTAATTGGGCCCTCTCCTGCGCTCGGAGTTATCGATCGGCCCAGATCCTCGTAGTAACGAAGTAGGCCAACAGCAGCCACTTGTACGGAGAGTTCTCCGTAGCGAATGCCTGCTGTCTTCATCTGCTTTGCCACTCCTTGAATCCTTTTCAACCGGCGCAGAAGGGAAATGTTGTCATCAGAAGGAAGCATCCCGATAGTACCGAAGTACTCCAGAACGCCTAGCAGTTGATCCATAACCTCCGCAGCTACCTTCTCGGACTTCAGCTTATCTTCAATCAGCGCGTCCTTCGCCGAAGTTAGCTCTTCCAGAACTCCGGAAAGTCTAGCAGCCTCTGTAGTTAAGGAATTCTTTTGATTCAAAAGCTGGCTAGCTTCCTCTCGGAGCCTAACAAGCTCGGTCCCCACAGTAGCGTGCTCCGCCCGCATTCTTTCAACTTCTGCTCGAAGCACAATTCTTTCTGCTTCGAGCTCCTTGTTCGCAGCCTCCAAGCCTTGTATGGCCCTGCGCTTCGTTGACACCATGCTGTCCATATGAACCACTCGGCCTTCGGAGATAGTGAGATTCCGTTGAAGAGTTCCGTTTTCCTCTCGAAGGCGAGCGATTTCTCGTTCATTTGATATATTCGCAGCTCGGGCCAAGACTGTTTGCTGCGAAAAGAAAAAACCAAGGTAAGAAATTATTTGTATGAAAATTTGATGTTATTTCACAGATGCTTCGTACCTGGTAGGCTGCGCGTTCCATAGCAGCGTTAAGCTCCGAGCTCTCCGCTTCGCTCAAAATGGCCACTAAGTTTGTCTCCCCAATAGCGCGACTAGCTCGATCCAAAGGCTCGAGCAAAGTCCGAAGACCAGTTCTTCGCTCTAAGAAAGGAGCTAGAAGGGGGAGCATACTTAAAGCTTGTTGGTCATCTTCGTTTGACGAAGGCCCGGAGTGTTGAGCTGTAGTCTTCGGAGCCCCCAGAGACTGGCCCCCCTCGGTAGATTGGCTCTCATCTGTTAACTCAGACGGAGTTGATCCAGAGCTCGCAGCAGGGAGGGAGTCCATTTTTCCTTTGCCTTTTCCAGGCCCCATTTGAGTGGCTCCTGGGATTGGCTCCGAAGTTGTCGAAGATCCAGGGATTGTATCTTCCGGACGGACCTCTTCAATGGAAGTGGACTCTGTAAAAACAAAAGTATTATACATCGTATAAATACACAAGATAAATATAAAAGAATTATTCGAAGGTTACCTTCGACGTTCTGGCGGCGGGTAAGCATTGGACTGCTTGGCGGATCGAAGGCCAGATCTTCGTCCGAATCAAGCGTCAAGTCTTCGACTACCAGAGCGTTCTCCTGTGCAGTCATTGTTGCTTCATCCGGAATCGAAGCTGCAGGGACTTCGATTCCACTTTCATCCACAGGAACTTCGTCCTGAGGTAAATCTTCTTGAACTGCCGAAGTCCTTGTTTGCTCAAGATTCTCTTGAGACTTCGGCGCGTTCGCAAGTACTTCAACTTGTGCAGCTCCTTGAGCTGCATCTTCGTCAATCAGGTTCACAAGTAACCTGCCTTCGTCCTCCTGGGAATCGGAGGCTGAAGCCCTTGGGCTCGAAGGTGCTGGGTTCTTTGGCTTTCGAGCCACCTTCTTGACCGGAGTCTTGGCGGAGCTCAAAGTCCCAGTTTCTGCCTTCCTCTTCTTGGGTCCTTTCTCCGAAGGCACCCAATCCACCAAAGGGGGCGGAACGATTTCCAGCATTCCCCATACTCTGTTAAATCTTTCCCAACTCCCGACCAACTTGATTCTCCATTCTTTTTCGGTCGGAGTTGGAGCGCCTAAAATCTTCTCCGAAGCCCGTATGATTTGCTCCGAAGTTATAGGGGCTGAAGAAGCTAAAAAATGAGTTAAGTTAGTTAATTCTTCGAATAAATATACATGGAGTATGTTGTTTTCGAAGTTACCTGCAGGGCTTGAAGTCGAAGTAATTTTTTGGAGACCGCCTTCCGAATCCTCTTCGAAGATGATAGGCTAGTTGGCCATCAAAGGAGAAATTTGGAGCCCGAAGAATTCTTCGGCTAAGTCTCGCATGCTCAACCGATGGCTAATCTTTTGAAGCAAGCTGAGGAGAGCTTCGAGCTGACCGAGGTCTGGATGCACAAGGGCTTCCTTTCGGAAGTTGATGTCTTTCAGAGGTCCAGCTAGACGGTTGCTCGCCCCAACTTCGACATAAAACCATTTCATGATCCAGTCGGTATACCATCTAGCATTGATGGCCTTAGCAGGAAACCGAAGGGCGTACTCATCCTGAAGCCTGAAGTTAATACTTCCGAAGGCTACTACCATTTTTTCACCTCTGGGGCCTACGAAGGTCTTTGGCTGGCACGAAGCTCTGTGCAACGCAGCGAAGATTTCTGCCCTCCCCTCACAACTTTCGGCTCGCAAAGCCCATTCGAAGATGGCTAAACGAGCTACAGCATTCGGAGAAAGTTGGGGGAGAGTAACGTGGAACAGATCCAATACCTCAGCCAAGAAATCCATTGTCGGAAGGCCTAAGCCAGCTTCGAAGACAACCACTTCTCCGGGTCTTGGTGACGAGATAACTTCCTCTCCGGGTTTGCGGATCATAACTCCCGAACTAATTCTGCCCTCTACTGCGGCCGCCAGTGATTCTCTTTTGCAGGTTGAAGGCCCCAGTTGGAAGGATTGATCCATGTATTTTGTTGATGCCGGGAAGAGGCCTTGATCGCCAACATTTTGGGGATTTCCTCCTCCCGCCGCCATGGTTGCCGTTGCGGGTGTTGGAGCTGCTGTCGCCAATGATGCAGCCGCTACTGCAGCAGCAGCCTACTGTCGAGCCAGGGCTGAAGGTGCTCCCGAACCATTGGTTTTCGCCATTGAAACTACTGAGTTGCTTTGGAAGAAGAATGGAGGCTAGGGCTCAAAGGATGGCTTGTTTGCAAGAAAGCGGTGGAAAGGTACTCAGGAAAGTTCTAGGCCCTCTATTTATAGCCTAGACTTTACATTTTTTATCGTTTGTCCATACCGTTTCGCATTCTTGCCCGTTACTTTTTTCCGAAATTAACGCACTGCGTAACTTCCGTTAGAAGAAAGAAGCCAACGGCTATTTCTTCTAAGTCTAAAAAGGCTTTCGGGCTTCTTGAGTTAGTTCTAAGATGGTTTGAAAGTAATTGTCATTCGAAGTTTTATATCTCCATCCATTTCGGAGATAAATTAAAAATCTAATAACCCCTACGCATGGTTATTTTTCTTTCGTATACTGCTCTCCTAACATTACAGGTTTAATGGAGAAGCGTATTCGAGGGGCTACTGTTGGGGGAAAATATTCCATCCTTAGGGTTATTGCAGTAACAACACAAAGGAAGATAATGGATTCGAAGGTTTCCAACATGCATCTTCGGAGATGCCTTGAGTCAAGCTCGAAGTATGAAGATGGACCTTAGTTCGGAGTATATCTTCGAACATGGACTCTTCTGATATCTTTTCTGCCAGCTAAGATGGAAGACTTATCTTCTTTCTCATTAGATTAGTCTTTTACCATTTTAGCCCTATTAAGAGTACCGAATAGTTTCCACTATGTCGGTTGTAACAGAGGGGTAAAAGGGTCTTTTCCTTAATGTTTGGGCCTATAAATACCCCCCGTTTCACCCTGTAATAGGGACCAAATACAAGTTATTCAATACACACTTTCGAATTGTTCTAAGTTATTATCCTTTCGGAGGCTTAGAACAGTTCACTTCGCAAACACTTCGTTTGTTAGTTTCTAATCTTCAGAAACCTGTTAGCGTAATCTTTTACGCCAACAAATAGGTATAAAGAACTAGAGTGATTAACAAATGGAGTGTCTGTTTAAGAAGACTATTCCAAGCCTTCGAGAAGGATAATAGCTTGAGATAGTTTGATGTGTGTATTGAATATCCGAGTATCTGATGCCCTTTACAGAGTGAAGAGGGGTATTTATATACCGAATACATAGGGAAAAGACTTCTTTACCCTCTAATTACAACCGACTAAGACGATATTGTTTAATATTCTTCATAGGGTTAAAAGATTAAAAGACTAGTCTAATCAGTGAGAAGATAGATCTTCCATCCTTGCTGGCAGTACCCGTTTGGGTGAAGAGGTTTCGGGGGGCTCCGTCACGCTGAAGTCTTGATAGAGGCCTCCGCTGTAGAGAGCTTCGAATACTGTGAAGTATTGATGTCGTATGCATCTCTGGAGATAAAGCTTTAGATTTCATTTCTTCTGCTTGTATTGATATAGAAGTTTCCTTGACTTCTGGAGGATGAAATATTTTCCCCCAACAGTTACATTTTTAATATTTTAAAATGTAAATGGAAAACATAATATAGGCAAATATATATTAAAGATTGCGTGGATGTCTAGAATATCTCTACTATTATAAGCCAACTTGGTCCAGCATTTCTATCCACTCCGTTCCATCTGCCTGTATCATCCTATCGACCCAGCCCATTACGCGTGCATGGCTCAATCCGTGTCGTCGCCCACGCTTCTCCCTCCCTCCCCACGAGCACAGCGCCACAACTGCTATCGCACGCTCATGCCAGAACTGACTCCTGTCCCTCCCGTCCCACACGCGCAACCGCCGCTCCCCCTCACTCTCTCCTTGTGCAACTGCCGCTCCCCTTCCCTCCCTCTCCGTGAACACATTGAAGGGAAATGGCATAGCTATAGGAGACATACGCATGTTCAATGGTGACAGAGTAGGGACGGGGAGTCCTCCTCGTTGGTGACACCAAGATGAACACGATTGCATCGCCGTGTCCAAGGATGGCAAGGGAAAGTCCTTGGTCTGCGCATTCATGTAAGCCAAAATTCTCTTTGTCTCGATTGATCTCGGTCTCACATTCACACCAGAAGGATTTGGGGGTCGCCGTGCTCCCCTTCTCTCGTAGCGATCCCATGCCATTTCTCGTAGTGTGGAACTAAGTGGGATCGCACTGTGATTTTATCTTGGTGATGAGTGATTGACAAGTTTGCTCGATCATGGTGATGAGTGATTGGTTGTTTGCTTGCACCGATGGGATCGATATGTGAGTGGAGATTGTGTGCCAAGGGGATCGGTGTGCCGATGGGATCGATGCTCATTGTGATTCATGTTTTGGCTTGTCTTATGTGTGTAGGATGGATATGCTAGTCAACTGTCAATGACTGGTGATCAAGGGTCAAGCAGGGAGATTGATGCCAGAGGGTCAAGGAGGCTGGGTGAAGTTGGAGATGATCTTAGGAATACACGTGGAGATGGAGCAAGATGAAGGATGGATGATCGAGGCAGTGTTGACCAAGTTAGTGAAAGAGAGGCCAGTGCAAGTGATCAGGCGGCTTGAGGGAATCGAGAGCGGGAGAGACTTGTTGGCGGTTGAATTCGTGGATTGGTGTCACGTGTCGGCGATCGGAAAGGCTTTATCGGTTTTAGCAAAAAACTATCGTATCAGAAAATGTTTTTAAATTTCAAGAAATAGGAGTTTATTTTTCTGTTTAGTCGTCTAGATTAAGTGTAATATTTTAGTATTTTTCTTAATTTTTAATTCTGAAAAAAAACTAAAAGAATAGGTTAAATGATGTAATAAATTAGGTGTAAACTTTGTGTATTTTTCAGAATTATTAATTCTAAAAATATACAAGGGCATTTAGGTAATTTCTTGGTAATTAAACCCTAATGGCATTTTGTGAAATACCTTGATAGGCTTGCCTATATAAAGGACGCCATGCCTAGTGGTTTATGATGACTTTTGGCTGAACTTTTTGGGTGTTCTAATCCAGAAATTTTAGTTCATCCTTTCCGTTCATTTTTGTGTTGTTTTTGGTCATTTTCTTTCCTGTGCACTATTCATCGCAACAGCATTGTATTGCCGTCATGGATCGGCTACAGGAGCGTTGCCCGCCATCATAGTCGGTTATTTTTCTAACTGTGAGGTGTTGTTGTGTGACCTGACTTCTATATGCTATCTTTTACATGCCTTGTAGCTAGATCCTTACTTAGATGCAGATATGCAACTTGGACATCTATATGCTTTAAATATGAAAATTGTGCTATAAAAAATTCAGAATAATGAAAAATTGATGCATTTTTATGATTATTAGAAAAGATCCAGGTGGGTTTGCTTTGTCGCATTGCATTGTTCTGGACTGCTTACCATAGCACTTTGGTATGAACTAGGATGGTGTAATGTATGCCAAGACCAATGTCTTAAGCTTCTGATGGTCCAGTTCTGGCCTAGGCTTGACTTGGTCGGTTAGCATAAGGTTTGACACGCAAATAACCCCTGGCAGAAATGAAAAATAAGTCTGAATTTTTTTAAAAAAAATTGAATGACAAGTTTGCTGAAGCACTTTGTTTTGGACAATGCTTATCTTGGTAGATATCAGTTAGCTTTTGCATCTCATGCTTTACTTTGCTTGTTAACTAGAAAATGTGGTGATGCTTTTGTTTTGCAAAAATCGAAAAATGTGTGCTAATGACTTTCTTTAAGATATCATCTATTGCACTGATCATGTCATGTATCTTAGACAATATATCTTTTGCTATACATGTTAGACGTTGTAATAGCAGTCAATCATATCTAAGAAGCATGCTTTTCACACTCCACCTGCACCCCATCTGCATTCATAACATATTTTGAGGGGGAGCTGCATTTCAGGGGGAGTGTGCGTTTATGTCTCTTTAAAGTGCATTTAGTCTCACTTGATGAGTCCAATTATCAACAAGGGGGAGAAATTTTGAAGTTTTTTAGCTTTCTCTGGGATTGATTTCAGGGGGAGCTCCTTGTTGGTAATTCTGAGATTTGCACTTGTTTTTGAGACTTTATTTTTTAGTTAACCATAATGACCATTTTTCTTGCTTCTGTTTGGCTTTTGGTCATTAGGGTTAAACTTTTTATTTCTTTCTTCTATTTTCTTTTGTCTTTGTTTTTCTGTTTCCACATGTTTTGCAGGTTCTGGAGATGAGCTAAAAAGGGTGTTGACAATGCACTCATCAAGGGGGAGATTGAAAAAGCATGTTGAAGAATATGGTTTTGATATTCCAGATGTGATGAGTGATTGTCAACGGAAGTCAAAGGAAGGGAGAGATGAAGACCTGCCGTGTCTGAGGCGCGTGTGACTTAGGTACACGGGCAGTGAGCGACGGTCGGGGCAGAGGAGCCGTGGAGTCGGACTGGCCCAATCCGGGTACATGGCTAGGAGCGGCAGATGATCCACTGGTCTGTTGACTGGGTTTGACTCAGGTACACGGGCGGCGAGCGATTGCCGGGCTAAGGAAGCTGCGGGTTGGGTCGGCCCAATCCGGGTACCCGGTGCGAAGACAGTGGACGCTTTGTCAGTTTCGGTGTAAAACTGACAATCTATCATTAATTCGTTTTTAGGATATTAATATTTAGTTTTTAAGTTTAGAATATTTTATTTCTAAGAATAATTAGTAATTTTTGGAATTTATTTAGAGTCAGTTTATTTTATCCGAGGGTAAAGTAGTCTTTTCATGTATTAGGCTTTGCCTATAAATAGACCCTATCCCCTTGGGGATAGATGACGATTTTTTAATAGATCAATCTACGATCCAATTTTTCGTTTCGTCACCAAATATCCGTCTTCGGCGTTTTTTTTTTCTTTCGTGGGATCTCCACGTTGCCTTCCAGCCATCGGCTACAGGAATTCGGTGGCAGCAGTGGGTGCCTTGCGCCTAGGGGTGAAAGTGGTTCGGATAGTTTCCGACCGTATCCGGAAAAACGGATTCGGATTCGGATTTTTTTGATTCGGATACGGATTTTTCGGATACGGATTCGGATTCGGATATTTTTTTTCGGATACGGAAACGGATATGATATGCCTGATATCCGTCGGATTCGGATACGGATTCGGATAATCCGGATAGTTCTTATTCGGATATCCAGCCCATTAAAAATATAGGCCCACTGGCCATACTGCAGGCCTTTATATGGCCCGATGGTTTAGATTTGGCTGGCAGGCCCACCAGGCCACCACCATGGCGCCATGGCCTGATGGCCCAACCGCCCATGGATTTGAAATAAAAAATCTTCTTTATTTTTTTTAAAAAACATTTTTTTAAAAAAATAAAGAATATTTTTTTAAAAAAAAATATATATTTTTAAAAATGGGATAAATTTCTATAAATTTAAACATATAATTTTTTTAATAAATAAAAAAAATTAGTTCTTTCAATTTAAATTTTAGAAACACAATGAATTAATGAAAAATAGCAAATTGACATATAACAATATTCAAATTTTCCATAAATTAATATATGTTGTATTTTAATTATATAAAAAGTTTAAACAAATATTTAACTATTAATTTGTTTTTAAACCTAACACATTTCTTTTAACATTCTAACTCATTACTTTCAAATCTCTATCTTTCTTAACATCGTACATGCAAACTTTGTCAAAATAATTTTAAATTTTTATCATAGCATCTATGTATCGTATGATGATACCGTGAGACGTATCGTATTTTTCAGACTTAATTTGAATTTTTTAGAATTAAAATTTCATTAAGCTCTACGTTATCCATCGAGTGTCGTAACATTTTTTAAAAAATAATATCTTTCAATTTAGTGGATACTGACTTAAAATAGACTCACATGCATGAATATGATTTTTCTAGAATTTTTAGTTCATTATTTCATGCACTTGTAGTTCAAATTTGATAAATTTCAATATAAATCAAAGAAACATACATAATGAATTAAAAATAGCAAACTTATGTATAAAAATGTGATTTTTTTATAAGACTATATATGTTGTATTTTAATCATAGAAAAAAATCAAGTTTAAACAAAGATTTAACTATTGATTTGCTTTTAAACCTATCACATTCTTCTTAACATTCTAACTCATTACTCTCAAATCTCCATCTTTCTTAACATCGTAGATGCAAACTTTGTCAAAATAATTTTAAATTTTTATCACAGCATCTTTGTATCGTATTATGATACCATGAGACGTATCGTATTTTTCAGACTTGATTTGAATTTTTTAGAATTAAAATATCATTAAGCTCTACGTTGTCCATCGAGTGTCGTAACAATTTTTTAAAACAATATATTTCAATTTAGTGGATACTGACTTCAAATATACTCAAATTCATGAATATGATTTTTTTAGAATTTTTGGTTCATTATTTCATGCACTTGTAGTTCAAATTTGACAAATTTCAATATAAATCAAAGAAACATACATAATGAATAAAAAATAGCAAACTTATGTATAAAAATGTGAAATTTTTTATAAGATTAGATATGATATATTTTAATCATAGAAAAAAATCAAGTTTAAACGAAGATTTAACTATTGATTTGCTTTTAAACCTAACACATTTCTTCTAAACATTCTAATTCATTACTCTCAAATCTCCATCTTTCTTAACATCGTACATGAAAACTTTGTCAAAATAATTTTAAATTTTTATCACAGCATCTATGTATCGTATGATGATACCATGAGACGTCTCGTATTTTTCAGAATTTATTTGAATTTTTTAGAATTAAAATTTCATTAAGCTCTATGTTGTCCATCGAGTGTCGTAACAATTTTTTTAAAAAATATCTTTCAATTTAGTGGATAATGACTTAAAATAGACTCAAATTTATGAATATGATTTTTGTACAATTTTTGGTTCATTATTTCATGCACTTGTAGTTCAAATTTGACAAATTTCAATATAAATCAAAGAAACATACATAATGAATTAAAAATAGCAAACTTATGCATAAAAATGTGAAATTTTTTTATGATATTATATATGTTGTATTTTGATATTAGAAAAAAATTCAACTTTAAACGAACATTTATATTTCAAATTTACAATTTTAAACTTTATCTCTCTCACTCCAAAAATAAGTAAATAGTCAACTTTGACTAAAACTCTATCAACCCTAATTTTTCTTTCTCTCTCCCGGTCTCTCCTACTCCTGTCACCTCTCTCTCCCCGTTCGTGATGATTTATATGATGTTAACTATTATTTGTCATTTGTGTATTGTGATCGTGAATAAATAAATACATTATTGATATTCGGTAAGTATTCGTAACCGTATTCGTATTCGATTCGTATCCGCTCCTGTATTCGTATTCGATGATATCCGACTCCGTATTCGTATCCGGATTATCCGAATCCGAATTCAAATCCGAAAAAATATATGAAAAAGGATATGATATTAGTGATATCCGTCCGTATCCGATCCGTTTTCACCAGCCGTTTTTTTTTCATCAGCCAGCAATTTTCGGTCACAGCTTGTGGGGCCCGCTATTCACGGCCGGCTGCTTTCTGCTGGTTGACGCCGGCACAGCACGCCTGCTCCCCACGGAGGGATTCCCAAGACATCACGCACGGCGACGCGAAGATGACGCAGGTAAGTTTCTAATCTCCTATTTTTTAGCAGATCAATTTTTAGAGATAATCATCTATTAATTAATTAGCCGAAAATCTATTTCGAAATTTCGTTTTTATTTCAATCTGTTAAAATTTATTAGTTATCTCGTATTAATTTTTTTTGCATAATCCGCTCATATAAAAAAGGAAAAGAAAAATTTATTAGTCGCAGTTATATTTTTATACTAGTTTTTTTTTCTCTGCAATATTTTCGGATTAATTCTGAATTAATTTTTATTGATCCATTTGTATTTAAATTTAATTAGTATCTTATTTCTAGACTGAAATATTAATATCTCGAATTTCATCTAGGTATTTTTATTTACCGCAGTATTTCTGTTTAGTTTATCTTTAATATCTTTTTAATTAGGACACCGGTCATTTTGAAGCTAGATTACTTTAATTCCAGTAACTTGCTTTGCAAATATTATTTGTATGGTTAAGTTTGTTTGGGTGTTTGGATTAGATCTTAGTTTAGCAAGAAATTTTTAGGCGCCCATTCACCCCCCTCTGGTCGCTACTTTCGGTCCTACACCTTGCAGGTTTCAAAGGGTCTCGCTGGTCCACCTTCTGAAAAAACTTCTAAACTACTGACTTTGGGGTGCCCCCGAGCCATTCCAGCTCCTGCAGAAGCCTGGCCGAGGTGGCCGTTCGGAGTGTGCTGGGCCGAAGCCCTTCGGAGGGTTTGGACCCTGGGGAGCCTTCTCCGTTCGAGAGGCTTCGGACTATGGACTCCAGCGTGTCGGATCCCTTGGTGGGCGGAGCACTCCGATCTAGGGGCTTCGGTGTGCGGTGGACCTTCAGCGACCCGAGGGGTTCGACCCAGAGGGTGCGCCTCCCCAACATTATTGGCTTCGGCAGTGAGACAGAACACCGGCTTCTCCAATACAGAAAATTTCCCTCTCCTTACTTGGTAGCCAGATGCCTGCTGAGCCAAATAATTGGCGACTGAATTGGCTTCTCTTGACACGTGAGATATTTTGAAATCATCAAAACTAGTAACTATGTCTAGACATTTGTCCAAGTAGCTATTCAGCAAGCCATTAAAACATTGAGCATTCTTAGTTACTTGTTGTACTACTAATAACGAATCACCATATGCGTGAACATGTTTAGCCCCTACAGACTCTAGTAGTTCAAGTCCTAGCAACAAAGCTTCGTATTCGACTTGGTTATTAGTGGAAGAAAACTCTAGTCGGGCCGAGGCTTCAAAGCGCATACCACTAGGTGATATGAGAACCACTCCAATGCCTTGGCCACTCTTGCAAGTCGAACCATCAAAATAGATTTTCCATGGTACTACCTCAACTAGAGCAATAGTGTCGCTCCAGCTAACATCTATGTGATGATCAACTATAAAGTTAGCATGACTTGGCCTTTCACCGCTCTCAGGGGCTCGTAGGCCAAATCGTACTAAATCAACGCGTAAGCCCATTTTCCGATTCTTCCACTTAGAATCGGCTTTTGTAACATATGCTTTATAACATCGGTTTGGCAAACGACAACACATGTAGTGGGAAGAAGATAATGGCATAATTTAGTGCACGCGTAATAAAGTGATAAACACAACCGTTCCACAAATGCGTACCTGGTTTCGGCGTCCAGCAGGCGGTGACTCAAGAATGTGATGAAGTACTCCTTCCCCTCTACCTCCTGGGTTAGCACAACCCCAATCACGCCATCCTCGGCAGCGATGTATGGCCGAAACGGAATCCCGACCATGGGTGCTCTCACCACAGGCGGTGATGACAAGCACTCTTTGATTTTCTCAAAAGCATTTTGTTGGCTTGCCCCCCAAGTGAACTCGGCTTCATTTTTTAGCCGGAGTATGGGGACAAAGGCATCAATCTTGCCGGACAAGTTGGATATAAAGCGACGCAAATAGTTCAACTTGCCTAGCAACTTTTGTACATGCTTTTTGCATGTCGGTGCCGCAACGTTTCTAACCTTCTCAAGTCTCTTAGGATCAATTTCTACGCCTCTCTTATGAATCATGAAACCTAAGAACATACCCGCCGACACACCAAAAGCACACTTGAGTGGGTGTAGGATCGATGTACCGACTAGAGGGGGGGTGAATAGGCGGTATTTAAAACTAATTCGATTTCAATTAAACAATGATCAAAGTCCTAAGATAATGGTAGCAAACCGCTAGAACAAGTATATTACTCTAGAAAAGTAAGCTTGCATAAATAAACTTGCTCGAAGATAAAAAGGGACAAGAGACAACCGAATTTTATCCCGAGGTTCAGAAATTTTCCAATTTCCTACGTCCTCGTTGAGGCGAGTTTCACTTGACCGCTCTCTTCACCAAGCCTCGGATTTCTCAAGGAGAAATTAGCTTGAAGATGAGCCAGCACCGGAAGTGCAACTCTCGGGCCTCGATCACTAGTGGTAGCTCTTCTCCACTCCGGATAGGCGAGCTCCAACCTTCACAACCTCCCGAGTCTCCTCCACAACCTTCTAGGAGAGATCACCGGTTTCTTCTCCAAGCCGTCTAGGAGATGGCAATCTCCAAGAGTAACAAGCTGCAATCAAAGCTAGGAGAAGAGGATCAAGTGCCAAAATGCCAATGCAATGCAATTCACTCAATCACTTGATCACCCCTTTTTCTTCCCAACCTCACTAGTGCTCAAATTAGTGCTTAATGGTGGGAGAGACTCTCTTGTGCTCAAGTATGTTCAAATGAATGCCAAAAGTCTAGCAAAGGAGCTGTAGCAAGGGTTTATATAGCCACACACCCAAAAACTAGCCGTTACACAAGTTAGGTGGCTCTCTGCGCAATGTCGGTCTGACCGCCCATCTTGGGCCGGTCTGACCGTCCTCAACTGCAACGGCTAGAAAACTAGCCGTTTACTGATGTGACAGGACGCCTCGGTCTGACCGGCCATGCTGGCCCGGTCGGACCGGCCCTACCCGGTCTGACCGGCCATCGGCTCGGTCGGACCGATAGTGCTCCCGTCGGCTCTGTAAACAAGCAGTATTCTGCCCTGCGCAACCCGGTCGGACCGGCCCCTTGGCCGGTCGGACCGCCCAACTCCAGCCGGTCTGACCGGACCCACATGGTCGGTCAGACCGCCAGGGTCAGACAACTCCAACAAAATGCTGCAATATGTTTTTCAAGGAATTTGCCAAAATAGCAACTTTTGCAACAATCACTCATGATCAAAAGATACTATATGCAATGCAAATTGGCACTTGAAAATCAACTCATAACCAAGATGCAACCCCTCTTTATAGTACGGCAAAAACAAAATTTAAACCTAGCCTAATTGATCGCTCCAAAACACCTCGATCAATTTCTAGATTCCTTCAAACCTTTTGCCGTAACCTTTAAACGTCCAGATCTTCGGGTTTCCATCTTGTGCTCCATTTGCGCGGGACCTACTCATTTCCTTCACACTTAAGAAAAATATTAGTCCACAAAACGCATGTTTATCATTAATTACGAAAACTCACATAGGGCCTAGATCTTCAATCTCCCCCTTTTTGGTAATTGATGACAAACACTTCAGAGATAAAGAGATATGTTAAAGTAGAAGTATCCACAATTAAGCGCAAAGCTCCCCCTGAAGAAATGATGGGGTACAAGTATATGGAGCAAGATATGAGATATAATTCCAAACACAATTCACACATTCAATGAAGCAAAGAGAGTTTCTCATAATAAAGGCAAATAGTTCAAATTAAGTTCAGTACGATATGGAAAGCAAATAGTGTTCATTATACAAACAACCATAGATAGATAGCGATATAAAAAGATTGATCCTTCCTAATCTTTCCTTCTTACTACTGCTCCATAGATAGATAGCGATATAAAAAGATTGATCCTTCCTAATCTTTCCTTCTTACTACTGCTCCATTCTCCCCTAATCCTCTGCTGCCTTCTCCCCTACTGCTAACTGCTTCTCCCCCTTTTGGCATCAAGAACCAAAAAAAGAGACTAATCCTGGGAAGGAGGCTGAGAATCATCAAGGCGACGACGACGGCGCTGGTACTGAAGGGGGTATCCTGCTGAGGAAGATGAATCTAGCCGATCAACTCGAGAAGAAAGAGTGTCAATCCTGGAGTTGATACGCTCTTGACCACCTTGAAGGATCTGCAGATGGGAGGTGATAGCTTCTTGTCCTAGAGCCATTTGATCCATTCTTGAATTTAACTGAAGAAAGCCAGCTGTCACTTGTTGAAGAACTGGATCGAAGAACTGGGTGGCATCCATACCAAAATAAGCACCAGATCCAGAGCTCTGAGGAGGAGCAAAAGAGCTGCTAGGAATGTCCTGAGGATGAACCTGTCCTATTCCCATATCAGCTGGATCGACGGCTGGAGCCAAAGGAGTAGCCGAGAAGCGAGGCCTGTACTGAGAGTGGGTGATATCAAGGCGCTCATTCACATTTCCTACTTTGCTCAAAATTAATCTCATGATAAACGGAGCATAGTAGACTCCAAGAGTGAGGCTTCCTTTTGAGAGTGCCATCTCATATAGCATCAAATGGATGACATCGAACCTCTTTCCAGTCATCACTGCATCTAGAAGAGTCCAAGCAACACCTCGAATAGCATCATTGTTGCCTAGACGCGGTAAAATGGAGTGCCGCAGAATGCGATGTGCCACACTATGAAGAGTCTTCATTCCAGTAACCCCTCCAATCTTGTGAGCAGCAGATGGGATGTAGAATTGAGCCATCTCTTCTTCTGACAAAGGATTGTGAGTGAACTCATCATGCAGTCTGAGGCCAGAAGAGAACCTTATGTCCCAAGCACTCTGAATTTCTTGCTTTGTAGCAATGCAAAAGATATCTCCAGTCATCCATGTAAGAGAATCACAAGTGGCAGGTATGAAAACTGTGGCATAAAACTGACGGATAACATCCCAATTGAAATCTTGCTTCAGACTCACTATTTTGTTTATACCAACAGTTCCAAATATGTTTTGAGTGCTGCAACCTCTCCACTTAGATCCCTCCAAGAAATCCACTTATGCGGAGCCAAAGAACGGTTCTCATATGCAATGTTGAATACCTCTTTCTGAAATTTTGTATGAAACCGCTGATCTGATGTATCTCTTGGTCTGAGAAATTGATTGTGGTGGCGCAGACGAGCAAAGTTCTCTTGATTCCGGACATCTACCTTGAATTCCAAGGATGCAAAAGGATCTTCACTAGCTGCTGGAGGCTGAGGCGCCAATTCTTCTTCATTGTCAGAGTTGTCATCCTCATAGGCAAAGTCCTCGTCACTGTCATCTTGAAAGTGCCGGGAAGATTGGCCACGGTCCTCGACAAACTTTGAGCGACGCTCATTTCCTTGAGAACGGCCGGCGCGAGGCATGACTGAATCAAAGATTTAACCCATATGAGATAAAAGATATGATTTGAGACAATCTATGAATTTGTTAGAGGGCAAAAGCATCAATGAGTAATGATGTGCAAAAGAGGGGCAGGCATTGGGAGGTCGGTCTGACCGAGGTAATAGGGTCGGTCTGACCGCCAGTACATGGTCGATCGGACCGCCCATTTCCCACCGGTCTGACCGGCCTATCAACCCGGGCACAAATCCCCTTTTGCACAAAACTTCTCCATAATCAAAATTTGCCATATCAAATTGCATAGAGGCATGGGAAATAGAATCACAAGGCTAACAATTGAGTTTAAAGAGGATTTAGCCTTGGCAAGTTGACATGCAAGCCCATGAACAAGAACCCTAACCCTAGCCTCCAAAAGGATAAAAACAATGGATTTGATCGGAGGAAGTTCTTACCGGCAAGGGAAAATGAACTCGAGGTCGGACCGGAGAGGATCCACCGGTTGGACCGGCAAGAAGATCGATGAAACGAAATTTCTAGGGTTGGGGGCAAGAGTGGAGGAGAGGAACTCGGTTTGAGATGAGAGGAAATAATAGAGGGGAGAGAAAACTAAATAGAGAGGGGAGTTATAACCCTGCCCGAGCCCCGGTCTGACCGGCCATGTAGGCCCGGTTGGACCGACGCAGCAAGGGCGGTCGGACCGGCCATGTAGGCCCGGTCAGACCGACACCACTATAGCTCAGCAATTAAAAACAAGGCACAAAGAGGAGCTTAAGTGAGAAATATAGCAAAATAATTTTGAAAAATTTCAAACTTTGCAGAAACTTAGAATAACTCCCAAGGTTTATAAAACATCAAGTTTTCAAATTTTTAAGTTCAAAAAGAAACTGTTTGCAGCCAAAGTTTTCAACACGTCCGAACTCTTGTCCGAACACTTGTCTGAACTTTAATTCTTTGAATATCTTTTGATAGGATGGATAAAGTTAAAACATTTGAATACGAAAAATGATCAGATGATCCATATCTATAAGTTTTGTTTTGGATAAAAGTTCAAAATATGTCTTGAAATAAGATCATGGGAGAAATTTGTTTTTAACTCAAAGATAGGATTTTGAGGATACCAAAACTTTCAAATTTTGTTTTTCAACAACCTGAGCAATTTTCAACATATAAGAGTAACCTTATACTCCCCCTTAATGTAGCCTTAGAAACACATATAAAAGTACATGAACTTCAAATATGGCATTGCAAGCATAAAAGCATTCATATATGTCACAAGGATAGAAAATTCTACAACTCACACATATGCATGATTTCAAGCCACATTTGAGAAGTCTATTATATTCAATTCATTCCTAAGCTTACAAAAACGGGATTCATCTAGTGGTTTGGTAAAGATATCTGCTAATTGATCTTCGGTTCTTATGTGGCTAATGACAATGTCACCTTTGCCAACATGATCTCTTAGAAAGTGGTGGCGAATATCAATATGTTTGGTTCTAGAGTGTTGGACTGGATTGTTGGCAATTTTGACGGCGCTATCATTGTCACAAAGAAGAGGGACATTTGAGAATTCTATACCATAGTCAAGCAAGGTTTGCCTCATCCAAAGTAATTGCGCACAACAACTACCCGCGGATACATATTCTGCCTCAGCGGTGGAAAGGGCAACGGAGTTTTGTTTCTTAGAGGCCCAAGAAACAAGAGACCTCCCAAGGAATTGACACCCTCCAGAAGTGCTTTTACGATCAACTTTGCAACCGGCATAATCCGAATCGGAATAGCCAATTAGCTCAAATTTAGCACCTTTGGGGTACCACAAACCTATATGGATGGAATGTTTTAAATATCTTAGAATTCTCTTGACCGCCATCAAATGACAATCTTTTGGTGCGGCTTGAAATCTAGCACACATGCAAACACTAAACATGATATCGGGCCTAGATGCGGTAAGATAGAGCAAACTACCAATCATGGATCTATATAATTTTTGATCTACCGGTTTACCTCCCTCATTTAGGTCGAGATGTCCGTTGGTCGCCATAGGGGTCTTGATAGGCTTTGCTTCCATCAATCTGAACCTTTTGAGAAGATCATGAATATACTTCGTTTGGCTCACAAAGGTTCCATTCTTGAGTTGCTTGACTTGAAGTCCAAGGAAGAAACTCAATTCTCCTATCATGGACATCTCAAATTCCCTAGACATCATATCACCAAAATCTTTGCACAATTCTTCATTAGTAGAACCGAATATAATATCATCGACATAAATTTGACAGACAAAGAAATCATCATTAATTATTTTTGTAAACAAGGTAGTGTCGACTTTACCAATTTTAAAACCCTTTGAGAGAAGAAAATCTCTCAATCTTTCATACCAAGCTCTAGGAGCTTGTTTTAGACCATAGAGAGCTTTTGAGAGTTTATAAACATGATTAGGATTTTTAGGATTCTCAAAGCCGGGTGGTTGTTCAACAAAAACTAGTTCGGCTATTTCGCCATTCAAGAAAGCACTTTTCACATCCATTTGATATAACTTAATATCAAAACATGAAGCAAAAGCAAGTAAGATGCGAATAGCTTCTAGTCTAGCAACGGGAGCAAAGGTTTCACCAAAATCCAAACCTTCGACTTGAGTGAATCCTTGTGCTACCAATCTTGCCTTGTTTCTCACGACCAACCCGTTTTCATCTTGCTTGTTCCTAAAAACCCACTTTGTTCCAATTACGTTGTGCTCCTTGGGTCTCTCCACCAATGTCCAAACTTTGTTTCTTTCAAAGTTGTTGAGCTCTTCATGCATAGCATTTACCCAATCAGGGTCATTTAGAGCTTCATCTACATGTTTAGGCTCAATAGAAGAAACAAACGAGTAATGTTCACAAATAGAAGCAACACGAGATCTAGTTTGAACACCCTTACTAATGTCACCCAAGACTTGATCAATTGGGTGATCTTTTGCAGTGGCATTGTGAACTTTGGATGGAATAGTAGAGGATTGATCTTTGGCTTCATCTTCATCAAGTTGAGTCAAATTTTGCGTAGCGGAAGTAGAAGCTTCAACTTGAGTGGAGGATGAAAGTTCATCATCTTCTTTAGGCTTGATGTCACCAATTGACATTTTCTTCATTGCCCTTATCAAGCCTTCATCACCTACATCATCCAAATTCTCGTGTCCCTCTTGGGACCCATTAGTTTCATCAAATTGAACATCCGAGGTTTCTTCAACAATACCTTTGTTCTTGTTATACACTCGGTATGCCTTGCTATTTGATGCATATCCAAGTAGAAATCCTTCATCACAACGACTTTCAAATTTGGTTAGTCTAACACCTTTTCTATAAATATAGCATTTGCAACCAAAAACACGAAAGTAAGCAATGTTGGGTTTTCGTCCAATTAAGAGTTCATATGGAGTCTTTTTCAAAAGACGATGCAAATAAAGACGATTTGAAGCATGGCAAGAAGTGTTTATAGCTTCCGCCCAAAAAGAGTCGGAGACACTATACTCATCAAGCATAGTTCTAGCCATCTCAATAAGGGTCCTATTCTTTCTTTCCACAACACCATTTTGTTGTGGTGAATAGGTGGCGGAAAGCTCATGTTTAATGCCGAGATCATCACAATAATCCTCAATATTTGTATTTTTAAACTCGGATCCATTGTCACTCCTTACTTTTACAATAGAAAAATTGAATTCGTTTTGAGCTCGTTTTGCAAACTTTTTGAAAATCTCGGAGGTCTTAGCTTTGTCATGTAAAAAGAAGACCCAAGTAAATCTTGAGAAATCATCCACAATAACAAGACAAAAACTATTTCCACCGATGCTTTTGTAAGTTGTTGGACCAAATAAATCAATATGCAAAAGCTCCAAAGGTCTAGAAGTGGACATGATGCTTTTGCTAGGATGAGAGCAAGCAACTTGCCTCCCAGCTTGACAAGCACTACAAAGTTTATCTTTTTCAAATTTTATATCTTTCAACCCAACAACCAAATCTCTTTTTGCAAGTTTGTTTAGTTGATTCATTCCCACATGAGCAAGCCTTCTATGCCAAAGCCAACCCAATGAAGTTTTTGCAACCAAACAAGTTTTCAAATTAGCTTCATTTGAAGAAAGATCCACCAAATAGAGATTTCCAAAACGAAAACCTTTGAAAACTAAAGAGTTATCATGGATACTTGTTACAAATACTTCTTGAGGATTAAATGTGCATGAAAGGCCTAAATCACATAGTTGAGCAATGGACAATAAGTTGAAATTCAATGACTCAACTAGTGAAACATTTGAAATGGAGAAATCATTCGAGATAGCAATTTTACCTAGACCCATTACCTTTCCTTTACTATTATCACCGAAGGTCACTCTTTCTTGATCTTTAGCACCAACTTCAAACAATGTGAACATTTTCCTATCACTGGTCATATGTTGAGTGCACCCACTATCAAGCACCCAATGTGATCCTCCGGTGTGGTAGTTTACCTACAAAAGAGATCAAGCCCTTTTAGGTACCCAAATCTTTTTGGGTCCTTGTAGGTTAGTTATCAAGGCCTTTGGCACCCAAATAGATTTCTTCTTTTCTCCTAAAATAGGAGTGCCCAAAAACTTAGCATAAATAGAGCCATTATTAGCTCTCTTAAGCATGTAATGAGAATCAAATACATCATTTCTAGGAACATTGTTTATGTGGCATTCACCAATTATGTGACCAACTTTTCGACATTTATTGCAAAATTTTCCATTACTTTTAACAAACCTTGGGGCTTGGTAGGAAGGCTTTTTGCCCTTCTTGGGAACAAAACCAAGTCCCTCCTTGTTGAAAGAGCATCTTTGTTGGCTTAAAATTTCATCAAGAGTATTTTTACCTTTGAAGCATCTTTCCAAACTCTTACTTAGTTTGGCAACTTGCTCCTTGAGCTCATGATTTTCAACAATCAACAATGAATTTGATGAAGATGATTTATTTGTTGAACATGAAGCAATATCAAGAGTGGATGGGCATGGCATAGCAAGTAAGTCATCACATGAGGTTGATATGCTAGTCTTTGTAGGAATGCAATTTTCAACATTTAGACAAGCATCATCAAAAATATCACATGTGACCCCTACATCTACTTTTGGCCTAATGAGTGTAGAGGCAATGAGTGCTTCGTGAGCTTCCTCAAGCTTCTCATGAGAGACCAAAAGCATCATATGAGAAGTTTTCAACTCCTCATATTTAGCCGTTAAGGACTCATGATCTTTCTTGAGAGCCTTAAATTTGACTCTCTCTTTGCCACATAACTCATTTAGCTCCTCAAGCATTTGTGCAAGATCATCATAAGATAATTCATCATCACTATCATTTTGTTCACTAGCACAAGTAGATGTTACCTTAGTACTTCCTTTTGCCATGAGACAAAAAGGAGAGTATAGTGATGAAGCTTCCGTGATTGCGATTCCCGCCATGTTCTTTTTTCTTGAGTTTGACTCACCACCGGAGTCGGAGCTTGATGAAGAATCGGAGCTATCTTCATTCGAATCCCATTCTCCCACAAATGCTTCATTTTTACCCTTTTTCTTGTTCAACTTCTTGAAGAGCTTTTTCTTTCCATTCTTCTCTTTGTTCTTCTTTTGAGATTTATCATCTTCGCTTTCTTGTTTGTTCGGGCATCTTGAGGCAAAATGACCCTTCTCATTACACTCGAAGCATCTTACATTCTTGAGGTTTCTTTTGGTTGACTTCTTGTCACCATTGTTCTTGAATGAGCTTGAAGAACTTCCTCTCTTTTTCATAAACCGCTTGAACTTTCTCACAAAGAGAGCCATTTCTTCATCTTCGGTGTCGCCATCACAAGAGGTGTCTTCTTCTTCTTCACATTTCTTTTCAACCTTGGCCTTCAAGGCAATATTCTTCTTCTTGGATGAGGAGTGATCTTCGGTGCTTCCTTCAACTCTCTTGTTCTTGTAAATCTCATTTGTGTTGATAGTTCCCAAGAGTGTTGTGGGTGTCAAACTAGACATATCCGAGTTGATGAGGAAAGTCACCAACGTGTCATATTTCTCGGGCAAAGCTCTCAACATCTTTTGAGCAACTTCCAACTCCAGTGTACTTCACTCCAACACCCTTGAGATCATTGACAATCACATTAAGTCTTGCATACATCTCATTGACACTTTCATTTGGCAACATGGTGAATGTTTCATAGTTGATCTTTAGGTAGTGCGACTTGGCATTCTTCACACTTGTTGTTCCATCATGTATATCTTGAAGAGTGGTCCAAATGTCGTGTGCCGTTGAAATATTGCTTATCCTATCGAACTCTTCGGCACACAAACAATTGAACAAAGCATTTGTAGCTTGAGCATCAAGTTGCATATCCTTTTTGTTTTGATAGGTTAGATTCATCTTGTCTTCAACTTCAAAACCTAACTCAACAATACGCCAAATTTCAAAGCTCATGGCTTTGAGGTGAGCAGCCATACGAACTTTCCAAATAGAATAGTTAGTGCCATCAAAGTAAGGACCTTTGCCTACGTTGTGAAACACCTCGTCGGACATCTTCTCTCTAGGCGGTAAAGCCTAATTTGAGAGACCAAGCTCTGATACCACTTGTAGGATCGATGTACCGACTAGAGGGGGGATGAATAGGCGGTATTTAAAACTAATTCGATTTCAATTAAACAATGATCAAAGTCCTAAGATAATGGTAGCAAACTGCTAGAACAAGTATATTACTCTAGAAAAGTAAGCTTGCATAAATAAACTTGCTCGAAGATAAAAAGGGACAAGAGACAACCGAATTTTATCCCGAGGTTCAGAAATTTTCCAATTTCCTACGTCCTCGTTGAGGCGAGTTTCACTTGACCGCTCTCTTCACCAAGCCTCGGATTTCTCAAGGAGAAATTAGCTTGAAGATGAGCCGGCACCGGAAGTGCAACTCTCGGGCCTCGATCACTAGTGGTAGCTCTTCTCCACTCCGGATAGGCGAGCTCCAACCTTCACAACCTCCCGGGTCTCCTCCACAACCTTCTAGGAGAGATCACCGGTTTCTTCTCCAAGCCGTCTAGGAGATGGCAATCTCCAAGAGTAACAAGCTGCAATCAAAGCTAGGAGAAGAGGAATCAAGTGCCAAAATGCCAATGCAATGCAATTCACTCAATCACTTGATCACCCCTTTTTCTTCCCGACCTCACTAGTGCTCAAATTAGTGCTTAATGGTGGGAGAGACTCTCTTGTGCTCAAGTATGCTCAAATGAATGCCAAAAGTCTAGCAATGGAGCTGTAGCAAGGGTTTATATAGCCACACACCCAAAAACTAGCCGTTACACAAGTTAGGTGGCTCTCTGCGCAATGTCGGTCTGACCGCCCATCTTGGGCCGGTCTGACCGTCCTCAACTGCAACGGCTAGAAAACTAGCCGTTTACTGATGTGACAGGACGCCTCGGTCTGACCGGCCATGCTGGCCCGGTCGGACCGGCCCTACCCGGTCTGACCGGCCATCGGCTCGGTACGGAGCGATAGTGCTCCCGTCGGCTCTGTAAACAAGCAGTATTCTGCCCTGCGCAACCCGGTCGGACCGGCCCCCTGGCCGGTCGGACCGCCCAACTCCAGCCGGTCTGACCGGACCCACATGGTCGGTCAGACCGCCAGGGTCAGACAACTCCAACAAAATGCTGCAATATGTTTTTCAAGGAATTTGCCAAAATAGCAACTTTTGCAACAATCACTCATGATCAAAAGATACTATATGCAATGCAAATTGGCACTTGAAAATCAACTCATAACCAAGATGCAACCCCTCTTTATAGTACGGCAAAAACAAAATTTAAACCTAGCCTAATTGATCGCTCCAAAACACCTCGATCAATTTCTAGATTCCTTCAAACCTTTTGCCGTAACCTTTAAACGTCCAGATCTTCGGGTTTCCATCTTGTGCTCCATTTGCGCGGGACCTACTCATTTCCTTCACACTTAAGAAAAATATTAGTCCACAAAACGCATGTTTATCATTAATTACCAAAACTCACATAGGGCCTAGATCTTCAGTGGGTTCATTTTCAACCCATACTGTCGCATCCTATCGAAAGCAACCTTTAAATCGGCTAAATGGTTTCCCATAGCGTCCGATTTGACCATGACATCATCGATGTAAACTTATAACATAACTCCTAACAAGTCATGAAAGATCAAGTTCATAGCACGCTGATACGTGGCGCCAGCATTTTTCAAACCAAAAGTCATGACGACCCACTCGAACAAACCGACAAAACCAGGGCATTGAAAGGCAGTCTTTTAGATGTCCTCTTCGACCATAAAGATTTGATTATAACCAGCATTGCCATCAAGAAAACTTAATACCTTCTATCCTGAAGCGTCGTTGATTAGCATGTCGGCTATCGTCATTGGATACTTGTATTTTGGAGTGGCTCTGTTTAGATCCCTTTCTTCTCTACAGGCACAATGTTAGCAACCCATTCCGCGTACCTGCACGGCCTAATAAATTCAGCCTTGAGTAGTCGTTCCACTTCTTCTTTAACTCGGTCATAGATGGCCGAATTAAAGCGGCGGGAGGCTGCTTATAAGGCCTAAATCCGGACTTGATGGGCATCCGATGCTCCACAAGCTCACGACTTAGCCCTGGCATCTCGCTATATTCCCATGTGAAACAATCGACATACGACCGAAGTAACTTTATTACTTCAGCCTTTTCATCGGGCTGCAAATCCTGGTTTACAAAAGTCGGCCTTGGGATGCTGCCATTACCTATATCAACTTCCTCCAAGGGATCGGCCGATGCAAAACCTTGCCCTAATTTCTCTACTTCACTAAAGTCCTCGATGGCTTCAGCAATACCATCTTTATTAGACCGATACTACTCCACACGAGACTTTAGCCAATCTATATTATTCTTGCTAGACATGACTATTAATACAAAAATAGCCATGCTACTCCAGCCGGATTTACAGACATTGGTACAAACCATCCTCCAGACACGCTAACAAAATCGTAGTCCGAAAGATCTCTCCCTGACAGACACTCTACTTTGTTATGGATGGCGTCGACTGATACATCGACCAATGCTACTTGGGCCGAAGTATCTGTGGGGATGACTTCCACCTCATCGCCGTCCCACTGTACCAGGCACTGGTATAGAGTAGAAGGGATGCAACAATTCGCGTGAATCCAGTCGCGCCCGAGTAGCACGCTATAGTTACCTTGTACGTCGACGACGAAAAACACTGTTGGCAACATCTTGTTGCCCACCGTCAACTCCATAGAGAGTACTCCCTTGGCCTTGGAGCTCTCGCCGTTGAAGCCGTTGAGCATAAAGTTAGTCTTCTTCAGGTCTTCTTCGTCCCTGCCAAGTTTCTTCAACAATGAATAAGGCATTAGGTTAATAGTGACGCCGCCATCGACGAGCATCCAGGAAATCGGCTTCCCATTGATGTGACCCCTGACATAGAGGGGCTTTAGATGGCGAGCCGAGTCCTCGAGCTTCTCGAAGATGGCACTGCATGGACCGAGGTTCAACTGAGCGACCTCGGCCTCGTCCCGTGGTAGGGCAAACTCAGCAGGCATCGTGACGATGTTGATGTCCATCACCTAGGGTGTGGGTCCCTCAGAGACGGGCGAGTAATCGTCGTCGAGCATGTCATCGTCGTCGTCACTTGGACTAGGAGCTGGGTTGGTATCTCAACCAGCTTCTCCCTCCATACCTGTTTGGTAGCTGGCTGAGGGCGGATCTCTTCGAAGATAGCATCGCGCTCGGCCTCAGCTTCCCTCTCGCGCATCTCCTGTGCCCATAGCCATTGTAAGCGTCTCTTCTATGATTTGGTCATGCCCGGAGGGGCCCAAGATGGCCGCGGCTTGGTGTCGGGTGCGACTGTTCAGCTCCCATTAATTCTGGCCGAAGTGGTACTGTGCCCTTCGGCCTTAGGCACCCTGTGTTCGGAGGGGGCTTCGCTGCGAACTCCGTCGGACGGACCAGCCTCATCTGGCCGATCGACCCAATCTTCGGCGCAGAGCTCGACCGAAGCATGAGACTTACCTCCGTCAGACCTTGGTGACAAAGTCTTCAGGATTGGGACTTCCTGAGACCCAATTATGATAGTTATGGCTTCAGACTCCCTAACTTCGGCCTCCGCGTGCTCGCACCCTTCGGCTTCATCCCGCATGGTCTGATTCGGAGGCACCACGGACTAGTCTGTGGACGATGCCCCCCTCCACTGTGTCTGTTTGCCCCTGCCATCCATAATACTCTGAAGGAAAACAAGGCGTAGTGTTAGGTTGCGGAGGGTACCCTGACCCGGATACGTATGGAGCCCACGAGATCCCCGCCCAGTCATACGGCGGAGGCATCGGTGGCTCTAGTGGCCTCGCCCACTATGAGCCGAACCCGTTACATGGAGGGCGGTTTGGCCAAGTCGAAGGTATCTCGGACCACACCAGCAAAGGGTCCTGCCAGGTCGGAGGTACGTTCGGCCAGTGCAGGCCGAAGCCTCCCATCGGAGACATCCAACACAGTGCGGGGTTCGACCATTGGGGGCCAAAGTTGTTGCATGGGGGACCCGACCGCTGGGGTTCGAAGCTTCTGTATGGGGGGTTCGGCCATTGTGGCTCGGAACCACCGTGCGGAGCATCAGACCACCGTGGCCCGAAGTCTTCATGCGGAGGGTTCGTCTGCTTCAGTCCGAAGCCACCCTTCGAGGGTCTTGGCCCCATCGGCTATTTTAGCTTAGCGCGTGGACCTACTTCCTTGGCCCTTCTCTGATGCTTGTTCAACAACATATCATATGTCACCTTCGGCCTCTTGCGAGCCTTGGCCGAAGGGGTGTTAATGTTCTGTTTCCACACTCCTACCTCGGGGTTCTTTGGCACGAGTGTGCGAGTGTGTGGTTCTCCAACAATTACATCCTTCCCTTTAGCTGACTCGGCCAGTTCTGGCCGAATCAACACCTTCTTTTCGCCGAGGTTGACGGCGTTGACTGAAAAAGGATCTTTATCTAGCTTCATCTTTGGATCATGGTCTATCTTCAATCGTCCTTCTTCTATGGCCGATTGTATCTGCCGTCAAAAAACATTGCAATCATTAGTATTATGCGAATGTGAATCATACCACTTACAGTATGGATGCTTCTTTAACTCATCGGCAGGTGGGATGACTTGACCCTTAGGTAACTTGAGAAGTTGACATTTTAAGAGAAAATCAAATATTTTATCACATTTAGTTATATCGAACGAGTGCTTGACCTCACTAAGTCTATTCTTCGTGGGGGATGGTCGTAACTCAGAGCAAGTGACAAGTTTATTTTTAGTGTTCCAAGCCCATTCGGCCGTGTACATGTCGGCCGAATCCTCTTCCTCTGACTCCTCCTCATCAGAGCATTCCATGATGTGGATTTTGGCCCTAGGTTTGCTAAACATCTTAATAAATTTCTTATCTTTGGCTCGGCCTTCTTGGACTAGAGCCTGTTGTAGAACTTGGCTAACTTCTAAAAAGTTTTGGTTATCTAATCTTTCTTTAATTTCGGAACGTAACCCGTTAAAAGCTAACTCTGCCAAGTCCCTTTCTGAAATATTAAGGCTAAAACATCAGTTTCTAGTATCCCTGAAACGCTTGATGTACTCAGAGGCGTTCTCACTAGATTTTTGCTTAACCGATGTCAAATGCGAAAGTCTAAGTTCTGTCTCACCTGTGTAGAAATAATCATGGAATTTCCGCTCTAAATCATCCCACGTGTGGATGGAGTTCGGCGGGAGCGCCGAAAACCAAGTGAAAGCAGTGCTGGATAGCGAGAGAGAAAATAGTCTAACCTTTAGGGCATCTATCCCGCTAACCTCTCCACACTGCGCCAAAAATTGACTAACGTGCTCTAGTGTGGTCTTGCTACCCTCGCCATCGAACTTAGTGAATTCAGGGATCCTATAGCCGCGAGGGTAGGGTACCGCATCAAGTTTGTCGGAGGTGCGCTAGCAATAGGAACCGGGGGTACGGCCTTAGTAAAGCCGAACATTCTAAGAGTCGCCTCTACTTGGGAGCTGACTGCCGAATCTAAACGGTTGGCTAGCGAAGCACTAACGGCTTGATCTACTGATGCGGCTATTTTCTGCTCAATTTCTAAAGAAGATAAACAAGGTGATACAGGTGTTACCTGGACCTGAGCGAGGTCGGGGGTGACGATGTCGCGCTTGATGAAGCCCGCGCGCGTCTTGACGTAGCCCCCAAGCATCATGTCTTGGAGCGCCTTTAACTTAGCCTCGATTTCTGATCGGTCTTCTGCGAGGATATCTTCAAGTGTAGGTGACAATATGTTGCGATTGTCGATATCCGCGCCTCCTAATGCGTCCATCGGCGGTGTAGGCGTAGTAGTCGATGTAGATGTACCGGTGGAAGATGTAGACGTACTCATCATGTTGGCGTAGCCTTCCCCAGCGGAGTCACCAAAAAGTGTTTTGACACGAAAACGTGCCCCCGCACTTGGGTCAGTTCGACGATCCAAAAGTGCATGGATACTTAGGGATAAGTCTAAGCGTGACGTGGCACCGACATCGCGTTCCGTCTACCCTTAAGAGTGATAAGGAGGGTGGAGTCGCAGGCAACCAGATTACACAAAATAATCCAATTAGCCGAAAGAAATAGATTAAACAGAATAAAATCAGCAAACCAGTCGGAGGCCGCCTGGTTCGAAGTATGGTGCGAAGGGGTCACCGAAGTGTACCTTTGGCGTTCGATGTGAAGTACTCCGCCGAATTGTGCTTCGACATTAGAACTGATCCGGCCGAAGAAGGGCTCTGAACGGATCTGGGCACAGTGATCACCTCCGAACAGCGGGGTTCGGCGTGCGATCTTCGACACAACAAACTACGAAATAATGACATGAGGGCCACGCGTGAGTGCAACTTCGTCCGGTGCGGAATATGGTCGTGGCGGAGCCTGTTGCGACGAAGTATGCTTGGTGAAGCCTGTTGCCGAAGCCTGTAGCCCCGCCGAAGGGTGTCCTGGGGACCTCCGAAACCGATCTCTCAGCTCCGGACACCTCCGAAGAAGTAGCTCCGGACGTGCAAACCTGCAACAGAAGAGTGCAAAGTACTAATTCGGCCCGAGGAACGAATTTTGCTATGTGTTGCACTAGTAGTGAAGGTAGCAATCTATTATGCAGATTAGCGGATACTTCACAGGCAAAGTGACAAGGCGATAGCAATCTATTACGTAGATTAATGGATACTTCACAGGCAAAGTAAGAACGATTACCACTGTTCCGTAGTGGCCGGCGGAGGGCTTCTAGGCAAACCCACGAAGAGGTACAGGAAAGTAAAGGTAAAGTAAATACGATCAAAGCATGGGCTTTGGTTTGGTTTGAGTTGGGGGGGTTCTCCACGCCGGCCATGCCTCTCTATTTATAGGGGGTTAACTCCTAATCTAATCTGCTATTAATCCAGCCAGATAGAGGGAGAGATTGAGCCAGTGACGCAAACAACTCTATCTCTGCTGAGGTGGGCTTCGGCCAGGCCCGTCGAGGCCTGCTCCTCGGGCCAAAGCTTCGGTAGCGTGGGCTTCGGCCAGGCCCGTCGAGGCTTGCTCCTCGGGCCAAAGCTTCGGTAGCGTGGGCTTCGGCCAGGCCCGTCGAGGCTTGCTCCTCGGGCCGAAGCTTCGGTAGCGTGGGCCTCCGAAGGCTTCCCGGCCGAAGCCCATGTGCTAGCTATTGGCTTTGGGAACCCATAGCTCAACGGACTTCGACCCTGTAGGGCTTCGGACGGGTCCTGGACTTGTGTATTTTTGGCCCAAATCACCAAAATTGATATTTTGATGATCTAGCCATTTAATGCCATTTTTTGCTATCAACACACTGCATAAGCTTTTTTCATGTGATTAACTGCTTTTACATGTACATGCTTTATTATGCCTTTGAACTATTGTCGGTGATACTGTTGATTATGCTCTTTTGAATATATCTTATAAATGTTATGAGCATTACTTTTATTTGTGAAAATTAAATATGATCACTCCTTTGTTTGGTAGGTCCTTTACACTTGGATGCAAACATGCAACTTGATCATTTCAAAAATATTATGCTAAAAATTAAAAAATGATAAAAAAATAAAAAATAAAAATGATTGATATTCATGTTGTTTTGTGCTGAAATTGAAAAGATCCAGGTGAGTTTGTATTGTCGCACTACTTTGTTCTAGACTGTTTACCATAGCACTTCGGTATGAACTAGGACATTGAAGTGTATACCAAGACCAATGCTTTAAGCTTCTAATGGTTTCAACCTAGGCTTAGCTTGGTCGGTTAGCATAAGGTTGACATGCAAATAACCCCTAGCACTAAAATGAAAAATAAAAAAACATAAAGCTTAAATTAATTGCATAACAAGTTTGCTGAAGCTCCTTGTAGTGGGATATGCTTATCTAGTTAGTATTTGTTATCTTTTGCATCTCATGCCTTTCCATGTCTAGTATGCTAGTCTGAGTGGTGATGCTTTTATTTGTTAAAACCTGAAAATGCTTGCTCATGTTGTTGCTAGGATAGTATTCACCTGAATTTACCATACAACACTTTTAGACAATATTCAAGGTAAATTCTTATTGTGTACTGTAATTGGAGTTGCTCATGTTTCAGAAGTTTGTACTTTACACTTCACCCTCACACCCCTCTTTGCATCATTTTTATCACCTTGATGCTTGCATTGCCAAAGGGGGAGACTGTTTTACATGATGATTTTGCCAAAGTGGGGAGAATGTTTTACATGTTTTTGCCAAAGGGGGAGTGTTGTGCCAAAAGGAGAGATCGAGGGAGATATTTTATCAAGTGACATGTTTTGGCTCTTTTCTGAGTTTTTATGGTCACTTGTGCGCTGATGTCAATGCACTCATCAAGGTGGAGATTGTGGAAACAAGTGGGGTCACACTGTGGTTTTTATCTTGGTGATGAGTGATTAACAAGTTTGCTCGATCATGGTGATGAGTGATTGGTTGTTTGCTTGCACTGATGGGATCGATGTGTGTGTGGAGATTGTGTGCAGAGATGATCGGTTTGCCGATGGGATCGGTGTTCTAATGGGATCAGTGTTCGTCATGATTCATGTTTTGGCTTGTCTCATGTGTGCAGGATGGAGATGCTAGACAACTGTCAATGACTGGTGATTAAGGGTCAAGCAGGGAGCTTGATGCCAGAGGATCAAGGAGGCTGGGTGAAGTTGGGATGATCTCAGGAGTACACGTGGAGATGGAACAAGACATGGATGGACGGATGATCGAGGCAGTGTTGACCAAGTCAGCGAAAGAGAGGTCAGTGCAAGTGATCAGGCGGCTTGAGGGAATCGAGAGCAGGAGAGACTTGCTGGCGGTCGAGTTCGCGTATTGGTGACACGTGTCAGCGACCGGGAAGGCTCTACCAGTTTCAGCTAAAAACTATCGTACCAGAGAATGTTTTTTAATGTCAAGAAATAGGAGTTTATTTTTCTATTTAGTCATCTAGATGAAGTGTAATCTTTTAGTATTTTTCTAAATTTTTAATTCTGAAAAATACTAAAAGAATAGGTTAAATGATGTAATAAATTAGGTGTATACTTTTGTGTATTTTTTAGAATTATTAATTCTGAAAATATACAAGGGCATTTAGGTAATTTCTTGGTAATTAAACCCTAATGGTATTTTGGGAAATACCTTGATAGGCTTCCCTATATAAAGGACCCCATTCCTAGGGGTTTAGGATGACTTTTGGCTGAACTTTTTGGGGGTTTCTAATCCAGAAATTTTAGTTCATCCTTTCCCTTCATTTTTGTGCTATTTTTGGACATTTTCTTTCCTGTGCATTGTTCGTCACAGCAGCACTGTGCTGTCATCCTAGATCGGCTACAGGAGCGTTGCCAGCCATCACGAACGGTTCTTTTTCTTGCGCCATCACCGCTGTGCTCCAGGGAAGTGATAGCGCTGCTATGTTTGCCACTGGGAGTTCTACCAGAACAACAACCGCCTGGTTTGGTTTCTTGTTTGGGTCCTTGTGTGCATCGACGAAAAATTACAACGTTCTGTTCTCGTCGTGTTTTCTTTGTCTGGCTTGCGGGTGTCTCCATCAGGGTATGTGGGATCCTTTTTCGGCGAGTGAAGCCACGGGCTTCATCTAGCGTGCAATTAAACAAGCACTCCCGACCATCATACATCCACAAGAATCGTGTCAAGGATTTTGACTTCTGCTTGTGTTCTTGTTTTACCTCAGGAAGTGTGCTTGAGTATTTCAGACGTGTTGTGTTTTTCTGAAGTTATTTTTTTATCAGTGTACCATCTACATTTTACTCCATTGCAGTTCTCGGTGCCTATGCTTTTCAGATTTCATGCATGAGGCCAAGCCACAACAATTAGGTACTGGTGTTAGTTTAATCCTGTGTTCTTTTGCCTCATTACTCGTGCCTTTGGTTGTGATTGCATAGCCTAGTTATTTACTTTTCTACTTACTTCCAACTGTGGATGTGACTGCGCATGTATGAGTTTGCTCTCAAGAGAACTCTGCATCCGGACTTGATTTTTGGTTGTTCCTGTCCCCTGCATCCTCTTCGCAAGTTTATGTCTCCTCAAGAAATGTGCACTTGAACTGGTTCATCAGCCTGAACAACGTCTACCATTGGTCCATAGGCAACTGTTCAGAATCTGACAATATTGTTGCTATTGTTAGCTGATCAATTTTATTCAGTAAAAAATTGAATATTGCAATGTGGTTTTTATCTCCTGCTGTTGATCAAGATAGCTATCATCTATTGTGTTTTGAATTTTTGGTTCTGTCGGTACTTTAGAGTTGACAATTACTTTGATCGGTGATTCAAAGTCCGACTGAAGCAAATTGGCGTTTCAAAGTCCGATTGAAAGAGTAGTCGGTACTTCATTGACCGATCAGGAAGAAAATTTTCTGGAAATTTTGTTGATCACATTTGTTCTTTAAGAGGTGCATTGGGTGATTTGAAAAGGCCATCTATTCGTGAGAATTTTTCTAGGCGCCTATTCACCCCCTCTTATCGCCATTCCGATCCTACACGTAGCAATAAAAAGGGAAAAGGAGGAAAAAACCTCCCAAATTCCCCATTCGCCTCCATGTGTTGCTAATCGAGGTTCGCTTAGGATAAATTGGTCTTTATTTGGGTGAAATTCTGGATGGTCTCGGCCACCGTTCATGGATTCATGGTGTGATTTTGTTTTCTTTTTTTTTCTCGTGGATTTTGGGGTTGTTTGGGCAGTTTTATGATCGGTGATTTTGCTTTGCTTTGCAGTTATTGATTTATGGGTCGGATCGAGGTGTCGGACATGGACAAATTCAAGCTGGTGGATAACCTAGAGTTCATTCTCCAGAGCATCCAGGAGCTCATAGACCTACAAGCATGGTGAGGCCAACTAGGTTGAGGTCATCGCTAACCTGGTCAACAACCACCAGGTACGGTGCCACCGACTCCGCCTCCGCTTTCCGATTGCTGGTCGTGTCTGTGTTCAGGATGGGCCTGCGCCCTGCTGTCCCATATGTGTTGGAATTTATATTTTGGGCTTCCGTAAGACATTGTTTGTTCATTTTATGTTGTTTCGCAGGAGAGCACGCTACGTGATGTTTCCGTGGAGGACGTTTTGGGCGGCAAGGACATGCAGGGGATCCCTTGGGAGAAGATACTGTTCCGGAGGGATTAGTACCGAGAGATGAAATTGAAGAACTACAGGAATTATCAGAACCTCAGTTATGCATGGAAGGAAGCTTTATAGGTGCCTTGAATTCATGCTACTGTACCCTGGCTGTGAAGCCTTGCGCAAGAGTACTCGGGTGAAACCCGGCAACTCACGCGCGTTCACGCGCTGAGTAGCATCACTAGCGATCCTTGCGTAGTAAAGAAAAATCGGCCAGCGAACAAATGAAATGGAGGCAGTATGTAGTGGGTTCCAAAGAAAACTAGAGATCGCTAGGCAGGGGGAGACAAAAAGAACCGGGGGGGTGCGTTTGCTAATGGCGGCAAAAAATGATTGGCATAAAAGGCACTTCAGAGGTGGCGATGAAAAAACAAACGAGCGATGAAAAATGAAGTCGCTGGTAGTGCGTCAGGCAGGAACGAAAATGACGTTGTAGGGAAGAAGGAATGCAAACATCAAGAAAAAGTGATCCATTTTTTTGAATGGAAAGTTGTTTGAAACATTGGATGAAAATCCTAGGGCTGGTTTAGTGACTTTATATAGACAGCCCACCAAAAATGGAAAATACACAAAAACCCTTAGGGTTTTTTACAAACGCAAGAATTAAATAGAAAATTCCTAACATGCCTTTAAGATTTTTATAGACTCTATTAAGACATATTGTGGGTTTGAGAGGAAAAATAGTAAAGTCCTAACTAAAGGTAGTTTGCCCAGGCGCGGAGCTTCCATAGCAGCTATGGCTTCACTTTAGGACCTTTTTGATCTCTAATGAATGCTCCAGATTGTGGTGTCGGTTTTGTGCAGAAACCGACAAAGCGCTTGTCGCCTCTGCACCGGTTACCCAGATTAGGTCATTCCGACTCTGTGGCTCCCTCAACCCAGCAATCGCTTGTCGCCCATTTACCTAAGTCAAACCTGGCCATGTACCCGGATTGGGCCGGATCGACTCCATGACTCCCTTCTCCTAGCAGTCTCTCGCCACCCGTGTACCTGAATCACACGCGGTCAAGACACGATAGGTATTCTCTTCTCCTATTGTCATCCTCTCACTTTAACTTCTGTTGACAATCACTCATCATCCTCTGGAACCATGATGCCCATGATCTTCAACATGGCTCCTCAATCTCCCCCTTGATGAGTGCATTGTCAACACCCTTTTCATCAACTTCTTCAAATCCTACAAAATATGTGGAAACACGAAAAAAAGCACAAGAGAATAGAAAGAAGAAAATAAAAGTAAAGGTTCAACTCTAATGACCATAAGCCAAAAGATAGAAAATGTCATTTGGGTTAAACAGAGAATAAATCACAAAGATTTCAAATAAAATCCCAAATTAGGGCATTCTCAGAATCATCGACAAGGATTTCGAAAAAAACGCAAAAGAAAATAAGCTCCACTTGAAACACATCATAGAGAAAGCCAAAATATCCCTTTAAACCCCCCCTAAGACCTCAAATTTCTCCCCATTATTGAGAATTAGACTCATCAAGCGAGACTAAATAACACTCAAAAGAAACACACTCAACTCCCCCTAAAATGCAGCTCCCCCTCAAAATACGCAATGAATGCAACAAGGGTGCAAAAAGGAGTGTAAAATTGAGTGTAAAGAGAAAGCTTCTCAAATATTATTAACAACAATTACAAGATTGAGAAACCAAGGGTGGTTTCGGTCTTGACGATGAGTGACTGACAATGATGAGCGACTGAGCGAGAATGGTCGAAAGTTTGTGGAGTGCATCGTGGGTATCGATGTGAAGTAAAGGTGTGGCTGCCGAGGGTTTCGGTAGGGCGTCGCGTTCTTGTTTTGGCTTGTCTTGTTTGTGCAGGGTGGAGAAGCTAACAGACTGTCGACGGCGGGTGATCGAGGGTCAAGCGGGGAGCTTGATGCCAAGGATCAAGGAGGCCGGGCGAAGTTTGGGTAGATCTCAAGAGTGCATGAAGAGACGGAGCGAGACTCGGACGAACGGCTGATGGACAGACGGTTGCCTGCGACGACGTGTCGACCATGTTCGCGAGAGGGAGGCCAGGACAAATATTCACGCGGCTCGAGGAGATCGGGAGCGGAAGTGCCTTGCTGGTGCTCGGAGTCGCGAAGCGGTGTCATGAGTCGAGGAGCTGAAAAAGCTTTGTTGGTTTTTGCTGAAAACAGTCGAAACATTTACTGTTTTTACTATTTCAATAAAATAGTGTTGAAATGTTAGTTTAAATTTTTAGTGTCATAATGTGTATTTTTGGAATGTATATTCTGAAAATATATTAAAAAGGAGTCAAATGTAATTTTCTTTTTAGTAATAGGGTTTATCCAATTTTCAGTTTTCAGATTTGTAATTCGGAAAAGTCTAGGGGCTGATTGCATTTTGGCCTTCTACAATACTTGGAGTTGGTGGATAAATATCCTCATTGGGCTGTGCTGGCCGAACAGCTTTTGAGGGAGTCAGAACATTCAACGTAGCTGAAATCAAATTGAAATTTTCTTCCTGCCATGGCTTTGTTGCTACGGCAAATCTCTTGCAATTTTGCGTGATGATGAATAGCATCAAGTAGCTTTGTCGGAGGTGCAACAGGCTTGTCGACAAAAGCTACAGCAGCGTGAAGAACAGCATGCAGCGATAGAGGAATAGTGCAACGTTTCTTTTTGCCGGAAGATCAACAGAAGCCAGGAAGCTTTGCTGGTTCTGCGAGGTGCTGCTTGGGATCTTCAGCGATTTTTGGTGAGTTTCTCAACCAGTTTTTGCCTAGATTTTTCTGTAAATTGTGTTGATGATCTGAAATGGATTCTATCTAGTTGTGATTAATTAATCTTCAGTTTTGTCATGATGATTGAACCTGTTTCACTTTCTCTGATTGGTTGATCTAGCTTTTGGTTCCATTGAAAATCAGATCCTCATGAATCTTCTATTCTGTAATGCTGAAAGTTTGTTTAGATGGTTAGATGATTCGGATAGAATCTGAAGCACACCTTGATTGGTTCATCAGTAAACCATTTTGTTGGCATCTGTTCTGAAGTTTTGGAGGAATCAATCCTATAGTAAGTTGAGTATTGTAATCAGGTTGAAACCATTTGTTCTTCTGAGCTGTTGAGATTTCCTGCACATGATTGTTCTAAATACAGAATCGGTTCTGAACTGCTCTAAATTCTGCATATCCAGTTTTGACAATCACTTTTACTGAAGTTCCTGTGTTGTATCTTTCTTGCTCAATTTGATTGAACAGCTGTTGTGATTTCAGTGGTTTTCAAGAGTATCAAGTCCTGAATAAAATTTGTGCTGAATTGAAATGAACATGAAACTGAAATCTGCAAATTGAATCAGTATATAAATTGTATCTGTCTTGCATTTCAGTATTCATCCAGAAATTTTGGCTTAATACTTTTGACAGTGAACAGTGCCTTAGATATATGTCATTAATTTTGTTTTCCTTTGGAGCATCAAGTATCTAGATCCTTGTGAAGGTTTCATAATAGAATTTCATTTTCAGAAGTTGTTTACACTTAGTTGAACAGATTTTGATAAGAACATTTGAAATCAGAAACACATTTTGTCAATAGTTTTTGCTGAAATTTTGGGTACTGTTCATCGTCCGAAAAGGTTCTTAAGTACTATATTCGGATTTCATTTAGGCAGCAAGGTTTCAAGAGCTGTGTACTGATTCAAATCTGTTTGACATTGAAAATTGCATATTGAATCAGTTTTTGAACAAATAGGTTTTGATGAAATTACCTTTACTATTCATCGTCCGGAAAAATTCAGAAATGATTTGAATCTCAATTGTGAATGATTTGATTTGAGCTGATTCATTTTTATAAACTTGAATTGATCATTTGTATGAGTGATTTGATATAGGCATTGTCTAGGAACTCGAATCAAAGCTGTTTCTGAGAATTTGATTCAGTCTGAGCTTCACATTCGTACTGTTTAAATTGAGTCCTGATTTTGTGTTTTTAGAGGAGCGTTGGGTAATTTGATTAGGTCATCACTTCGAAAGAAAGTGTCAAGGCGTCTATTCACCCCCTCTAGTCGCCATTCCGATCTCAAGATTGGTATCAGAGCCGGTTTGATCACGAGTTGACCTTTACCGGTTGTGATCCTTTTTGGCGACATGGAGCAAAAGAAAAAAATCCCAATGTTTGATGGTCATGACTTTTCATATTGGAAGGTGCGCATGGAGGCTTATCTTCTAAGCTAAGGAAGTGCGATTTGGGATATCATTGATTCTCAATATGAGATTCCTGAAACTCGAACCTCAGAGACTGACAAATCAAAGTATGAGTGCAACAGCAAAGGGAGAAACATACTTTTTGTCAGCCTGAGTCGCAAAGAGTTTGACAGGGTCCAGCACCTACGAACTGCGCATGAAATTTGGACCACTTTGAAAACTTTTCATGAGGGAACTACCCAGATTAAGGCTATGAGGCAAAGCACATATAATCAAGAGTACCAAATGTTTGTGCAAGGCCCTAGCGAATCGGTAGATACCATGTTTGCCCGCTTTGATGGCATTGTGAGTAACTTGCGATCCACTAGGACGCTAGTTTACTCAGATCATGATCGAGCAATCAAACTTCTCTATGCTCTAGACCGTAGCATATGGGAAGTTAAGATCTCAAGTATTGAGGAATCCACAAGCTTTGATACATTGACATGCGATGAACTTTTTAGCAAGCTTAAGTCCACCGAGATCACCAAGGCATCTCGTTCTGGGATTGGGAGCTCTTTGCCACAATCCATGGCACTAGTTTCTGGTTCCAGCAGTGGCGTTTCATCTGGAGGGAGCATGTCTAGGATCTTGTCTGGTGTTTGTGCTTTTACTGGGGGATTTGCCTTGTCTTCTTTAGTCTCTATCACAAAGGAGCAAGTGGACACTTTAGACGATGAAGAGCTTGCTCTCATAGTCAAAAAGTTCACTCGATTCTATAACGATAGGAGAGATCAGAGGAGAGGAGGCTATCGAGGGTGTTTCGAGTGTGGTGATTTAAGTCACATTAAAGCCAACTGCCCAAAACTAAAAGCCAAAAATGAACGCGAACAAAAATATCAGAAAAAAGATAAAAAACCTTTCTACAGAGGTAAAAGAGGAAAGGTGGTGAAAAGAATGGCTCGGGCTTTCATGGCAGAACTTAGCGACATCGACAACACCTCGAGCGAAGATCTCAGTTCTGATGAAGATGAATCAGACGAGAAGAAAGAAATGATGAAGGACTTCAACGGCCTCTGCTTCATGGCCAACTGCAAGCAAAGCAGCGATGAACCCGACATATCTGAGGTCAGTCTATCTTTTGATCAATTACTTGTTCAAAACGATGTATTACATGATACTATGATTTCTCAAGATAGACTGCTCAAATTGCTCCTAAAGAAAGAAAAGATCAAAAAGCCAAGAATCCTACCCAATTGAACAAGAAACCTCTTTGTGCTTCAGATGAATCTCCTAAGCCAAAACCCAAGAAAACCGTGAGATTTGCACCTGAGACCCATACCCACACACCCAAGAAAGTATATCACTGTTCTTATTGTCATCTGGTGGGTCATTTGGTTGGGTTTTGCTTTCGTCGTATCAAGGATGAGCGACGGTCTTTTGCTATGAGTTTTCAGGACATGCACTACCCATCGTTAGGTATGCATGAGTCTGCTTTTCGCTCTCATCCTGATTTTGAGGCTCCTTATGGTTATATGAGTGGCTATGCTCATCGTGGTGTATATCGTACCTTGTATGATGATAGACCACGTAGGCATTTTGGACCTAATTATCTTAGGAGACCTCAGCGAGTTGCTAGGAGACCACATTTGTAGTATGATTCTCATCACACACAGTCTCCTGCTTTATCTACTTCTCGGGTTGTTCAACACTGGATACCTAAGCATCTTATCTTTGAACCCAGCGTTGAGTACTCGAGATTTTACTACTCTACTTAGGAGAGTGTTTGTGTCCCTCGTGGTGTACACCATTCCTCATATGGTGATAGATCATGTGTAAGAGGCTTTGTTGCTCGACAGGTTTTCCAGGTTCGTGCTTTATTGCTTGACCACACACTTTTTATCATGGTTTATCTCCTGTGCATGGTTAGTGTTCTTATTGCCTGGATTTTGTGTCTTGAGCGTTTGGATTTCAAAGCAATTTTTATCTCACCCTCTCACTGAGCATCCGAGAGATACGAGCATGTTTTGAGGGGGAGCTGTGTAGCATTACATGAGCTTCTGTCATTTGATTAACTGCTTTTACTAGTACATGCTTTGATTATGCTTTTGAACTATTATCTTTAATACTGTTGACTACTTGGCATGTATTCATCTGAGAATTGACATGAGCATGGCTTTTATTTGTGCAAAATTTGAAAATGGTCACTGCTTAGTCTGGGATCAAGCATGGATTGGCTGAGTGCTTTTGCTGTCTTTCATACACCTGATAGCTAGGTCCTTTTTACTTGGATGCTGATACGCGACATGAGTTCATCAAAAATGAAAATGAAAATAATGAAAAAAATGAAAAATGAATGAAAATGGAAATGAATGATATTCATGATTTTGTGTGCTGAATTTTGAAAAGATCCAGGTGGGTTTGCTTTGTCGCACTACTTTGTTCTGGACGGCTTACCATAGCACTTTGGTATGAACCGGGACATTGAGTGTATACCAAGACCATTGCTTTAAGCTTCTGATGGTTTCAACCTAGGCTTAGCATGGTCGGTTAGCATAAGGTTGACATGCAAATAACCCCCAGCACAAAAATGAAGAAAAAAATTGATTGAAAATTGAAGCTCATTGCATATCATGTTTGCTGAAGCATCTTGGAGTGGGATACGCTTATCTAGTGTGTGCTTGCTTAGCTTTTGCATTTCATGCCTTGACATGTCTAGTACACTAGTCTGAGCGGTGATGCTTTTATTTGATAAAACCTAAAAATGCTTGCTCATGCCTTTTTGTTTAGATGGTATACATACGAGGATGTCTTTCAGTACTTTAAGATGATATTCAAAGCAAATACTTGTTGGTACTGTAATTGCAGTTGCTCTTATCTCATAAGCTCACATCTCTGCTTTACCCTTTTTCCCTTCTTTGCATCTTTTTATCTCTTTGATGCCTGCATTGTCAAAGGGGGAGAAATGATTTACATGATGATGCTTTGACTTTTGGTTGCTTGGTTAAGGGGGAGCTTTCATATTGAATTGCTTTTGATGCGATGTGCTTTTGATGCTTGCGCTTTTGATGGATGCTTGCGCTTTTGATGTTTTGCGATGCGCTTTTGTAGCTTTGGATGCTTTTTCTTTGCCTTGCATAAGGTTTTGCCCAAGCAGGGAGATCTTTTACCAAGTGACATATTTTGCTCTTTTGTGAGTTTTATGGTCACTTGTGCGCGTAACTTGCTATCTCATCATCTCTTTGCTTTGCGGTTGTCAATGCACTCATCAAGGGGGAGATTGAGAAACCAAAGGTGGTTTCGGTCTTGATGATGAGTGATTGACAATGATGAGCGATTAAGCGAGAATGGTCAAAAGTTTGTGGAGTGCATCGTGGGTATCGATGTGAAGTATAGGTGTGGCTGCCGAGGGTTTCGGCAGGGCGCGTTCTTGTTTTGGCTTGTCTTGTTTGTGCAGGGTGGAGATGCTAACAGACTGTCGACGGCGAGTGATCGAGGGTCGAACGGGGAGCTTGATGCTGAGGATCAAGGAGGCCGGGTGAAGTTTGGGTATATATCAAGAGTGCATGAAGAGACGGAGCAAGACTCGAACGGACGGCTGTCTGCGACAGCGTGTCGACCATGTTCACGAGAGGGAGGCCAAGACAAGCATTCGCGCAGCTCGTGGAGATCGGGAGCGAAAGTGGCTTGCTGGCGCTCGGAGTCGCGAAGCGGTGTCATGAGTCGAGGAGCTGAAAATGCTTTGTCGGTTTTTGCTGAAAACCGTCGAAACATTTACTGTTTTTACTATTTCAATAAAATAGTGTCGAAATGTTAGTTTAAATTTTTAGTGTCATAGTGTGTATTTTTAGTGTATTTTTGGAATGTATATTCCGAAAATATATTAAAAAGGAGTCAAATGTAATTTTCTTTTTAGTAATAGGGTTTATCCAATTTTCAGTTTTTAGATTTGTTATTAGGAAAAGTCTAGGGGGCTGATTGCATTTTGGCCTTCTACAATACTTGGAGTTGGTGGATAAATATCCCCATTGGGCTGTGCTGGCCGAACAGCTTTTGAGGGAGTCGAGAACATTCAACGTAGATGAAATCAAATTGAAATTTTCTTCCTGCCATGGCTTTGTTGCTACGGCAAATCTCTTGCAATTTTGCGTGATGATGAATAGCATCAAGTAGCTTTGTCGAAGGTGCAACAGGCTTGTCGACAAAAGCTACAGCAGCGTGAAGAACAGCATCCAGCGATAGAGGAATAGTGCAACGTTTCTTTTTGCCGGAAGATCAACAGAAGCCAGGAAGCTTTGATGGTTCTGCGAGGTGCTGCTTGGGATCTTCAGCGATTTTTGGTGAGTTTCTCATCCAGTTTTTGCCTAGATTGTTCTGTAAATTGTGTTGATGACCTGAAATGGATTCTATCTAGTTGTGATTAATTAATCTTCAGTTTTGTCATGATGATTGAACCTGTTTCACTTTCTCTGATTGGTTGATCTAGCTTTTGGTTCCATTGAAAATCAGATCCTCATGAATCTTCTATTCTGTAATGCTGAAAGTTTGTTTAGATGGTTAGATGATTCGGATAGAATCTGAAGCACACCTTGATTGGTTCATCAGTAAACCATTTTGTTGGCATCTGTTCTGAAGTTTTGGAGGAATCAATCGTATAGTAAGTTGAGTATTGTAATCAGGCTGAAACCATTTGTTCTTCTGAGCTGTTGAGATTTCCTGCACATGATTGTTCTAAATACAGAATCGGTTCTGAACTGCTCTAAATTCTGCATATCCAGTTTTGACAATCACTTTTACTGAAGTTCCAGTGTTGTATCTTTCTTGCCCAATTTGATTGAACAGCTGTTGTGATTCAGTGGTTTTCAAGAGTATCAAGTCCTGAATAAAATTTGTGCTGAATTGAAATGAACATGAAACTGAAATCTGCAAATTGAATCAGTATATAAATTGTATCTGTCTTGCATTTCAGTATTCATCCAGAAATTTTGGCTTAATACTTTTGACAGTGAACAGTGCCTTAGATATATGTCATTAATTTTGTTTTCCTTTGGAGCATCAAGTATCTATATTTTGATAAGTTGTTTACACTTAGTTGAACAGATTTTGATAAGAACATTTGAAATCAGAATCACATTTTGTCATTAGTTTTTGCTGAAATTTTGGGTACTGTTCATCGTCCGAAAAGGTTCTTAAGTACTATATTCGGATTTCATTTAGGCAGCAAGGTTTCAAGAGCTGTGTACTGATTCAAATCTGTTTGACATTGAAAATTGCATATTGAATCAGCTTTTGAACAAATAGGTTTTGATGAAATTACCTTTACTATTCATCGTCTGGAAAAATTCAGAAATGATTTGAATCTCAATTGTGAATGATTTGATTTGAGCTGATTCATTTTTATAAACTTGAATTGATCATTTGTATGAGTGATTTGATATAGGCATTGTCTAGGAAATCGAATCAAAGCTGTTTTTTAGAATTTGACTCTGTCTGAGCTTCACATTCGTACTGTTTTAATCGAGTCGTTATTGTGTGTTTTTAGAGGAGCGTTGGGTGATTTGATTAGGCCATCAGTTCGAAAGAAAGTGTCGAGGCGCTTATTCACCCCCCTAGTAGCCATTCCGATCCCACAAAGATCTAGCAAGTATAGAAAGGAATAGTGTCTAAAATATATCATGATCAGTGTAGTAGGAGATATCCAAAGAAAGTCATTAGCACGTATTTTTAGATTTTTGCAAACAAAAACATCACCACATTTTCCAGTTGATAGGAACGATAGAGCATGAAGTGCAAAAGCTATCTAATATCTGCCTAGACATGCACATCTAGTACTAATAGCTTCAATAGACTTGTTATCTTTATATTTTCAGGCTTTTCATTTCTTTTTCTTTTTATTTTGTGGCAGTGGTTATTTGAATGTCAACCTTATGCTAACTGACCAAGCCAAGCCTAGGCCAGAACATGACATTTAGAAGCTTAAGACATTGGTCTTGGAATACATTACAATATCCTAGTTCATACCAAAGTGCTATGGTAAGCAGTCCAGAACAATGCAATGCGGCACAACAAACCCACCAGGATATTTTCACTTATGCATAAAAATGCATGGATTTTTCATTTTTTTTCATGTTTTTTTATAAAATTTAAAGCACATTTTCCATATAAAGCATATAGAAGTCCAAGTTGTATATTTGCATCAAAGTAAAGGATTTAGCTACTAGGCATGTGAAAATAGCAAACACATTCATCGTACACATGCTAGTTGCCAGAATCAGTGGTCATCATGTCTTTCAGCTTTAAAGCATAAAAAGTCATGCATATGACAAGTATCAAATATATCATTTGAACTGAAGCAAAACATGATCATCGATAGGTATTAAAAAGCATATACTAGTAGGTACAAGTAAAATCAGTTTAATCATATAACAGAAGTGTGGTACGGTCGCCAGTTCTCGGTGTATTGGCTAGGTCTAAGGCTGCATCAGATTGATCTCTTAGATTGATGTGATCTAGGTGTGGTAGTTTGTGGCTTAATCGGTTAAGTCCGACATCCCTTTCTATTGTATCTTTTTCATGCTATATACCGTTTATCTAAATAAAGCATTCCCGATACTTTGATATATTATTAAGATCATCGTGATTAGCTACTGTCTTGGTTAGGTCTGATCTATTTATTGTGATGATTTTCATTATATAGATATGTTATTTGGCACGTTTTATTTATTTCTATTAGAGTACAAGCTGACACGGTATATTCAATTCAACGCTGTTTGCCTGATTGCTTCACCCCTGTTCATTGGCCCTATGGCCGATCGACATGATATTGCATGAATATCCCATCCTCATCGTGATCATCGGCTCGATATCCGATAGGCTATGCTATTGATCATATTTTCCTGTTTCCTTATTAGTTGCAAGGTCAAACTGATTGGCATGCCTTGAACCCCTTTTCTAAGAATGTAGGACCTAAACTGGAGTTAAGTAGATCTCTTAGGCCACGCGTCTGTCAAAGTGTGATAAAAAAACACACCAACAATAAGCAAGCTCATGGTGTGGATATGTGAATATGCAAGATATATACTCACACAAAGGACTCAATAAAAGAGTAAAGAAAGAAAGAAAAGACTCAAAATATCCTAAAAAGGATATACAACTCCTAGATCCCCTCACAAACGCTCAAAAGTAGACTGATCTAGGGGTTTGGTGAGAATGTCAGCCAACTGACGTTGAGTATCAACATGAATAAGGTCAATGACACCTTTCTCATATTGATCTCTCAAAAAGTGAGATTGACATCAATATGTTTGGTTTTTGAATGAATACGTGGGTTTTCCCTACACTAATCGTGATGGTGCTGTCGCAAAACAAAGGAACTCTAGCAGGAAAAGACAACCCAAAATCTCTAAGTGTGGAAATCATCCAAACCAACTATGAGCAACAGCTAGCAGTAGCTACGTACTCAGCCTCTGTGGTGGAAAGAGAAACTCTAGATTGCTTATGCGAAGACCAAGAAACAAGCGAAGAACCAAGTAACTAACAAGTACCAGAAGTCGACTTGTGATTCAACCAGCACCCACCAAAGTCTGTGTCCGAAAAACCACACAAATCAAGAGATGATGATGCTCAATAGTAAAGAACAAGATCGGATGCATAGGTAAGATACCTTAAAATGTGCTTCAGAGCCTGACGATGAGACGCATGCGGTAAAGATTGGAACCGGGCACACAATCCCATGGCAAACTGGATGTCCAGTCTCATCGCCGTCAGGTACACAAGCGAACCGATCATCCCTCGATATTCTCTCTCGTTGACCTTGATACCACTCTCGTCCTTGTCCGACCCCCGAGATGTGCCCATGGGGGTCATCTAAGGCTTCATCTCTCCATCGAAGTCGAACTTCTTCACCATATCCTTGGTGTACTTGCTCTAGTGCATTAAGATGCCATCCTTGGTCTACTTGATCTGGATCCCTAGGAAGGACTTGAGCTCACCATGAGGCTTATCTTGAACTCGCTATGCATCTGCTTAGAAAACTTGGACACAATCTCATTAGTAGAACAACCGAAAATAATATTATCCATGTAAATATGAGCGGTCAAGAAATCAGAACCATTTTTGAGCAAAAAGAGAATTTTTTCCACAAAAACCATCACAAAGTCATTCCCCAACAAAAAACTAATTCAAACGATCATACCAAGCCCTGGGGGCTTGCTTAAAACCATATAAAGCTTTTTGTAGTTTCAAAACATGTCGAGGAAACCTAGGGTTTTCAAAACTGGGTGGCTACCTAACATAAACCTCCTCCTCTACGTACCCATTCAGAAAAGCACACTTGACATCCAATTTAAAAAGATTCAAACCTTTCGAAGCAGCGAATGCCAAAAGTATGTGAATGGACTCAAGATGAGCAACAGTGGTGAAAGTCTCCTTAAAATCGACACCCTCCTTCTAGCAAAAACCATAGGTAGCTAACCGAGCTTTGTTGCGCACCACACTACATCTTCACCTTGCTTGTTCTTAAGCACCCACTTGGTGCCTATGGGGTTGTAACCAAGTAGGAGCTCAACTAGTGTCCAAACCCGATTGTGAACAAAAATTTCAAGCTCTTCGTTCATGGCATTAATCAGATTTGCATCAGACAGAGCATGAGCACCATCTCTAGGCTCAAAAGTGGCAAAAAAGTACACTAAGCACAAACAGCAAAAGACTAGCGTGAGAACGCAAAGATCTCGATGTGAGTGTTGACGCTAAAATGCACCCTCACACTTGGGCCAGTTCGACGATCTAAAAGTGTGTGGATATCTAGGAATGACCCTAGTTGTGACACAATGCCAATGTCGTGTTTTGACAACCCTTGATCGTGACAAGGGGGTATGGGTGGAGTCGCCAGGCAACCAAACCGAATTATGAGAATACAGCTTGATTAACCGAAGTACAAGGGGAATAGATCAAACCGGCCAAATAGGGTCGGTTGGACCGAAGTAAGCTCGGCGGTGAGACCGGCCAAGGCGATATGGCCGGACTAAGGGCGCACGACCGGTCTTACTGGCGGTGCGAGGTCTCACCGAAGAGGGCTTTGACACGCTATGCGAAGGGTGACTTCTACCCTTCGGCTGGTCAGAATGAGGAAGTCGGACTGCAGATGGCCGAAGGGGTCTAAAGGGGCTGCCAAAGGGATCCCGAAGGGGCCCTCGATGTCCTGGTCTGTCAGATCGACGTTAGGACCGGTTGGACCTGCCTCGAAGCACCAGTCGGACCGACGTGTGCCGACACGTGATGTGACGAATCCACCATGGCCCGGTCAGATCGCAGTTATGCTGTCGGTCAGACCGACAGTTAGGGCAGCTTGCTGTTTGGTTCACCGGTGATGGCTCCGATGAGTTTAGCTCGGTGCAGAATCCTTTGATGATGAGGATGGACACTTCAACACCTGCACACCACCAAAAAATATATGGTAATTCGGCCTAGAGACTGAATCACCGGTAAAAACCTATAAAATGATAGAAACCCGTATGAGGGTGAATCAGAAGGTTTTCGGATCAAACCCACAAAGTGCTCACGGTAGCATGGCAAAGTACGGAAAATTTGCTGATCAAATTGACAAAGATCTATTGCTAGGAGTAAAGTAATGCAGGGGAAAATGTTAGATTGAAAAGTAAAAGTACAATTCAAAACTAGGGTTTTGAGTTGATCTGTGGAGATACTCTTTGAATCAGCCTCACTCCTATATTTATAGGGGCTGGTATGAAGTTTCCTAGCACCTAATCTAAGTAGGATTTGGCCAAAAAGTGGTTAAGATTTAATTAGAGATCAAAATAGCCCAAAACCAACTCTATCTCTAGTTTTCAGACTTGGGCCGGTTTGACTAGACCCATTGGGCAGATCTGACCGGGCCTACATGGTCAGTTGGACCGACCTACTATGGTCGGTTGGACCGGCCTGTGCTAGGAAAGGCATATTTTCGGCCCAAATTACCAAAACTCGATATTTCGACAATTTCAACCATTAATGCCAAATTTGGGTGTCAACACATGCCCCCTGCCTTTTAGCAAACTTAGTGAGATAAAAGCACAGCGAGCCACGTGCGGTATTCCCCATACTATTTATTTGTTCACCTACCATAAATCATCCATCTCTTGACTCGGAATTTGTGAACTCCTGAGGACGATTTGTATGACTTAATAAAATATATGAACTACGGGACCAAGCGCTGAATTTTTCCACCAATTCGGCCTTCAGTATTTTGATCGGTTTTGCCCCCTGTAGGGATGTAGTCTCTAATCAACGAAACTAGACGTCGGCTTGTCAACCAACTTTGGTCTCCACACTTGTCGTGTCTCTTCTAAGGCTTTGGACTTATCGAACAGGTTACTCTCGAACTCTTCCGCCATATTCTTTGTAATGTGTTGGGCTCGAAGATGTTGTAGGCATCTCTTTTGAGACTTGGTCATCCCCGGTGGTGCCCATGAGTGCAACGGCTTTGTTCCCTATGCAAAAATTTTACTCCTGATAATTCTGGCCGAATGGGAAGTACTCAACTCAGCCTTGCTAACTTTGCGATGACTATGAATATCTTCATGTACACTGCCAGTCGGATCGGCCATGTTGTGCCGGTTAGACTGACTGTTGTAGGGAAACCGATGAAGGGCGGTCAGACTGGCCACGGAAGGCCGGTCAAACCAGTGCACCATGGCCGGTCGGACCGGCCCTAAGGCGGCGGTCGGACCGGTACATGTATCTTCGGCGGTCTTCTCACCCTTGCCTCCGCCTTGTTCCAAGAGGACTTCTTCAAAGATTGGGATGTTGCGAGTGTCTGTTTTACCAACAACAACTATTTCATTGAGTTTACATCCTCGGTCCCTTCCCTTTATCTCCGAAGATCTAGGTCGACTTTTTTGAGCACGGCCATATACTTGCCTTTTTGCCGATCTCTCCGTTTTTGTTGGTCCTAAGTGGAATGGTATTTGGGACGGTGAGACCGACATCCATGGGGTGAAATATTGAAAAGGATAATCGTATTGGGGCATGGGGCATGCCTCCCATGGCATCATTGGAAAACCATATGAATAGAATGGCATTAAAGGTTCCAATGACTGAGGGCTATGACCAAATCCTTTCTTAGGAGTCGAACTTGGTCTCTCTATATTACTAGGCCAATTATTCACTCTTTTTTCGGCCATATGCTCATACTTTTTTAATAGCGCATCAAAAGTAACTCTCGGTCGCCTAGCCATCTTGTCACCAAGCAGCATCTCTTTGTCCATAGAATTATGTGTATCAGACCAAGGCTCTTCAACTACCATATTCTTTCCTTTAGTTGATTCGGCTTGATCGTACCCAATCAACACTTTGGCGTTGCAATCAATACTAAGTATAGAAGGATCATTCTCAAACTTCAATCATCCTTCATTGATGGCCGATTGAATTTGTTGGCGGAAAACATAACACTTATTAATAGTATGAGTATAAAAGTTATGCCACTTACAGTACGTACGACCTACTAGTTCCTCCACCGACGGGATGACTTGGCCTTCACGCACCTTGATCTGTCCCTTCTCAAAAAGATAGTCGAATATATTATCACACTTGATTAGATCAATGGTATTGTTGGGGGGAAATACTTCATCCCCAGGACCTTCAAGATTAAGAGACAAAGACAACTCATAAAGTTCTAAGCCAAAGAATTGTCTTCGAATTGATGAAGGTTTAAAGCCAAAGGGTTCGTCCGAATCCTAGTTCGAAGATACCCTCCGAAGGCTCCATCTCCGCAGTTGGAAACAGCAAGACTGACGGGACATCTGCCTTATCTATCTTCTTCGAACATATTTTACCATTTTAGCCCTATTCGGGGTACCGAATAGTTTCCACTATGTCGGTTGTAATTGAGGGGTAAAAAGGTATTTTCCTTAGATTTTTTACCTATAAATAGCCCCCTTCTCACCTTGTAATAGGCATCGAATATTCAGATATTCAATACACAACTTCGAATTACTTTGAGCTATTATCCAATACAGAGGCTTGAGATAGTCCACTTCACAAACTCTCTGTTTGTTAGTTCTTAATCTTAGAGAACCTGTTAGCGTAATCTTTTACGCCAATAGTTGGCGCCATCCGTGGGGAACTTAGTTCTAAAAGCTATTTCTCTGCCACTGACTACACTTCGAAGAGCACTTGCAGAGGGTGTTTCAGAGTCTAAAGATTCTGCGCACCCTTCGGTAAGGGGCTTCCAAGTGTAGTTCAGAGGCCTTTTCTCGCCTTCCCAAATCATTCGAAGTCTTCGGTCTTCGGACCTTAACTCCGTAAGACATGCCTCCCAAGCGGAGCCTAGCCATGATCCTCCCTGAAGGTCCCCTCGGACCAACAGTGCAGGACCCTCAGTCATTCCACCAACTCCCGAAGTTGTCATCAGACATCGAGCACCCAGAGTTCCCCGAGCAGCTCCCTCGGTGCTTCGAACTGATTATCCTAGTTCTAAAGACCCGGAGGAGGTCCCCTCCGGAGGAAGCGAAGACCTTCCTGAGGATGCGGTTACCCAGATAGTGTGGCTTCAGGAGGAAGTAGCAAGGTGGAGGCAAGAGGCTGCAGATAGGCTTCGCCCTCAAGCCTTCACTCTTGCTTCGGAGGTACCTCAAGACGATGGTCCTGATAATTATACCAAAGCTCTTTGAGTCTCGGAGGATGCCGAGAATGCATCCTTCGATGACGAATCTCCACTACATCCGGACTTGCAAAAAGTGCCCTTTGACCCCAGGTTCAAAGCCTCGAAGTTGCACAAATACTCTGGTGGGTCCGACCCCAAAGAGTTCTCTCGTTCTTATGCCCCCAATAGAAGCCAACGGAGGGGTGCGGAACACAATGGCGAAATGCTTCCCCCTTGCGTTGGAAGGTGTGGCTCTCTAATGGTTCTGGTCTCTAAAGCCAGGATCGATCAGGTCATGGGAGCAGCTGAAGAGGAAGTTCGTGAGTAACTTCCAGGGTACGTTCGTAGCCCCAATGTCCACGGGAAGCTTGTTCCAAGTGAAGCAGCAAGCAGGAGAGACCCATTGGGAGTACTTTACACGCTTCGCCCACACCAAGTCCCAGATTAAAGGCTTGTCTACATCTTCGGTAGTGGATGCAGCGCGCGAAGGGGTGTTGAACCCAGACCGCATCAGCAAACTTCACCGGAAGGCGGTGTCGTCTGTAGCACAGCTAATGGCATACTTCGAACAGTATGCCAAGGCGAGGGCCACGAGGCCGGAGAGATAATCCTTGATTTGCTGGAAACAATCCTGGCACTCGGGGGTCCATTCGAAATGCTTGGAGCCTCGAAGCACCTTGAAGATGGGCAAACTTCGCTCTGCTGATTTGGCGAGGAAAACGCCCCAGGGCGGCCAATCGTCCGGCCAACTTCTGCGCCTGCCGCAGGTTCTGAGGTGGTGCCATGTGCTGCAATGCTTGAACTTGCGTTGGACTTGCTTCGATGCCGCGGCTGGAGACGAGGTACCCGAGCAGCTTCCCTGCGCGTGCTCCGAAGACGCACTTGTCAGGGTTAAGCCGGATCCCACACCGCCGGAGGCTGTCGAAGGTTTCGGCTATGTCGGACCCATGTTGACTTGCGGAGGCAGTCTTGATGACGATGTCGTCCATGTAAGCTTCCACGTTCCGCCTGAGCTGATGACCGAGGGCCTTTGAGATTAACCTTGAAAAGGTTGCTCCAGCGTTACGGAGGCCGAAGGGCATCCGGAGGTAGCAGAACACTCCGGCCGGGGTGACGAAGCTGGTCTTCACTTGGTCTTCAGGCTTGAGCCAGATCTGATGATAACCGGAATATGCGTCGAGGAAGCTGAGGAGCTCGGCTCCGGCTGTGGAATCTACTAGCTGATCAATACGAGGCAGCGGGTAGGGATCACGGGGGCAAGCTTTATTCAAAGAAGTAAAGTCGATACACATGCGCCATTTGCCAGATGTTTTCTTCTGGACAAACACAGGGTTGGACAACCAGTCGGTGTGACTCACTTCCCTGATGACCCCGGCGCGGAGCAGCTTGTCGGTTTCGGCCTTGGCGAGCTCGGCCCGCTCGGCGGACAGCCTCCGAAGCCCCTGGCGTACTGGTCGTGCCTTCGGATCAACTGCCAGGGAATGCTCAATGATAGTCCGATCGACGCCAGGAATGTCGTCGTCCGACCATGCGAAGATGTCGAGGTTGTTGCAGACGATGGCCTCGAGCTGCACTGATAATTCTGGCTCCAGGCCCCCTCCGAACTTGATCGAGTACTCTTTCCCCCCGTAAGTCAGGGTCTTGGTGATGACTTCGCCTTCTGGGAGGGGTTTGACGGGGCGCCCTTTCTGCGCAGGGCTGGCCTCCAGTGGGGGGTTGGCGTCTTCAGCGCCTTCACGGACACTGTGGACCTGCCGTGGCTCCAGTGGCGCCGCATGGCCGTACTCGACCCGGCGGGCTGCGGCTTGGTCGCCCAGCACAGACAACACCCCTCCGGGAGTTGGCATCTTGAGGCAGAGGTAGTTGTGGTGAGCGATGGCGCCGAAACGGTTGAGCATCCCCCGGCCGAAGATGGCGTTGTAGGCGTATGGAGCGTCGACGACGTCGAACAGGATTTCCTCCTGACGCTGGAGGGGCGCGGTGCCGAACGCCACTTCCAATAAGACCTGGCCCAAGGCATCGAGCGGAGGGCCCGAGAAGCCTTGGAGTGGCCGCGAGGCTGGCAGCAGGTGCTTGCGCGACAAGCACAGTTGGTCGAAGGCCTGCACGAAGATGATGTCAGCGGAACTTCCTCCGTCGACTAAAATGCGACGCACCTCGGCTCCGGCGATGTCTGCCGAAATGACGAGTGGGTCGGCGTGAGGAAACTTGACGCCGGCGGCATCTTCGGCGGTGAAGCTGATGGGGACGTGAGACCACTCCGGGAGGATTGAAGGGCTGGACGTGCCGATGTGCCCAACTTCCCGAACGTAATCCCGACGCTGCCGCTTGGATAGCGCTCCGAGGGCTCCCCCTCCGGATATGGGAAGGACCACGCGCTTGCCACGGTCCGGACCGGCTTCGAGTGTGAGGGCCGGGACCCCGCCGAATCCCTCGGCCGGGGTCACGGCCTCCGGCTCTTCCTGACGCCCGACTATTTGGACCTGGTCCGGCCGAGGGGCGGAATGCCCCCGGTCGGAGGAACCGCGACCGGACTGGCGCTCGAGGTAGTCGCTGCGAAGAGCGAGGATGGTGCGGCAAGAGTCGGTGTCGTGGCTCCGGTTCTCGCCATGGACGCTGCAGTAAAAGGTTCCCCTGGCAGGTGCTCGGGGTGGAGGCTTGGGCCCGGCCTGGCGACTTCCGCCGGGCGTGTGCAGGTGCTTGGCGGGCGCTTGAGGGGTGATGCTAAGGACTTCCCCCCGAAAATGCTTCCGGTTCCGCCGAGAATCTTGACGAACGAGGTCCGGGCGAGCGGGCTCCGGGCGCCGGAAGTCAGGGGCGCGACGTGGGCCCTGGCTGGGCTCCGGAGGCACTTCGTATGCTCGGGCGTTCGGAGCCCGGACAGGGACTACCATCGCCTGTCGGCGTATCTGGCCCTCTTCGGACCGAGCGTACTCTTCGAAGTACGTCATGAGCTGCGCCACCGAAGAGATGGGCTTCCGGTGGAGCTTGTCGAGGAGACCTGGGTGGGTGACGCCTTCCCGGGCCGCGTCGATGACTGAAGAAGCGGAAAGCCCCTTGATCTGAGCTTTGGTGTGCGCAAAGCGCTGGGAGTACTGCCGCAGTGTCTCTCCGGGTTGCTGCTTCACTTGAAAAAGGCTCCCGGTGGACATGGGGGCCACGAAGGTCCCCTGGAAGTTGTTGACGAACTTCTTTTTCAGCTGCTCCCACGAGTGGATGGTCCCTGGCCGGAGAGACCAGAACCACCGAAGGGCGATCCCTTCGAGCGCCAGAGGGAAGCATTTGGCCATGGCGTCCCGACTCCCCCCGGACGCTTCTATTGCCAGAGCGTAGGAGCGAGAGAACTCGCCGGGGTCGGAGTCCCCGGAGTACTTGGGGAGCTTGGCGGCGCGGAAGCTCGAGCTGAAGCGCACCCTCTGGAGATCCGGGTGCAGGGGAGAGTCCTCGTCGTATGATGCGTTCTCTTCCTCTAGGGGGTTCTCGTCGTCGCTCAGGTCCGTGACCGCAGCTCTCGCGGCGCGGAAGGCTGCCGGGGGGGCCGGGGGCTGGAGCGACGCTTCCTGACGCCACAGAGCCAGCTCCGCCTTTAGCCTGGCGTTCTCGGCAGCCAGGGCATCAGCCTGGCTCCCGCTTCCCCCGGAAGTTGTGTCGGGGTCCCGCGAGCGGACGTAGTCCGTCTGAAGGGACACTACTACCGGGGGTCCACCTGGAGATGCTGCTCCGGCGGCCCGCCCGGCGACCCGGCCAGGTTGGCGGAGGTCGGCTCGGGCAGGCCGTCGGTGCCTTGAGCTCCGGGCGTCTCTTCTTGCAACTGGGTGGAGCCCGCTGGGGGCGCCGCTCCGACGGTGGTGGTGATGGGAGCTGAAGGATTGGGGTCGACGGTTGGGGCGGGCTCGCCCCCAGCGGTTCGGGACGACCTGCGCAGGGGGCCGTGCTCGCTCCCTTCCGGCTCGACATGCTTTGGGTGGATAGGTGCAGAGGACACTAGCTTTTCGGACTAGGATCCCCACGGACGGCGCTAACTGTTGGGACGACGGATCGAACCAGCAGGTTTTAGTGGAAAACAAGAGTAGTGTATTCAATGCTTTGGACTGCTTGTCCGTTACAACTGTAGTGGGGGTATTTATAGGGCGCCCCGCTCAGAGGACTAAGCGCCTCCGGGCTGCCAACGGCTACCCGACCAACCCTGACCGGTAGTACAGACAAAGAGGTACATAGTACAGACAAGAAGATTCGACTCTGACAGCGTATCGGCCGTGTCGGATGCTTCCTGCGCCGCCCGACACGGCTCAGAAGATCGCGATCCTGTCCTTTCGCACGACCGCCTGGTCCTTTTCCCGCCAAGACTCTCTTTGGGCTCGTCTCGCCGGGCCTGTCGAGAGCCCCGGACCTTCAGCCTCCGGAAGGCGGGCTCCTGTGTCCTACGCCGAAGGGCGACCTCCGGCTTCGCTCCTCCGGAAGGCGACCTCCGGCCACGCTCCTCCGGACGGTGACCCCCAGCCATGCTCCTCCGGGAGGTGACCTCCGGCCACGCTCCTCCGGAAGGTGACCTCCGGCCACGCTCCTCCGGAAGGTTACCTCCGGCCACGCTCCTCCGGACGGTGACCTCCGGCCACGCTCCTCCGGACGGTGACCTCCGTCGTCAAGCCTGGGCCCTCCGGCTGGGGGGCCCACCCCGCTGACTCCAGGGATTATCTCCCCCAACAGGCCTGTGCTAGGAAAGGCATATTTTCGGCCCAAATTACCAAAACTCGATATTTCGACAATTTCAACCATTAATGCCAAATTTGGGTGTCAACACATGCCCCCTGCCTTTTAGCAAACTTAGTGAGATAAAAGCACAGCGAGCCACGTGCGGTATTCCCCATACTATTTATTTGTTCACCTACCATAAATCATCCATCTCTTGACTCGGAATTTGTGAACTCCTGAGGACGATTTGTATGACTTAATAAATATATGAACTACGGGACCAAGCGCTGAATTTTTCCACCAATTCGGCCTTCAGTATTTTGATCGGTTTTGCCCCCTGTAGGGATGTAGTCTCTAATCAACGAAACTAGACGCCGGCTTGTCAACCAACTTTGGTCTCCACACTTGTCGTGTCTCTTCTAAGGCTTTGGACTTATCGAACAGGTTACTCTCGAACTCTTCCGCCATATTCTTTGTAATGTGTTGGGCTCGAAGATGTTGTAGGCATCTCTTTTGAGACTTGGTCATCCCCGGTGGTGCCCATGAGTGCAACGGCTTTGTTCCCTATGCAAAAATTTTACTCCTGATAATTCTGGCCGAATGGGAAGTACTCAACTCAGCCTTGCTAACTTTGCGATGACTATGAATATCTTCATGTACACTACCAGTCGGACCGGCCATGTTGTGCCGGTTAGACTGACTGTTGTAGGGAAACCGATGAAGGGCGGTCAGACTGGCCACGGAAGGCCGGTCAAACCAGTGCACCATGGCCGGTCGGACCGGCCCTAAGGCGGCGGTCGGACCGGTACATGTATCTTCGGCGGTCTTCTCACCCTTGCCTCCGCCTTGTTCCAAGAGGACTTCTTCAAAGATTGGGATGTTGCGAGTGTCTGTTTTACCAACAACAACTATTTCATTGAGTTTACATCCTCGGTCCCTTCCCTTTATCTCCGAAGATCTAGGTCGACTTTTTTGAGCACGGCCATATACTCGCCTTTTTGCCGATCTCTCCGTTTTTGTTGGTCCTAAGTGGAATGGTATTTGGGACGGTGAGACCGACATCCATGGGGTGAAATATTGAAAAGGATAATCGTATTGGGGCATGGGGCATGCCTCCCATGGCATCATTGGAAAACCATATGAATAGAATGGCATTAAAGGTTCCAATGACTGAGGGCTATGACCAAATCCTTTCTTAGGAGTCGAACTTGGTCTCTCTATATTACTAGGCCAATTATTCACTCTTTTTTCGGCCATATGCTCATACTTTTTTAATAGCGCATCAAAAGTAACTCTCGGTCGCCTAGCCATCTTGTCACCAAGCAGCATCTCTTTGTCCATAGAATTATGTGTATCAGACCAAGGCTCTTCAACTACCATATTCTTTCCTTTAGTTGATTCGGCTTGATCGTACCCAATCAACACTTTGGCGTTGCAATCAATACTAAGTATAGAAGGATCATTCTCAAACTTCAATCATCCTTCATTGATGGCCGATTGAATTTGTTGGCGGAAAACATAACACTTATTAATAGTATGAGTATAAAAGTTATGCCACTTACAGTACGTACGACCTACTAGTTCCTCCACCGACGGGATGACTTGGCCTTCACGCACCTTGATCTATCCCTTCTCAAAAAGATAGTCGAATATATTATCACACTTGATTAGATCAATGGTATTGTTGGGGGGAAATACTTCATCCCCAGGACCTTCAAGATTAAGAGACAAAGACAACTCATAAAGTTCTAAGCCAAAGACTTGTCTCCGAATTGATGAAGGTTTAAAGCCAAAGGGTTCGTCCGAATCCTAGTTCGAAGATACCCTCCGAAGGCTCCATCTCCGCAGTTGGAAACAGCAAGACTGACGGGACATCTACCTTATCTATCTTCTTCGAACATATTTTACCATTTTAGCCCTATTCGGGGTACCGAATAGTTTCCACTATGTCGGTTGTAATTGAGGGGTAAAAAGGTATTTTCCTTAGATTTTTTACCTATAAATAGCCCCCTTCTCACCTTGTAATAGGCATCGAATATTCAGATATTCAATACACAACTTCGAATTACTTTGAGCTATTATCCAATACAGAGGCTTGAGATAGTCCACTTCACAAACTCTCTGTTTGTTAGTTCTTAATCTTAGAGAACCTGTTAGCGTAATCTTTTACGCCAATAGTTGGCGCCGTCCGTGGGGAACTTAGTTCTAAAAGCTATTTCTCTGCCACTGACTACACTTCGAAGAGCACTTGCAGAGGGTGTTTCAGAGTCTAAAGATTCTGCGCACCCTTCGGTAAGGGGCTTCCAAGTGTAGTTCAGAGGCCTTTTCTCGCCTTCCCAAATCATTCGAAGTCTTCGGTCTTCGGACCTTAACTCCGTAAGACATGCCTCCCAAGCGGAGCCTAGCCATGATCCTCCCTGAAGGTCCCCTCGGACCAACAGTGCAGGACCCTCAGTCATTCCACCAACTCCCGAAGTTGTCATCAGACATCGAGCACCCAGAGTTCCCCGAGCAGCTCCCTCGGTGCTTCGAAATGATTATCCTAGTTCTAAAGACCCGGAGGAGGTCCCCTCCAGAGGAAGCGAAGACCTTCCTGAGGATGCGGTTACCCAGATAGTGTGGCTTCAGGAGGAAGTAGCAAGGTGGAGGCAAGAGGCTGCAGATAGGCTTCGCCCTCAAGCCTTCACTCTTGCTTCGGAGGTACCTCAAGACGATGGTCCTGATAATTATACCAAAGCTCTTTGAGTCTCGGAGGATGCCGAGAATGCATCCTTCGATGACGAATCTCCACTACATCCGGACTTGCAAAAAGTGCCCTTTGACCCCAGGTTCAAAGCCTCGAAGTTGCACAAATACTCTGGTGGGTCCGACCCCAGAGAGTTCTCTCGTTCTTATGCCCCCAATAGAAGCCAACGGAGGGGTGCGGAACACAATGGCGAAATGCTTCCCCCTTGCGTTGGAAGGTGTGGCTCTCTAATGGTTCTGGTCTCTAAAGCCAGGATCGATCAGGTCATGGGAGCAGCTGAAGAGGAAGTTCGTGAGTAACTTCCAGGGTACGTTCGTAGCCCCAATGTCCACGGGAAGCTTGTTCCAAGTGAAGCAGCAAGCAGGAGAGACCCTTTGGGAGTACTTTACACGCTTCGCCCACACCAAGTCCCAGATTAAAGGCTTGTCTACATCTTCGGTAGTGGATGCAGCGCGCGAAGGGGTGTTGAACCCAGACCGCATCAGCAAACTTCACCGGAAGGCGGTGTCGTCTGTAGCACAGCTAATGGCATACTTCGAACAGTATGCCAAGGCAGAAGAAGGCTGCCTCCGAAGAATTGTGGTGCCGGCACCAGTCCTCCTTCGAGAAGTAAAGATGGAGCCAGAAGTCCCAACTCCTATGCAAGCCCCCCTTGATAATCTCTTCAATGATCATAAAAGGGGAAAGAAGCACTTCCGCTCTGAGGTATTAAATATTGCACCCTCCGCCCCGAAGATGCCTTTCAACTTTCAACAGGCGCAAGCTAACAAGGCAAGTACCTCGAAGCCTCACGAGAAGACGGCTGGCAGGCACCAGGCTTTCTTCTGTTATGTACATGGTGAAAATAGAAGCCATGACACAAAAGATTGTAAGTCCATATTGACCATTCGGGGCGAGTATTTAGGGCAAAGATCAGGGCGAGCTACTTCGGATCGGGCCCCTCCAGCAGTACGTTTGGAGCCTGTATAGGCTGTGATCCGGGCCAGAAATCTTGAAGCACCGATGCAACTCCCGGTGGCCAACATTATGCCACCACCGAAGCAAGAGGATCCCCAAGATCGTGGCAAGTGGGTGGTCCTGCCCATCTCCGGAGGAGGGACCCTCGGTAACATGTCAAAGCGGCAGCGGAGAGACTATGTTCATGAAGTAGGACACATAAGGACCTCGAGCTCGGCTGCAGAAATGCCCGAGTGGTCCCTATCGATAGCAAAAAATAGCATTAGTGGTTAAGATTATCAAAATACCAATTTTGGCAATTTGGGCCGAAAATGCACGTGTCCCGGGTTGGGTCGAAGCCCTACAGGGCCGAAGGTCCAATAGGCTACGGGCTTCGGAAGCTTCTAGCCAGCCCACCGCCTTCGGCCCGGAGGCTTTCAGAGGCCCACTCCACCGAAGCTTTGACCTGAGGAGAAAACTTCAGCGGGCCTGGCTTAGAGATTAGAAGTCTAGCACCTATAAATACCGGGTTGAGTCCGATTTTTGACTGAGTCTTTCACGCGTGATCAAACCGAATTCCACCAGATTAGGCTTAGAGATTAGAAGTCTAGCCCCTATAAATATAGGGGTGTGGCTGATTCAGAAGCCCCCCAACACATATCAACCACAAAGCCCTAGCTTTGAACCGTGTTTTATTTGCCTTTACTTTTCCATACTCTTCGTGGGTTTGCCTGGAAGCCCTCCGACGGCCCCTTCGGAATAGTGGTAATCGTTGTTACTTCGCTTGTGATGTATCCGTTAATCTACGTAATAGATTACTATAGCCTTGTTACTTCACCTATGAAGTATCCACTAATCTGTGTAACAGATTGCTACCTTCGCCACTAGTGCAACACTTAGCAGAATTCGGTTCTCAGGATGAATTGGTACATCGAATCCCCTCTATGGCAGGTTTTCCACGTTCAGAGCCACTCCGCCCAAGGTCTCCGAAGCTGGGAGACCGATTTCGGGGGTTGCCAGAACACACTTCGACGAGGTTGCTGCTTCGACCGCACACCAACACGCTTCGTCAACAGACTTCGCCACGCTTGTACTCCGCTCCGGACAAAGTCGCACTCGCGTGTTGCACCTAAGTCATTTCTTTGTATCTTACTATATAGGAGACTTTACGCCGAACCCCGCTATTCGGAGGTGATTGTCACGTCTAGATCAGTTCGGAGTTTATCTCCGATCAGATCAGTCTGAACGCCGAAGACACCCTTCGGTGGGACACTTCGCACCAGGAGCCGAAGGTACACTTTGACAGCACCCTCTGCACCCTACTTTGAATCAGTCAGGCTCCATTCAGTTTCTGATTTGTTCTGTTTAATACATTTCTTTCGGCTAATTGGATTATTTCTGTGTGATCTGATTACCTGGCAACTCCACCCCCCTTACCACGGCTAAGGGTAGTCAGAACGCGAAGTCGGTGTTGTGTTACACTTAGGCTTGTCCCTAAGTATCCACACACTTTTGGATCGTCAAATTGACCCAAGTGCGGGGGCACATTTCTATGTCAACACGCTTTTTGGTGACTCCACTAGGGAGAAGCTACGCCAACATGATGGGTGCATCTACATCGGCCGCCGGTACATCTACAACGACTGCTACGCCAATGGACACCATGGGAGGCATGGATATCGACAACCGCAACATCATGACGCCTACTCTTGAAGATATTCCCGCAGAAGACCGAGTAGAAATCGAGGCAAAGATGAAAGCGCTCCAGGACATTATGCTTGGGGGCTACATGAAGACGCGCACAGGCTTCATCAAGCGCGACATCATCGTCCCCGACCTTGCTCAGATCCAGGTAACACCTGTATCGCCTCGTTTATCTTCTTTAGAGATTGAGCAAAAGATAGCCGTATCGGTAGATCAAGCCATTAGCGCTTCGCTAGCTAACCGTTTGGATTCGGCAGTTAGCTCCCAAGTAGAGGCGACGCTTAGAAGGTTCCTCTTTACTGAGGCCATACCATCAGCCCCCATTGCTAGTATACCTCCGATAAATCATGTTTACAATAGAACTGATGATAGTACTAGCAAAACCGTTATTTCTCCAGCCTCAACATCCATGGCCGAGACCAGTCATTATGCTTACGGCCAAGCTAGCACCACATACCATGCACCGCCCCCACCTGCACCGGTGCCAGCCCTGCCCACACTGCCCGCACCACATGCACAGGCACCTAGGCTCGAGCATGTCGTACAGCTAGCGCATAGGGAAGAGGCCCATGGCCGACACGCCGATATCCCACCGCGTGTCGTGCCCTCGCATGAGAGACATGCGCAGGCAGCAGGCCAAGATGACCTAGAGGAGCGAATCCATGCACTATTTAGGGAATGTGCCGGCTTCGTGCCTAGGGCTCGGGCTAGGGTTTACCGAAAGCCATATCCTGATCATTTCGATACAATACCCTACCCCTGCGGCTATAGAATCCCCGAATTCACTAAGTTCGACGGCGAGGGTAACAAAACCACACTAGAGCATGTTAGTCAATTTTTAGCACAATGTGGAGAAGCTAGCGGGTCAGACACTCTAAAACTTAGACTATTTTCTCTCTCACTATCCAGCACCGCTTTCACTTGGTTTTCGGCACTCCCGTCGAACTCCGTCCAAACATGGGACGAATTAGAACAAAAATTCCATGACTACTTTTATACGGGTGAGACAAAACTTAGGCTCTCACACTTGACATCGGTTAGGCAGAAGTCTAACGAGGGCATCTCTGAGTATATCAAGCATTTTAGGGACACTAGAAACCGATGTTTTAGTCTTAATATTTCAGAAAGGGATTTGGCGGATCTAGCTTTCAGTGGGTTGCGTTCCGAGATTAAAGAAAGATTAGACAACTAGAACTTTTTAGAGGTTAGCCATGACTTGCAAGAAGCTCTGGTCTAGGAAGGCCGAGCCAAAGATAAAAAATTTATTAAGACGTTTAACAAGCCTAGGGCCGAAATCCACATCATGGAATATTCCGACGAGGAGTCAGGAGAAGAGGATTCGGCCGACATGTACACGGCCGAATGGTTTGAAATGCTAAGAGTAAACCTATCACTTGCTCCGAGTTACGGCCGTCGCCCACCAAGAATCGGCCTAGTGATATCAAGTACTCCTTTGACATAACTAAGTGTGATAAAATATTTGATTTTCTCTTGAAGAACCAGCTTCTCAGATTGCCTAAAGGCCAGGTCATTCCATCTGCCGACGAGATGAAGAAACATCCATATTGTAAGTGGTATGATTCACATTCACATAATACTAACGACTGCAATGTTTTTCGATGGCAGGTTCAATCGGCCATAGAAGAAGGATGATTGAAAATAGACCACAATCCCAAGATGAAGCTAGACAAAGATCCCTTCCCCGTCAACACCGTCAACCTCGACGAGAAGAAGATGTTGATTTTGCCAGAACAGGCTGAGTCAACTAAAGGGAAGGCAGTAATCGTAGAAGAACTGCGCACACGCACCCTAATACATAAAACCCCGAAGTGGGAGTGTGGAAGCAAAATGTTAGCATTCCTTCGGCTAGGGCTCGGAAGAAGCCAAAGGTAACATATAAGATGTTGTTGAACAAGCACCAAAGAAAAGCCAAGGAAACATGCCCCCGCGCCAAAAATCTGAGTCAGCCGAGGGGCCCAAGGCATTCGGAGGATGGCTTCAGACCACAGTGGCCAAGCCCTCCGTAGGGTGGCTTCGGACCACAGTGGCCGAGCCCTCCGTATGGCGGCTTCGGACCGCAGTGGCCAAACCCACCGCACCTTGACTCCCTACCACAGTGGCCTAACACCCCCTGTGGCGGCTTCAGACCTCCGTGGCCGAACCCCCAGTACGGTGGCTTCGGACCCCAGTGGCTGAGCCCCGCGCAGAGTGAGTTTGGCCCTCAATGGCTGAACCTTGAACCACTCTGGACGAGCCCTTTGTTAGGAGGCTTCGGCCCACACTGGCCGAACGTACCTCTAGCCTAGCAGGACCCCTCACTGATATGGTACAAGACACCATAGACTCTGCCGAACCCCCTTCCGAGTAACGGGTTCGGCTCACAATGGGCGAAGCCACTAGAGCCACCAATGCCTCCACCGTACAACTGGGCAGGGACTCCGTGGGCTCCATACGTATCACAACCGGAGTACCCTCCGCAACTTAACGCTATACCTTGTTTTCCTTCGGAGTATTATGAATGGCAAGGACAGGCAGACATAGCGGAGGGAGGCATCGTCCACATGATGTCTGTGGTACCTCTGAATTGACTCGTGTAGAACAAAGTCGAAGAATATGGGCATGAAGAGGCAAAGGATAGGGAGACCAAAGCTATCACAGTCAGAGTATGGTCTCAGGAAGTCCCAGTCCCGAAGGCCCCATCGCCGAAGTATAACGGAGGTAAGTCCCCTACTCCGTCCGAAGCCTGTGCTGGAGCCTAGTCCGATCGGCCGAATGAGGATGGTCTGATTGCCTGGGTCCGCAGCGAATGCCCCTCCGAATACAGAACGCGCAAGGCCGAGATGGACAGTACCACTTTGGCCAGAGCTAACAGGAACCAAGTAGTGGCACCCGACACCAAGCCACAACCATCTTGGGCATCTCCAGGTATGTCCAAATCACAAAAGAGGCGTCTACAGCGACTACGGGCACATGATATGTGCAAGAAGAAGGCCGAGGACGAGAGAGACACTATTTTTGAAGAAATCTTCCCTCGACCAAAGACAAGATAGGTATGGAGGATGAAGCCGATTGAGATAACCAACACGGCTCCTATCCCGAGCGACGATGACAACATGCTCGACAACGACTACTTGCCCGTCTCCGAGGGGCCTGCACCCCGGGCGATGGACATCAACGTCGTCACGCTGCCCGTTGAGTTTACACTTCCACAAGACGAGGCTAAGGTCGCCCAGTTGAACCTTGGCCCGCGCAACGCTATTTTTGAGAAGCCCGAGGACTCATCCCGCCATCTGAAGCCTCTCTATGTTAGAGGTCACATCGACAGAAAGCCGATTTCTCGGATGCTTGTTGACGGTGGCGCCACTGTTAACCTAATGCCTTACTCAATGTTGAAGAAACTTGGCAGGGACAAGGATGATCTGAAGAAGACCAACTTGATGCTAAACGAATTCAACGGCGAGAGTTCCAAGGCCAAGGGCGTGCTCTCCATGGAGTTGACAGTAGGCAACATGACATTGCCAATAGCATTCCCGTCGTCGATGTACAAGGTAACTACAACATGCTACTAGGGCACGACTGGATTTATGCGAACTGCTGCATTCCTTCTACTTTGCACCACTGCCTAATTTAGTGGGACGGTGATGAAGTAGAGGTCATACCCGCAGACACTTCAGCCCAAGTGGCACTGGACGATGTGTCCATCGACGCCGTTCACAACAAAGTAGAATGTCTATCCTGGAGAGATCTTTTGGGTTACGATTTTGTCAGCGTGTCCGGATGACGTTTTGTACCAGTGTCTGTAAAGCCGGCTAGTGTAGCATGGCTGTTTTTGTATTAGTAGTCATGTCTAGCGTGAGTAATCTGGATTGGCTAAAGTCTCGGGTAGAGCAGTATCGGTCTACTAAAGATGGTATTGCCGAGGCCATCAAGGACTTTAGCGAAGTAGAGAAATTGGGACAAGGTTTTGCATCGGCTGATCCTTTAGAAAAAGTTGACATAGGAGATGGTAGCATCCCGAGGCCAACTTTTGTAAACCAACTTTTGCAGCCTGATTAAAAGGCCAAAGTAATAAAGTTGCTTCGGTCGTATGTCGATTGTTTCGCAAGGGAGTATAGCGAGATGCTAGGACTAAGCCACGAGCTCGTGGAGCATCGGCTACCTATCAAGTCTGGATTTAGGCCTTATAAACAACCTCCTCGTCGCTTTAATTCTGCCGTCTATGACCGAGTTAAAGAAGAAGTGGAACGACCGCTAAAAGCTTAATTTGTTAGGCGATGCAGGTATGCAGAATTGGTCGCTAACATTGTTCGTGTAGAAAAGAAAGGGAGCGAAAAATACGAGTTTGTATTGATTTCAGGAATCTGAACAAGGCCACTCCGAAGGACGAGTATCCGATGCCGATAGCAGATATGCTAATCAACGATGCTTCAGGACACAAGGTACTAAGTTTGCTTGATGGCAATGCTGGTTATAATCAAATCTTTATGGTCGAAGAGGACGTCTACAAGACAGCCTTTCGATGCCATGGTTTTGTCGGTTTATTCGAGTGGGTTGTTATGACTTTTGGTTTAAAGAATGCTGGCTCTACGTATCAACGTGCTATGAACTTGATCTTTCATGACTTGCTAGGAGTTATGTTAGAAGTTTACATTGATGATGTTGTAGTCAAATTGGACGCTATGGGGAACCATTTAGCCGATTTAAAAGTTTCTTTTCATAGGATGCGACAGTACGACTTAAAAATGAACCCACTCAAGTGTGATTTTGGCATGTCGGCGGGCAAGTTCTTAGGTTTCATGATTCATGAAAGAGGCATAGAGATTGATCCTAAGAGGCTTGAGAAAATTAGAAACGTTGCGGCGCGACATGCAAGAAAGATGTGCAGAAGTTGCTAGGCAAGATGAATTATTTGCATCGCTTCATATCTAACTTGTCAGGAAAGATTGATGCCTTTGTCCCCATACTCTTGATAAATAACGAGGCCGAGTTCACTTGGGGGTCAAGACAGCAAAGCGCCTTTGAGAAGATCAAAAAGTGCTTGTCATCGCCACCCGTGGTGAGAGCACGCAAAGCTGGGATTCCGTTCCGGCTATACATCGTTGCTGAAGATAGCGTAATCTGGGCTGTGCTAACCCAGGAGGTAGAAGGAAAAGAGTACATCATCACGTTCTTGAGATGCCGCCTGCTAGACGCCGAGACCAGGTACGCGTTTGTGGAACATTTATGTTTATCACTTCACTACGCGTGTACTAAATTACGCCACTATCTTCTCCCTACTACATGTGTTGTCATTTGCCAAATCGATGTTATAAAGCACATGTTACAAAAGCCGATTCTAAGTGGATGAATCGGAAAGTGGGCTTACACTTTGATTGAATATGATTTAGCCTATGAACCCCTAAAAGCTATGAAAGGCCAAATTGTAGCCAACTTTATAGTTGACCACCACATAGATGTGAGTTAGAGTAACAATGTTGCTTTAATTGAGGTTGTACCATGGAAACTTTACTTTGATGGTTCAGCTTGCAAAAATGGCCAAGGTGTAGGAGTGGTTTTCATATCACCTAGTGGAGCGCACTTTGAAACTTCGGCTTGTTTAGAATTTCCCTCTACCAATAACCAAGCTGAACATGAGGCCTTACTGGTAGGGCTTGAATTGTTTGAATCCATGGGTGTTAAACATGTTCATGCGCATGGTGATTCCCTTTTAGTGGTGCAACAAGTGGCTAAGAGTGCCCAATGTTTTAATGGTTTGCTAAACAACTACTTGGATAAGTGCATAGACATAATTGCTACTTTTGATGACTTCAAAATTTCTCATGTATCAAGAGAGGCCAATTCAGTTGCAAATGATTTAGCTCAGCAAGCATCTGGCTACCAAGTCAGGAGAGGAAATTTTTCTGTACGAGAAAAGCCAATGTTTGGTCTCACTGTTGAACCTAGTGACTTCAGACAGGCACACCATCCGGGTCGGACCCCTTTGGCCGTCGAAGATTACCCCGCGGCAAGGCCCCAGGGCAGGAGTACTCTGCCCAACAAAGGGTCTGGCACACCGGAGCCCGTGAGCTAAAATCCCTAGGACAGTGAGGGTTTCCGGGAGCCCAGACCCACCGGCAGGATACTTCAGCCTGAACAGCTTCACGCAGCCACTCCAAGCAGGCTTCGGCAGAAGACAAAAGGGCTTGGGAGCACTCCGAAATCAATATCTTAGACATTTTCCAGGGAGCAAGCTAGCAAAACCCTCAGAGGTCCACAAGGTTGATTGGAGAACTCCTATCGTCTAGTATTTGAGAGACCCTAGCCAAAGGGTTGATCAGAAAGTTTGGCGGCAGGCGTTTAAGTTTGTATTGCTAGATGATACACTATATCACTGAATTATTGACGGAGTATTATTGAAGTGTTTAGACAATGAATGATCCCATGTGTCTATGGGAGAAGTCCATGAAGGACTTTGTGGCACATATCAGTCGGCCTAGAAAATGAGTTGGATGCTCAAAAGAGCGGGTTTTTACTGGCCAACCATTATGATATTAAGTTGATAAACTCTTCACCATACTATGCTCAGGCCAATGGTCACGCCGAGTCTAGTAATAAAACTGTGATTAAGCTCATTAAGGAGAAAATTGAAGAGTTCCCTAAAAGGTGGCATGAAGTGCTCTCAGAGGCACTATGGGCTTGTAGAATTGCAAAGCACGGTACTACCAAAGTTAGTCCATACGAGTTGGTATCTAGACAAGAAGCCGTTGTACCTGTAGAAGTAGATCTTGGCTCTTTAAGAGTGTTAAAGCAAGATGGCTTGTCGGTCAATGAGTATGAGACTCTTTTGAAAGACAATCTAGAAGGAGTGCCCGATAAGAGATTGAGGGCTTTAGAAGCTATAGAAATAGAAGGAGCGAAGACAAGATACTCCGAACTTGAGAAGTTCGTTTATGCTCTGATAATGGCTTCGAGGAAATTAAGACATTATTTTTTGGCACACAATGTAATTGTACCAACTTCGTATCCTTTAGGAGATATGCTTCGAAGTAAGGATTCCACTGGAAGGATTGGGAAGTGGGCAGTTGAGCTAGCACCCTTTGGCATATCTTTCTTGGCAAGGACAGCAATCAAATCGCAAGTCCTAGCAGATTTTGTAGCAGAATGGACTCCACCTGCAAATTTGGTTCCGGAGAAGTCAAGTGACGGAGTTTGGACTGTTTACTCCGATGGGGCTTTCCAAGCATCCGGAGCAGGCATCGGAGCAGTGTTAATTTCACCTTCAAGGCAAAGAGCAATGTACTCCGCAAGACTCAACTTTAAGTCTACCAATAATATAGCGGAGTATGAAGGGATTTTATTGGGACTCCGAAAAGCACGTGCTCTAGGGGCTACAAGAATTATTATAAAGACATATTCTCAGATAGTAGCAGGGCACGTAGATAAAAGTTTCCAAGTTCGGCATCCACAGCTTGCAAAGTACTTAGAAGAAATCCGTAAAATCGAAGCACACTTCAAGGGTATTTCCATTCGGAGTATACCAAGAGCAGAAAATGTGCAAGCGGACATCTTAGCAAAAGCTGCAGCCGGAGCTGTGGATGTGCCCGAAGAAGCTTTCTATGAGGAGCTCAGTATACCTTCGGTGCCACAAATTCCCTCTGCAGAGATTGTTTGCATTCCTAGTGTAGATTGGAAAAATTCAATCATGGAACTTTTACAGGGAGGAACAAATTTGCCCGAAGAGCCACAGCTGTCAAGATTAAAGCTTAGAGCTAGAAATTATCAAATAATCAACGGTATTTTATACAAGGCCGGAGTATGTTCCCCTCTACTCCGATGTATATCCCAAGCCGAATGTCAAGAAATTCTTCGAGAAATTCATGAAGGCCTTTGTGGTAGCCATTTAGCCCCTAGAGCTTTGGCAGGAAAAACACTTCGCCAGGGGCTTTATTGGCCTACAATAACAGCTGATGCGGAGAGCTTAGTCCGCACTTGTCAAGGATGCCAGTGGATGGGTCGACGGAGTCATCGCCCACCAACAGCTCTTCAAGTCATTGCTCCGGTATGGCCCATGGCCAGATGGGGTATGGATTTAATTGGTCCCTTTCCAATAGCCAAGGGAAATCTGAAGTTCGCAGTGGTAGCTATTGAATATTTTTCTATGTGGGTGGAAGCAGAACCCTTAACAGCTATCACTTCAAACAATGTACAGAAATTCTTTTGGAAGAACATCATCTGCCGGTTCGGAGTGCCTAGACAACTTACAGTTGATAATGGGACACAGTTTGATGCAGAACCCTTCAGGAAGTTTTGCGAAGATCTAGGCATTCAGTTATGTTTTGCTGCAGTGAGGCATCCTCAGTCTAATGGAGCCGTAGAACGAGCCAATGGAAATATTTTGTCAGGGCTAAATCGAAGGATAGTAGGATTAGCAAAGGGACTGTGGACCGAAGAGCTTCCGAAGATTTTTTGGTCCATTCGGACTACGCAAACAAGGTCCACAGGCTTTACCCCGTTCAGACTACTATTCGGAGATGAAGCTATGACTCCAACGGAGCTCAAAGGAGGATCATTTCGCAGCACCGAACCGGAGATTGAAGAAGAAAGACAAGCTTCGTTAGATTTATCAGAAGAAACAAGACTTCGAGCTGTGGCAAATTTATCAAAGTATCATCAGCAGACGAAGGCTTGGTTTGACCCGAAGGTTAATCTCAATGAACTAAGACCGGGTCATCTTGTTCTACGAAGCATTATAGCGCCAGGGAAGTTAGGGAATAAATGGGAAGGTCCATACCTAATTGTTCGTTAAGGACGCCCTGGCTCTTTTAAGTTAGCTAATTTAGAAGGTGAAGAGTTAGCACATACTTCGCATGCGGAGCACCTAAAGCGATACTTCGCATAAGGGCTCCTTGTAATTCACTTGTAATCATCTTCTAAATTAATAAAGCATATGATCCTGATAGTGCCTTCCCCTCATAAACTTCCAGCTTCCGAGTGGACGCACTGGAACCGCGGGGTCGACCGAGAGGGAAGTGTCATGAAGCTGGGTTGTATTTTCGGACTTCGAACCATTGGTTCGAAGCTTCCGACATGGGGGCTGACATAATCCGGAGTCCAAGCCACCGGCTTGTAGGCATCCGTAAAAGAGCCCAAAACCACATCATACTGAGTCCAAGCCATTGGCTGGTAGACTTCCGTAAAAAGAGCCGAAGGTGGCCAAAACATGCGGAGTCCAAGCCATTGGCTGGTAGACTTTCGTAAAAAGAGCCGAAGGTGGCCAAAACCTGCGAAGTCCAAGCCATTGGCTGGTAGACTTCCGCAAAAAGAGCCGAAGGTGGCCAAAATATACGGAGTCCAAGCCATTGGCTGGTAGACATCCGTAAAAGAATCCAAAGAGACCATTGCAAACTCTGAACCATTGGTTCGACAGAGATCGCAAAAAAGAGCCGAAGGTGGCTAAAGCAAAACAGAATTTGAGCCATGAGCTTCGAATGTCTGTTAACGCAGTCCAAAGTGACAAATTATCTAAGATACTAAGGTATCTTGGAAGTTATCTCAAGTGATTTCTTTCAAAAAACAAAGGTACTAAGTTGCCATTTTTCCGACTAAAAATAGTCGAAGACATTTTATAAGATTTTAAAAGATCTTTAAATTACAGAGGGGCTCCGAACCCCCAAAAAATTGTACTCCGAAGTTTTTTCTTTGCGCATAACCATCTTTGAACACAGTTTGAAGTTGCTTATACCCAAAGAGGGGCTAGTAAATATGGAGACAATTTTAAATCGGTATTCATTATTCAAACAAATGTATTTACAGATTACATTATGAAAAATTGGTATCTATACCAAGAAGGAATCGAAGACCTCTTCGGTCCCTAGAGCTAGGGGTGGAACGACTAGTTCCAGCGCCGGGAGTTCTAATAACTTTGCGTTTAACTCTCTTGCCCCCCTTTGAAGCTCTAAAATCCTTCTGCTCTTGTTGAAGCTCGGCCCAAGTTCGAAGTCGTTCGGGGCTCCTTTCCCAGCTTCCAAGTTCTTCAGGCTTTTTATTTTGAGCTTCATCTTCGTCTTCAGACCATATAACGTCTTCAGAAGACGAAGTGTTTACGTTAACCTCTTTTTCTTCTTCTTTAACATAAGACAGTATATCTTTGATTACTTCGGGCGCAATTACACCGGAGTCATCTCGAGGAATTAGAAATCGAGGACGTTTATAAGCTTTTAGAAGATCGAAGGTGGTCCATAATGAGCGAACATCGTCGTTAAGGTCTAACACTTCGATATCTTCCGTAAGAGGCAAAGCCTAAAAATATAACAAACAAATTTTCATTGATAAATGTTTATAAGCATAAAGCTTTACATGGCCAAAAATCCTAAGGTATTTCTAAACCTGCGGGTTCGGAGGAGGCCGACTGCTCGAAGCTTGGGTCTGAACTTGCTTCTGGCGTTGGCCTTCGTCGATCCAAGCCTTGATCGCGGAACGACCTTCGGCTCTCCATGAAGTTTGGAAGGCTCGCCAGGCAGCAGCCACACCTTCGGAAGGCGTCAGAAGTCGCTCGTCGTCGAAGGTGATTGGGCCCCCTCCTGCGTCCGGAGTTATCGATCGGCCCAGATCTTCGTAGTAGCGAAGTAGGCCAACAGCAGACACTTGTCCGGAGAGTTCTCCGTATCTAATGCCCGCTATCTTCATCTGCTTCGCCACTCCTTGGATCCTTTTTAACCGGCGCAGAAGAGTGATGTTATCGTCAGAAGGAAGTATCCCAGTAGTACCGAATTACTCCAGGACATCTAACAGCTGACTCATAACTTCCACAGCCACCTTTTCAGACTTCAGCTTGTCTTCGTTCAACGCATCCTTCGTCGAAGTGACTTCGCCCAAAACCCCAGAAAGTCTAGCATTTTCAGTGGTCAAAATATTCTTTTGGTTTAACAACTGGCTAGCTTCCTCTTGGAGTCGGACAAGCTCGGACCCCGCAGTAGCGTGCACCGCCCGCAACTTTTCAACTTCTGCTCGAAGCGCAATTCTTTCTGCTTCGAGCTCTTTTTTCGCAGCCTCTAAACTTTGCCTGGCCCTTCGCTCTGTTGACACTATATTGTCCATTTGAGCCACTCGACTTTTGGAGATGTTAAGATTCCTTTGAAGGACATTATTTTCCTCCCGAAGATGAGCAATCTCTTCATCATTGCATATATTCGCAGCTCGGGCCAAGACAGTTTGCTGCAAAGATTAAAAACTAAGGTAAATGTTTATTCGTAGATGAATTCTATGTTATTTCGCAGTTACTTCATACCTGGTAGGCTGCACGTTCTATAGCGGCATTAAGCTCCGTCCTGTCAGCCTTGCTCAGAATGGCTACTAAATTGGTCTCCCCTATGTCACGGCTAGCTCGATCCAAAGGTTCGAGCAAAGTCCGAAGACCAGTTGTTTGCCCTAAGAAAGGAGCTAGCAAGGGGAGCATGCTTATTGCCTGTTGGTCATCTTCGTTCAGCGAAGGACCGGAGCTTTGGCCTGTGGTCTTCGGAGCCACTGGAGATTGGCCCTCCCCGGAAGTTTGGCTCTCGTCTGTTGAATCAGACGGAGTTGATCCGGAACTCACAGCAGGGAGGGGCTCTATATGTCTTTTGCCTCTTCCAGGTCCCATTTGAGTAACTCTCTGGGCTGGCTCCGAAGTTGTCGAAGGTCCAGGAATTATTTCTTCCTGTCGGACTTCTTCCATAGGAGTGGACTCTATAAAAAATAATGAAAAGTATTATACATTGTATAAATATTCAAAATAAACATGAAAAAGTTATTCGAAGTCTACCTTCGACATTTTGCAAAGGAGTCATCGTCGGACTGTTCGGTGGATCGAAGGCTAGTTCTTCATCCGAATCAGCCGTTAAGTCTTGGACTGCAGGAGCATCGTCCTAAACAGTCCTCGTTGCTTCTTCGGGAATCGAAGCTATAGTAACTTCGACCCCACTTTCATTCACAGGAAATTCGTCCTGAGTTACATCTTCCTGAACTACCGAAGTCCTTGGTTGATCAAGATTGTCTTGAGACTCCGGCACGTTCACAGGTACTTCGGCTTGTGCAGCCCTTTGAGTTTCGTCTTCTTCTATTAGACGCACAAGCAATCTTCCTTCTTCCTCTTGGGAGTCGGAAACTGAAGCCTTCGAGCTTGAAGGTGCAGGATTCGAAGGTGCAAGATTTTTTGGCTTCCAAGCCACCTTCTTCACCGGAGTCTTAGCAGAGCTCGAAGTCCCAGTTTCGGCTTTCCTCTTCTTGGGTCCTTTCTCCGAAGGCACCCAATCCATCAAAGGGGGCGGAGTGATTTCCAGCATTCCCCATACTCTGTTGAATCTCTCCCAACTTCCGACCAACTTGATTCTCCATTCTTTTTCGGTCGGAGTTGGAGCGCCCAAAATCTTCTCCGAAGCCCTTACAATTTGTTCCGAAGTAACAAGGGCTGAAGAAGCTAAAAAATAAATCAAGTTAGTTTTTCTTCGAATGAATATGCATAATACATGTTGTCTTCGAAGTTACCTTCAGGGCTCGAAGTCAAGGTAATTTTTCGGAGACCGCCTTCCGAATCCTCTTCGAAGATGATAGGCCAGTTGGCCATCAGTGGAGAAATTTGTAACCCGAGGAACTCTTCGGCTAAATCTCGCATGCTCAACCTTCGGCTGATCCTCTGAAGTAGGTTGAGACGAGCTTCGAGCTGACCTTGGCCGGGATGCACGAAGGCTTCTTTCCGGAATTGAATTTCTTTCAGAGGTCCGGCCAGAGGATTACTCGCCCCAACTTCGGCATAGAACCACCTCATAACCCAGTCAGTGTACCATCTGCATTGATGGCCTTAGCAGGGAATTGAAGGGCATATTCATCCCGAAGCCTAAAATTGATGCTTCCGAAGGCTACCACTAGTTTTTCACCTCCGGGGCCTACAAAGGTTTTAGGCTGGCATGAAGCCCTATGTAGTGCAGCGAAGATCTCTGCCCTCCTCTCACAGCCTTCGGCTCTCAATGCCCATTCGAAGATAGCCAGTCTAGCTACTGTGTTCGGAGATAATTGAGGGAGGGTGACATGAAATAAATCGAGTACCTCCGCCAGGAAGTCAACTGCTGGGAGGCCCAAGCCGGCTTCGAAGAAGGCTTCGAAGACAACCACTTCTTCAGGCCTTGGTGACGGAATGAGTTCTTTTCCTGGCTTACGAATCATAACTCCAGTACTGATCTTTCCTTCTACTGCGATTGCCAGCGATTCCCTCTTGCAGGTAGAAGATCCCAGTTGGAAAGACTGGTCCAGATACTTCGTTGATGGCGGGCAGAGACTTTGATCATCAATATTTTGGGGATTTCTCCCTCCTGCCGCCATGGATGTCGCTGCAGATGCCGGAGGCGCCGTCGCCAATGTCGCAGCCGCTGCTGCTGCAGCCGCTTGCTGCCGGGCCAAGGCCGACGGGGCTCCAGAACCCTTGGTCTTCACCATCGCAGTCACTGGGTTGCTTTGGGGAAAATGGAGGCTAGGGCTCAAAGAACTCAAAGGGCTCGAAAGGTGTTTGATTGCGAGAAAGCAGTGAAAAGGTAACCGGGTAAGTTCTAGGCCATCTATTTATAGCCTAGACTTTACATTTTTACCGTTAGCCCTTGCCGTTTCACATTTCTGCCCGTTATTTTTCTCCGAAATTAACGCTTTTTACAGTTTCCATTAGGAACAGAAAGCTAACGGCTATTTCCTCTAAGTCTAAAAGACTTTCGAACTTCCTGAGTCGGTTCTAAGATAGTTCGAAAAGTAATTATCTT